>CAWUFW010003562.1:1200000-1785673 GCA_963921515.1 Calotriton arnoldi
CCTCTGAGAACGTATCAAAGTTAATGAAATAGCCAGAAGCAGTTCTATCAATTGTTGGAATTGCATCAGGATTTGTAGAAATCGCTGGAACCAGTTGATCACTTGCTACATTGGTGTAGACAGGCGAATTTGGACGAACTGTTACTTGGTTTTCAAGAGGGATGAGTTCCATAGCATTGTTGCTTAGTCCTTCATCTGTTACTGCTGAAGTCTCGATGGTTATCAGTCTTTCAGTCTGAACGTCTTGGATAGTAGCGAGAGGAGTGCGTCTGCTACTAGGTCGGAGTCCACAAGGCCTACTGTTTAGTATTGGCCACATACTGTGGTTTGATGAGGTCGATGGACACAAATCTTTTCTCCTTTCTTCCAGCAAGGAGCGGCAGAAGTACTGTTCTTGTTCCTTGAACTGCTAGGACAGGTACTGGTTGTCTGTAAGAAGGTCCAAATTCCTTCTTGTCCGCAATCTTTTCTCTGACTAGATCCCCAACTTTTGGAATCCAGACAGGCCTTGCTGGGACCGCCGATTTTTCCCCAGTGGTGGTTGGCTGTAGGAATACGTTGCTTTGTTTCGTTCTTAATTCATTGAGTTCCTGTAAAACAGCCAAACGATCTTTGATATCAAACGGTTTATTTTCCACCACTGTGCCTACGTGTTCAAGGTCTGGTACCCACATCCTTGTCCCAAATAGGACCTCATATAGAGTGACCCCCCTAGAGAACTTCTTGGCAGGTTGTTCAATGAGCTTTGGACCCCATTAAGGTGTTTGACCCACCCATCACCCAAACCTAATACCCTAGCTGTTATAGACTGCTTTATGTCCCGGTTTTTCCTTTCCACAACCGAATTTCCCTCAGGATGGAATGGAGAGGAGTACCGCAATGCAACGCCCAGACTGGCCATGGCTTCTTTGTAAGCCCGAGAGCTAAACGCAGGACCCTGGTCAGAATGTAGCGTGCCTATTGCGTATGTGCCGATAAAGACTCGCAAATCTTTTATAACAGTTCGAGCGTCAGCCGAGCGCTGTGGCCATATCCATAGGAACCTAGAGCATGAATCCACTGCAACCATGATATATTTATAGTTACCGTCCCTTTGCAAGGGACCGCAGTGGTCCAGGTAAACACAAGCTAATGGTTTGTCTGAAATTAACAGGGGTGTCTGCGCAGGACGTTTCACTGTTGAGACTTTCATCTGTTGGCAAATATCACATTCTAAAACATAGTTCTTTGTTTGTTTCCGAATGCCAGGCCACCAATATCTTTGCTTGAGTAAAGATACACCTGCATGGGCAGAAGCTATCCCTTCGTGTGCTGCTAGGATTAGTCCTAATCTGCGTTCCTTGTTTGGAATTACCCTATCCCCCACTCCAGGGATTCAAACAAAAAGAACGTTGTTTGCATCAATTACATAAGAGTACTTGAGTGGAAACTTTTTTGGTAACGCTGCACTGCTGCCCTTGCTTGAAGCATTGACAGCCAACATTATCTCACCGTCTATTTTTATTTTTGAATGAGTGATCGCAGCTACGGAAGCCGTCTGAACAGCCCCTTTGCGGCTTCATCAGCCAATGAATTCCCTGCAACGTGAACGCCATCACGTTGATGACTCAGTGTGTGGATCACGTGAGCCTTTGGTAGTTCGTTTTTCAACTGAACTACTTGTTCCCAAAGCATTTTATGCTTTATTGTGCCACCTTTCGCATCTTTGAAACCATTTTCAAGCCAGTTTCGTATATAGTCATTATACGACTGAACACAGTAAAAGGAATCACATACTATCAGTGTGGGGAATTCTCGATCTGTACTTTCAAGTGCCAGTTTGAATGCTTGTAGTTCAGCTCGCTGAGCTGTACAATCTCCTAGAGATTGAGTTTTAGTGACCATACGTCTGAAGATGCCATTTCGCATGCGACCTTTAACGATTGCACACGCTGCACTGTAAGCTTGCTTACTCCCTGTTGCGGGCTGTGCGGATCCGTCAGTGTAAATTATGAATTCGTACTGATCAAGAGGCAGAATCTCAGTGGGCAGAGGACATTCTTGTTCATATTGCAGGAATGCTTGTGTTTTTAAATCTAGATCAAAAATATATTCAACATCTGTTGCAGCAAGAGAATTAACCCATTGTATCCATCTTGGATGTAATGCTTTAGCATTTGGAATTCTTGCTTTTGTGACCGCTTCTAAAGCTGGTACCGGGGTTACGACAATAATGCGTTTCCCTTGGGCTAAGGCTCTTTCTTTTGCTACAGCCGTTTGAACTGCTGTCAGAATTTTTTCAGTTGAACTGAAGAACATTTCCGCTTGTGTGTACAAATGAGATTTGTATGCGATTGGTATTTTCTCACCCTCATTGAAGGTTAAGTAGGTGAATCCGCATTGACCCGAAATTATTCGGATCACCAAATTTCGTTGACTTACACGTGTTTGTAAGTGATTTGTTGCTAACATGTTAGCCTGTAGTGAACGCAAGATTTCTGTGTGTTCTTGTGTCCAATTTCTGATCGAAAAATCAGGTTTGATTAATGCGTAGAGAGGTTTAACCCTTTCTGCGTAATTTAGGATGTATGTTCTTCCAAAATTTAGGAAACCCAGGATGGATTGTAAGTTTTTAGCATTTTTGGAGGTTGGAGCAGCGCACATTTCTCTAGAAAGTTAGCTGCCAAGCTCTTGCCTTCACTTGAAAGCTCATATCCTAAAAATAGGACATTGAGATGGGCAATTTGGGACTTTTAAAGTTGAACTTGTAGCCCTCAGAGGCGAAACCCAGTATAATGGTGCTCACCCTGTTCAAGTGTTTGTCCAGGTCATCGTCTGTCAGATAGATGTCATCGACATAGGACAATGCCTCATTGTCATAAATTTGTAGTAACTCCGTTACCCTCGCTGAGAATAAACCTGGGCTGTTCTTGAACCCTTGTGGGAGTCGACAAAATTGACGCTGGGTCCCCATTATGGAGAATGCTGTTAAGTACCTGCTTTCAGGTGCTGTGTTTTGACAAAAGAAACCATTTGAGATGTCTAATGTTGTTTTATATTTTTACGCACAATGTTATTCATTAATGCTGTGCTATGTGCATTTTGCACTGCAAAAGTTTTAGAACAAGTGTTTAAGTGTCTGTAATCCAAAACTAGACGATATGTATTGTCTGGTTTGGAGACAGGAAACAAAGGATTGTTCATTGAGGAGGTGCATGTTTCAATCACCCCTTGATATTCAAGTTGATCTAAGATCTCCCTGACCTGTTTTTTAGCTTCTTGCTTTATTGGGTACTGCCTTTGTGCAGTTGGTTCATGTTTCAGATGTATTTTATGGTGAGGTGAATCCTCATCCCATCCTACATGATTTTTATATAATGCTGGGGCCTGGGCCACTGCCCATTTCCTGGCATATGTATATCTTAGGTGCATTGGTATATGGTTCGAGAAGGCAGGCATAATAATGTCCTCGCCGTGTGGGCACTCCCTGACAAATTGTGGTGGCCAGTCTTTTTCTGCTAGAAGTATGTCATAGCCCTTTGATAGTCTTTCCCAAAAAAGTGCTTTTACGTGTCTAGGTTTGTCTCCCTCCATCCGGAGTGTTATTTCATATAACTTTTGTGGAGTACTAACCCTGGTGTCTACAGTCTCAACTGTAATGTACTCATTCAAGTCCACTATCTCCAGAAGTTCCTTCAGGTTCTGGCGAGCTATTGTGACTTCTGCTGCACTGTCCAGCATTGTCTGAGCCCATTCTCCGTTCTTGAGTTGTGTTCTCAGTATTCTCGGCATGTCTGATCTTCAGACCTGCTACTTTCTTTTTGGAGAATTGAGGTTTTGCTTTAGTTTTTGGAGCGTGTTTTTCGTCTTTCGATTTCACGCGTTCTTCTCTATGTTCTGTTCGTCCTCTTCTTTCCGAAGTCTGTGATGTTTTAGGGCGCCTTTAAACCAGAGCTGATGCTCCTGGTATGTTAATGGAATTTCTATATCCTCGAAAGGAATGTATTCCTCTGGTTGATCATCTTCTTTGTAGAAGTGAAACATGTGTGTTACTGGATTGGATTCAGGAAATATTACCCATGAATAGAATACCTCTGTCTGAAAGGATTCGTGTGCCTCTATCACGAAAACTGCTCTACCTCCTCTTGGTGGTAGGCCATGTTTTATAAGTTTTAGAGTGATGGCTCTTCTTAAGTTTGGATGGATGTCTATAACACCCTCCTCGGTTTCATTTAAACCTGTAATGTTAAAAACTGCTGCTTGGGTTGGATCAGCCGCAGCTCCACCGTTTCCGGTGGCATTGCCGGAGTCAGGCATTTTGTTTTTTGAAAAATGTAGAACAAGTTTCAAGGAAACAAAGATAAGGTGCACAATATTTTGGAACACTGTATCCTTCAACGTTGAGCAAACCAATACAGCTAATATATATAGGGAACTGTCCTATGTAGCCTTGGTGGATACTTAACCCTGCCCACTCCAGACGTCTTTTGGAGTATATGGGTAGGGGTCTCTGAGAGAAAAAGCACGGCTGAGTTACTCAGTATCTAATCGTTGAATTACCGCCTTACCAAACGTTGGGCGCCATGTAGTGTAGCTCCTATTTCCCTAATAGGCTCTGCGCATTGGAATAATATATCCTATAGGTTTGACATAGGACTAAGGTCAGTATGTCCCTATCGAGTATATTAAACTTAATTGCTTGTGCCAGCTAGCTCAGAGGCCACTAGAAACTCCTTGACGACAAGAAGGAGTAGTTTCTGGCAGCCGCAAAACATGACCACTTTGTTTCCTTTTAGAATCAGAACGTGTCCCAGAGTCGTGAAAACAATAGATAACTATTTCACTCAGCTCAATCGTGCATGCTTAGTTTTCCTCAAAGTTACACAGAAAGAACAGACGGGTGTTTCAATAAAAGATTTATTGAACAGTCTTGTTTCTGGTGTAAGTAAAATGTGCTGTTACGATCACAAGACAGTATGCGAGATAAATAATGTACAGTGTGAGCAGTAGAAATAAATAATACTGCGATAGCATTATCTTTTAGTATATATGCATTTACATAAATGACACAGACTAAAAATGCGAGTACTCATACGATGCGTTTCTAACCTAGTTCTACCCCAATGTACCTAACCTAACCTAGGTGTAGGGAGAGGTATGAAGTAGGTGAAGTATTCCTCACTATGGTATACTAAGAGTATGTTAAGCCTAGTATGCCTAGTATGCCAAGAGTCCCTCTAGGTTCTTGTCAGCTCCATACCTGAAGAATGAGAGAGGTAGGAATCTCTTTGCCAGACTCGAACTCCAACACCCCGCAAGGGAAGTCAGATCACTGGAAGCTGGACTCTCTGCGTGCAGGGATGACAGCGTCTTCTCAGTGCGTCAGGCCGGGAAACGGGCTCCTCTGAAGTCGAGGTCTCCTCTGATTTACAGGGGCTAGGGAAGGTATATTTATACCTGAGAAGTACCTAAGAATGTTAGCATTGACGTGAGTCGGACAGCGGAAGACGTCATGAATGAACCCCTAAGGAATAATGGTTCATGCATAATATATGAGTCCTTGAAGAAATCAATAGTCCTGGGCTAGGGAAACTCCCGCAGCCTAACTCGTTGTGACGTTAGGGTGGACGGATGTCGGAGACCATGCCTGTATTTGGAGTGCACGGTTTAATGCCTAAATAAGGACTGGGATTTTATGCCTATATAGGGGCAGGGCGAATTGTGCCTATATAAGGACATGATTCTGGAAAGCCTGTTTATGGACACCCTAAGAGGGATACAACAACACCACCCCTACTCATGGGGGCCTGGATGCCTACCACTAACACCACCCCTACTCATGGGGGCCTGGATGCCTATCACTACCACCACCCCTACTCAGGGGGGCCTGGATGCCTGTCTCTACTACCATCCCCACTCATAGGGGGATGGATGCCTACCACTAACACCACCCCTACTCATGGGGGCCTGGATGCCTACCACTAACACCACCCCTACTCAGGGGGGCCTGGATGCCTGTCACTACTACCATCCCCACTCATAGGGGGATGGATGCCTACCACTAACACCACCCCTACTCATGGGGGCCTGGATGCCTGTCACTACTACCATCCCCACTCATAGGGGGATGGATGCCTACCACTAACACCACCCCTACTGATGGGGGCCTGGATGCATACCCCTACCACCACCCCTACTCAGGGGGGCCTGGATGCCTGTCACTACTACCATCCCCACTCATAGGGGGATTGATGCCTACCACTAACACCACCCCTACTCATGGGGGCCTGGATGCCTACCACTACCACCACCCCTACTCAGGGGGGCCTGGATGCCTGTCACTACTACCATCCCCACCCATAGGGGATGGATGCCTACCACTACCACCACCCCTACTCAGGGGCCTGGATGCCTGTCACTACTACCATCCCCACTCATAGGGGGATGGATGCCTACCACTAACACCACCCCTACTCATGGGGGCCTGGATGCCTACCACTACCACCACCCCTACTCAGGGGGGCCTGGATGCCTGTCACTACTACCATCCCCACTCATAGGGGGATGGATGCCTACCACTAACACCACCCCTACTCATGGGGGCCTGGATGCCTACCACTAACACCACCCCTACTCATGGGGGCCTGGATGCCTACCACTAACACCACCCCTACTCAGGGGGCCTGGATGCCTGTCACTACTACCATCCCCACTCATAGGGGGATGGATGCCTACCACTAACACCACCCCTACTCATGGGGGCCTGGTTGCCTACCACTAACACCACCCCTACTCATGGGGGCCTGGATGCCTACCACTAACACCACCCCTACTCATGGGGGCCTGGATGCCTACCACTAACACCACCCCTACTCATGGGGGCCTGGATGCCTACCACCATTACCATCCCCACTCATAGGACGGGTAATGCATGACACAACCAGCATACTCCAACATAAGGAATGTCAGAAAAAGACATCACCCCAACATCATGACAAGCGTGTGTAGTCTGTGTCAAATGCCTACAACACTGAACATGACAATGAACATACAATGTGACCCCCTATCACATGTGTCACACATAAATGTGTGTGGCCTCCACAATGCAAGCAGACCATGACCACTGTGGCAATGGGGTCTAAACCCCCATCATCACAGTGTCCAAAATGTAAGTGTGGGGTCCATAGCTGAAGCACATTTTGAACATTGTGGCAATGGGGTCTAAACCCCCTTCATCACAGTGTCCAAAATGTAAGTTTGGGGTCCATAGCTGAAGCACATTTTAAACATTGTGGCAATGGGGTCTAAACCCCCATCATCACAGTGTCCAAAATGTAAGTGTGGGGTCCATAGCTGAAGCACATTTTGAACATTGTGGCAATGGGGTCTAAACCCCCATCATCACAGTGTCCAAAATGTAAGTGTGGGGTCCATAGCTGAAGCACATTTAGAACATTGTGGCAATGGGGTCTAAACCCCCATCATCACAGTGACCAAAATGTAAGTGTGGGGTCCATAGCTGAAGCACATTTTGAACATTGTGGCAATGGGGTCTAAAGCCCCATCATCACAGTGACCAAAAGGTAAGTGTTGTCATGGAAAAAGCTGCAACTGCCAAACAGCATGGATGATTCCTGGTCACACAACAACAAACACATCAGTGGCAAAGTAGTGCTTGTGTCCCATAGCAACATAGATTGGGTGAGGCAAACAGTGCAGTGCAAATAAGACATACCTTTGGCCATGTGCAAACAAACATCACCCTTGGGGGCTGACATTGTCAACATTTATCAATTACACAATGACAGAAGTGACCATCATAATGCAGACCCACATATCTGCACCAATGGACACACAAATGTAGATATCCTGTGGAGACTGTAGATGTGAGGTGAACAAATACCATACCATGGCAGCAATGGGACATACAAACCATGATTATTGTGCTGACTGATGACCTAGGAGTCCCAGGGACAGCAGGGGAAATCCACCAAACAACATACAGCCAATGCAACACTAAAGATATGCCAATGCAGTGGTGCAGATGCACAAACACAAACAGGCAGCCTCACACTGCATATCAAACACAACAGGTGATGGAGGTGTGCCAGTGTCCCCAGGCAACCCCACAACACATGAGGAGGCCTGAATCCCAATTATACAGATGTGTATACAGTGCCACACAAAAGTAACTCATGGATCGGATTTCCCTATGTGGGCAATCAGGCATTGTTAGATGAGAGGGAGCCCAAATTACACATGTCACACAAGCTTGTAGGAACAGCAACTAACACAGCAAGAGACAGACCCACCACAGCACTACTCCCAGGGACACCGCATTATGGTGACACTAGCCTGCATGATAATCCCACTGTGATGACAAAGGTAGATGTCGTTCACACAGTGAACCACAGCCATGT
This sequence comes from Calotriton arnoldi, assembly GCA_963921515.1. Taxonomy (NCBI): domain Eukaryota; kingdom Metazoa; phylum Chordata; class Amphibia; order Caudata; family Salamandridae; genus Calotriton; species Calotriton arnoldi. The sequence continues at coordinate 1,208,400 of CAWUFW010003562.1, forward strand.
GTCCTGAGCAACTAACTACCATCACACCTACACAAGCACAAATCAATCAGCATGGCCTGTCAGCCAAGGCCAATATGGAGGTAGGGATCTAGACGTGCAACAACTCACATTTGCACACACTCAACACCACACACCTTGATCTCCACCAATGTGCAGCTGTGAAGCTCACATGGACTGGTGACATTGCACATGCACCCATGACAATCCCTGGGGGGGGGTGGTGGGAACTAAGGTGTGAAACCCATCACACATGGCCAGTCAACAAGACTCGTGAATGTCTGACACACTGCACAGTACGCCGTACATGGGCATGACGTGAAATCCACCCCAATCAATGGGATCCCGGCCACAGTCACACACCAATGAAGAAGCCAAGGTGACACACAAAGAACACACATAGACAACTTCCAACATTGCAGCTCTGACCCTGAGGAGTGGCAGCAGTCACACACACAACGTGTCACAATCACTGAAAGCTACCACAAACTGTAAATTACATGACTTGTGTAACCCACAAGTGCCAAGGGGAATCCTGACTGTGTCCCATCTGCGTTTGCCCACGTCCCCAGCCCTGACAACAAAGACAACTAGGGATGACAACCTGATGAACCTTAGTTTGCCATGCACCCACATCCCGGAGAAACCAGGTCCAAGATGCTGGATGAACACAGGACAACTCAGCAAGCATCACAAACAGGAACATCCCTAGGGACACAGCCTGTGTAGGAAAAGGGAAGGGAACACACACAGACATGCTCACACAACACACAACACGGGCCCAGCCAATGTCACAGGATTACACACTGCCGTGAGGGCACGCCACTCCTGTGGAAGGTCCGCTGTGCCAAACATTGTCTGTGCACGACTCAAACATGTCAGCAGAACACTCGGTCAGTGAGTCAACAACTACAACACACTGAAGGCTCTGCTCACATCAGCCTGGGTACGGGAGTGTCACGTCAGTCATCTGCATACACCCTAAACACGTGTCAAGCAAGTTGCACTGTATACACAGATGAGTCCTTCAACATTGATGTGCTAAACTGCATGTCCAGTGGAGATGGGCACACAGTCAGGGAAATAGAAACATTGAACAGTGGTAAGCACACCAGATGTGCATCAGTGTAAGCCAAAGATGTTAATTTACAAATGCAAAACGTACATCCATGTGTCAAATGCTGAACATTACACCCTCAGACTGCAGCAAAGGATGCTATAGATCCAGACTACATTAGGACACATATCCCATGGACCACATGGAGTCCATCACAGCAACACTTCATGTTCCTGATCTGAACACTATTACAACTGCAAATGCATGATGATACTCATCTACATCATGTACATCCAAAGAAAAACCACAATTAAACAAAAAGAGGCTTTATTCAGCAAATGTTAAATTAAAATTTGAAGTCCAAAAGAAACTAAGGCCAATGGCCAGTCCAAATATACAGTCCCAACAGGGTGATACGTGACAACTTGTCACCCATTGCTTGCCTGCACTGCTACGGACAGGGGACATCCCCCTCGGAGGAGCATACAAGGGGCAGGCCAGGCACCGCAGGGACAGGATCAGGCGATGCCAGAAGGAGGCAGTGAAGGGGTGGTGGGTGCAAGAGTGTCACCGGCAACTGCAGTGGAGGTGTCTGACTCAGTGAGGGGGCACCACTGTAGGGCACAACTCAGATGTTGTGGGTGCTGCAACCACTGCAGTGGGCCGGTCAGATGGAGTGGACTGGGTCCCCACTGCAGTGCCCGAGTCAGACGGGGTGGTTGTGGACTCCACTGCAGTGCACAACTCCAAAGGAGTGGAAGGGGGGGCAGATGAGGTGGGCAGGACAGAGGGGGGGACCCGGTCTCCACACCAGTGGCACAAACAGGCAGAGCGTCTGGTTTGGGGGTGGAAGAGCAAGTGGTAGGGGGAGGGTCTAAGCAGTTTGGGGATGCGGTATCGGTGTGTGGGGGAACCTGGGGCAGGGTGTGGCAGTGGAACCTGTGCAGTGGTGGCCTGGGGGATGGAGGAGAGAGACTGTGTGGTGGAGCTGCGTGGTGGTGGTGGTGGGGTCTTGCCCTTCCTGGTCCGGGGGACTTGAGGGTCCCTGTGCCTGGGGGAGGGTGTCTGGGTGTGAGGGGCACTCCCCTCTGTGTGTGGTGGTCACCTCTTCCGCCTGGACTTCGTGTCAGGTGTATCTGTGGGAAAGAGGCCAAGCTCACAGAGGAAGAGCTTCTGGGAGGGGGGGTTGCAGGTGAGGCAAGGGAAGGGCTTTTGGAGGGAGAGGTATCTGAGGACTGCGCAGTGCTCGTGGATGCGTGTGTGTGTGTCTGTGCCCCATCCCCTGTGAGTGAGGTATCAGTCCCCTGACTGTGCGTGCGTGTGCGTCTGGATTTTGGTGTGTGTGTGTGCTGGTTGTGTCTGTGCTGCTGCGTGCCGGTGCCGGTGTGTGTGTGCTTGGGACAGGTAGGGTGCTAGGTATTGAGGATGGGGCAGAGGTAGGAGGGGCGAGGGACTGTTGCAGGAGGGACACTGCTGCCGTCAGTGAGGAGGCCATGGACTGATTGGTCCGATGTAGGGCAGACATGCCAGATGACATGCCCTCCATGAATGACACCAGTTGTGTCAAAAGACCCGTGTGTGCATGGAGGACACTCAGAATAGATGTCTGCCCTACATGGATCTGTTTCAGCAAGTCCACAGACTCCACACTCAGGGCAGCAGGGGGACAGAGGCAGGGGTGCGGTGCCTGGCATGAAGGAGACACGCTCCCCTACACAGGAGCCTCCACGGACATGTGGGATGGGAGCAGATGGGAGGGTGGAGATGGTGGTGGTGGCGGGGACAGACTTGCTTGAGGTTGCCTCTGGTCTGCTGACACCCGCCTCCACAAGGGAGTCCTCACTGGAGATGCTGTTTTCCCCAGCCGAGGTGGTTGTAGCTGAGGTATCCTCAGTGTGGCCCCTCACCCTCCGTACCACTGGGTCCCTCGGTCTCCCATGCAGTGCACCCAGTCTGGCTCTGACGCTCCTCTTGGTCCGTGGAGCTGTCTCCTCCTGTGGCCGTGGATGTATCTGCAAACAATCAGGATAAACAGAGCAACATTAGTCACCTGTACTGACCACACACACCACAGTAAGTACAGCACATCACAGAGCAAGCCCTGCCATCATTTGCTAGACATTGCAATTAGTGCTGACACTGATTTCAAGAAGCCCATTGTCTGCCTGACAGTCAGTCATGCCACACATATCCTACCTGTCCATGCACCCATCTGTCTGCTGCCTGTTGTATGCAACTAATCATATGTGCACACATGCACCACATACACAGTTGTTGGAGATCCAAGAGTATATATGGAAATGTGTCACTCCAAAAACATGCCATCTCCTGCCACTGACTCAGTACATGTGTGAGGAAAAGTGATGGGCAAAGTCTCTGTTGATATGCGGGTTTTGCTTCCATCACCAGACACAATGATGTCCTCATGTCCTGATAGACAATGCAACAATGGTGTGCATGCAGGACATATCACACCACTGCTGGATCACCCTTTGCGATTGGAATGTCATGGCACAGGCCTGTCTGGCAAGTCAGTCATAACTGTCTCCTGTCACAGGGGCAGTGCATACACACAACACCAGTCTGCACTGTGTCACAATCAGGGGAGTTTTAGAAATGTAAGCCCTGTAGCTGACAGGTGCACATGTGCACCCCTGGCCACCCACATCATGAGGACTGAGATGATCGCACGTCAATCAAATGAGACATTTGAGTGACTGCAAACACAAATCCATACACATGAGCACTTCACCGTCTGATGAGAATGAACCAAAGCTGCCGGCACCTCAATGTTTCATACAACATTGTGCACAGTCAAGGGATCAGAGACCTATGCATTGACCTATGTGCAGATCCCATAGTCATAACTCAGATGGCTGGCCACCCCAAATTGTTAAACACTCCAGGAGTCCAAATAGCAAGGCCACACCACGGTGACACAGAGGCACACACGTGAGTGCACTCTTCACAATGCCCAATATGTATGCTGACACACGGGAGTGGGAGAACAGAGTGCCTTCGATGTACGGAGTAGGCATTACAGTCCTGGTCCATGTGCAACATGGTATTACCCTGAACACTAGGCAGGTGGCTATGCATGTGTCACACACATGATGTACATACTTCTGAGGCCCCTACCTTGGTCTCAGCAGCAGCATGGGTGTGTGGCACATACCCCAGACATGTGGTGAGTCAGAGCAGCAATTGGAGCACATATTAAAGCCATACCCCAGAGTACATGTCAGATCACAGGCAATATGAGCAATTGTACCACCCATGCAGCCCACCACAAAGTTCCTGTAAATGATGCTGTCCCCAACTTGAACCACAGGTAACTGCAAGTACACAGTACCCAAGTGACCTAAGTCACAGACTGTAAGGGCCACACCTGTGTATCAGATGAGGAGGGGGCATGACACAAGTGAGGGACATGAGTCCAGGACGACATGACAGTTGTACTGTGGAAGTGGAACCAGGCTAAAGGAGTGCATAGAGCATGTCAGTCATAGTACACAGTTGAGGCTAGCACTTACCCCCTCCTTGCTGCTGTCTGGCCTTCAGCTGCCCATCCAGGTCAGGGAAGACCACCGCCAGGATCCAGAGCATGTGGGGGGTCAGGGTCCGGTGTCCGCCCCTCCTGCAAGGAGGCGACAGCTTCAGCTGGACCCTTGCGATCCTCCGGGTCCAGCCCCGAAGGTCCTGCCACCTCTTCTGGCAGTTGCGGATCCTGCGCCTGTAGACCCCCACAGATCGTACTGCCCGGACGATGGTCAGCCAGATCTCCTGCTTCTGGTGGGCATCAACCTGTGAGGATGACAAAGTGAAAAGGCCATTACTACACATGCAACATTTCCGTGCATCACACAGTTGGATATACATGTCTCAATCACAGGGGCATATGATCTACACAGGTAGTGCAACTATGGCTATGAACAGTTTGCCAGCAGTTACTAAATGGTATCATTGCCTGGGAAGTAAAACCTTGTTGGAATGCACTGTTACTGCACTATACCTGTTCAGTGCATGTGACTACACACTTTGGGGGTGAGAACTACTCAGTGAGCATGCTAGCCACTGGTGTACACACTGTACGTCTTGCTAGTCAGACAACATGCACAATTAGTAAGGCAGTGGACAGCACACTCACCTGCTCCCCTGGTTTCCCATACAGCTTGCTGTACTGTGGAAGGAGGCTGTCCAGCAGGGCCTGGTTCTCCTCAGTGCTGAAGGCTGGGGCTCTATCCACAGTACGTGCCATTGCAGTAGCCAGAGGATGCAGAGACAGCAGCAGTGGTAGTGGCAGATGTCGTCCTGGAGCATGTAGTGCAGGCAAGTGAGCTCTCAGGGGAACAGCCAGCATTATATGTTTGCTGCAGAGGCAGATACTGTCCCATGTGTCCAAAGTGATAGGTCCAAGTCGTTTGCATCTTCTGAATCTGGCCAATCCATGGAATTGCACCACTTATACACGCCCACAGCATCCTTCAAAAGTTCAACTTCATGACACCCATCAATTTGCGACATTGTTGTGGGTGGCCAACTGAATTCACTGCATCCGACTCGTTAAAGGTTCGAAAACGCGTCCGTTACCATGTCAGGCCATAGCCAATGCGTGCGCACCGATCGGTCCATTGCTGTACAACGCGTATTTCGAAAAACAACACGTATCCGTTCACATCATATGCAATGTCCAATGCGTGCGCACCGATTGGTCCATTGCTGTACAACGCGTATCCGTTCACATCATATGCAATGTCCAATGCGTGCGCACCGATCGGTCCATTGCTGTACATCGCGTATTTCGAAAAACAACACTTATCCGCTCACATCATATGCAATGTCCAATGCGTACGCACCGATCGGTCCATTGCTGTACAACGCGTCTCCGCTCACATCATATGCAATGTCCAATGCGTGCGCACCGATCGGTCCATTGCTGTACAACGCGTATCCGCTCACATCATATGCAATGTCCAATGCGTGCGCACCGATCGGTCCATTGCTGTACAACGCGTCATCCGCTCACATCATATGCAATGTCCAATGCGTGCGCACCGATCGGTCCATTGCTGTACAACGCGTATCCGCTCACATCATATGCAATGTCCAATGCGTGCGCACCAATCGGTCCATTGCTGTACAACGCGATTTCAAAAACAACACGTATCCGTTCACATCATATGCAATGTCCAATGCGTGCGCACCGATCGGTCCATTGCTGTACAACGCGTATTTCGAAAAACAACACGATCCGCTCACATCATATGCAATGTCCAATGCGTGCGCACCGATCGGTCCATTGCTGTACAACGCGTATCCGCTCACATCATATGCATTGTCCAATGCGTGCGCACCGATCGGTCCATTGCTGTACAACGCGTCTCCGCTCACATCATATGCAATGGCCAATGCGTACACACGGATCGGTCCATTGCTGTACGACGCGTCCCTGTACAAGTCACTCGCATATGTCACCATGCTTGTCACTGGTGAACATATGCCAGCCACATTTACTTGCCAGGGACTCAGGGGCAGACCTACAACACCACAGCCTGTCCACACTGTATCCTAAGGCATGTAAGGCTGCATTACCTTTTCTGTGTATGGGGGTCAACATGTGGTTTTTTGGGTGGCACTTGGGGGCAGCCACTCCCAGGCTGTGCACGTGTTCATGGGGACAGAATCCTTTGTGCGTTGTGCACATGACCACTGTGATGTGCAACTGTTCATTTCAGAGCATGTGGCATGGTCACATTTCCAGGTTGTGTATGTGTATGTCATGTCACATACCCCCTGAGTCCCATGTGGGAAGGTATGTACATCACAGGGTGACCCATTGCCACAATAGTGATGGCCCTCCACAGTCTGTGTGCATGTTGTGTTTCCGATGTCTCTGATTCCATGTGCACAATGGGAGACAGTCTCCACATCCACGTTGTTTGTGCATGGACTTTGATGTTGTGCGTGTGTGTGTCACAGACGTCCATGTCTGTCCTGCAGAGGCAACAGGGGCCACTACCTGTGGGAGTCATGGTTGTTTTGCTGACGTGTACATGATACGCCATGTCATGCCAGTGTCCATGTGGCAATACAGGGTCCCTGGGAATCTACCTGTCAATGAGCTGTGATGCCTGTGGCACATCTGTCCTGACATGTCACTGTGGTGTGTGTTTGGAACGTGACAGCAGTAAATGGGTACTGTGACACAGCCTAATGATTTCCCATAGCACAACCTGGAACTTGTTGTCAACACATGTTGAACTGTGATGTTAGATGTTGGCCATGTAGGTGCCATATATGTCCATACAGAACGGCACACACATCAGGTACTTGTGTCTCGTAATGATGTATCATGTGATATTGAGTATGGTCAATGGCACATATGTGGGGTGACTGACAATCTTTCTTTCTTCACCTATGCACTGCAGGGCACCAGCTGTCCATAGACCATTCCCTGACCTTGCAACGATGGTGGAACGTGACTGCATCCGACGGTACCGCTTCAACAGGGCGCTGATTGAGGAATTGGCGGTGCGGTTGGCCCCACATTTGCAACCTGGCCGGCCATACCCTACAGCGCTGACCCCCAAGGTGAAGGTGATGGCAGCCCTACACTTCTTTGCCACCGGTACCTTTCAACACACTGTGGCGTCTGCTGGTGGGATGTCACAGACCATGTTCAGCCGTGTGCTACGCGATGTTTTGGAGGCAATGTTGAGATACCTGAACCAGTACATCTATTTCCCTAAACGTCAACAACTCACTGACGTCAAGAGTGACTTCTATGCCCTGGGGAGGATGCCACATGTCATTGGCTCCATTGATGGGACACATGTGGCTTTGGTACCACCACAGGCACATGAGCAGGCATACAGGAACAGGAAACATTATCATTCGATCAATGCTCTGGTGGTATGTCTTGCAGATATGAGCATCTCACATGTGTGTGCCCGTTTCCCCGGTTCGGCACACAATGCCTACGTGATGAGGAGTAGTCGCATCCCGAGGATGATGTCACAGATGCAGAACCAGCGTTCCTGGCTTGTCGGTGTGTACTGACTTTGTACCATTGTGTGTGTTCTGCTATGTTGTATTCCGCCCTCTTTTCCAACTCAGCTAATGTGCAATTGTCTGTCTGTAGGTGACTCCGGATACCCCAACATGCCGTGGTTGCTGACACTCCTCAGGAACCCTGTGACACCAGCCCAGATGCGCTACAATGAGGCACATGTTCGGACCAGGAGAGTGATCGAGCGGACATTTGGTCTCCTGAAGAGCCGCTTCCGCTGCCTAGACAAGACAGGAGGGGCCCTCCCATATGCCCCAGCAAAGGTGTGCAAGATTGTCATCGTCTGCTGCATGCTACACAACCTGGCAGTGCGGAAGGAGTTGCCTCTCATCCTGGATGACGATGACCAACATCCGCCACCTGTGGAGGATCCTGGCCTGGGCCACGATGCCAGTGATGATGATGATGATGAGGGTGATGTCCGCACACAGCTCATCACCAACTTCTTCAGCTGAATGTGAGTATCCAGAGAGTTGTCATGTCAATGATGTGAGTTTGCATGATATGTGTGGGTGGTGCTCTGGTGCTGTTTGAGTGTGGCCATGTGCTACTTGACTGGATGCGTGCAGCGATGTGTCCTTACAGGTAGTCTGTACTCCCCAACAGTGTTGACATGCTAACTTGGTTTTGTGTAGGTATCTTGTGACATGTATTGGGCATGAGTATTGCAGTTCTGTCCTGTTCTTCAGTGCTTTTGACTGTGTGTCATGTCTGTCCTTCACAGGGTGCTTACAGAGTTGTTTGGTCAACTTGGATCCCCCGACACCATGATTCAGCTTTCAGGGTGGCAGCAGTCGTTTCCCTACAGGTGATGTGCCACACACCCCTGGACTTTATTTCTTCTACACTTTTTGACTGTGTGGCCACTGCCACGTGGGATTACCTTGCATTTGTAGTGGAAACAACATGTTACAAATGTGTAATAAACCTGTGCTTCACTTTGGGATGTGCGTTGTCTGTGGTCACACATCTGACTGACATTTGCTTACTGCACCTGTGGGCTAGTTAACACAGACTCTGAATAGGTGTGGTGTCTGTGCATTCCACTGTATTTCCTGGCAACATCAGTGTAGGCGATGAGTCAGATGGCCCTGGTGTCTATGTGTTGTGTAGCCCTAGTGGTGTGTCTCCCTCATATGTGTCACGTCGCCATGACTCACATGACGGTGTTGAACTTGCTGTAGCAGTTAGCATGCACAGTGTCATTTAGCAGATCATCATCTCCATGACAAAAACAACGTTGGAATCACAACAGAGGCAAGTATGGTGTATTAGTGAGTTTATTTACATACATGTGTGAGGATAGTGCACAGGATGGTGGGTGCTGTACATTGGTATTGGAATCCAAAGTTCCCAGATGAGTTGGAAGTGTTGGTAGCAGAAATGTCCTGAGTAAAGTCCACAGTCATCTGATACATTAGTCCAACTTAAACTCCCCATGTCATGTGGGAGAGTTGGGTTGCATTCGACAGGGTGAACAGTTTGCACACAAAGGAGAATTTCCAGAACAGGTGTTGGGTTCCTGGGGGATGTACATGGCCATCGGCCTCTCAGTTGTCCTTCCTCGGATGACCCCTCTTCTTTCTGGGGGACCCTCACGTGCAGGCCGCTGCGGTGCAGAGGACTCTCCACCAGAGTCATCCTCCCTCCCTGTGGCAGTTGCAGTTGTTGCGGCACCAGATGTTGTGGGCACACAGGGAGGTGTGGACATGTTGGTGCTAATCTGGCGGAGGCATGTCAATATGTCCCTCTGCACCGCTGTCAGTTCTTCCAATGTGTCCCACTTGGACTCCATGCCAGACATGTGTGTCTCCATACGGGACATGTGTGTCTCCACACGGGACATGTGGGAGTCCAAGCAGGCATGATGGGCAGCCTGCTGCTGTTGAATGTCCTTGAGGATCCCCACTACCTGGCTGACCTCTCCGGTGCTATTCTGGTACGCATCAGCAATGCGTGCCAGTTGTGGGTCATCATGCAGTCCAGACCCCTCTGCAAACAGCGACCTCTGCCTACCACCCCTCCCACCACCCCTGGCCACACGTGCGGGAGCTGCCGTGGCACGCACAGGTGACCCTCGGCCCCCTTGGGGGTTGGTACTGGGGTTGTTGTCCGTTGCTTCACGGTGGGCTGTGGTCCCTGTGCTGTTGTCATTCAGTGTCCTTGGTCTGTCCGTGTCGGCGGGGGTGGTCTGTGTGTTGGCAGATGTTGGAGGAATGGGTGCAGGGGGTGCAGATGGTGGTCCTGCTGGTGCTGCATGATGACTCACACCGGAGGTGCCAGGTTGGTCTTCGCCATCCGATGAGGGCAGAGGCAGTTCCACACCAGAGAGCTCAGGGTCCCCCGCAGCCTGGGACAGGGACTCCTCCTCATCTGCTGCTGTTTCCCCATCATCACCTGTTTTTGGAAGAGACACACAATGTATGTTATGTTTCTGCAGACATCAATGGTTCAAAACACATGACAGTTGTGACTGTACCTCTGGATGCGGCCCTGTACATTGCATTGTCCTAAGTTGTCACAGTCAGAGGTTGATGTTGGTGTGGCTCATTGTCCTGCCAACCTGATGCATTTCAATGTGGATGTTGAGGTGTGTGCATGACCAGCATTGGTGGTATTTGGTTGACATCCGGACCTCCTTCTCCCCCAGCCCAGTTATCCCACCATGAAGCATGCCACCCTTGCAGTGGGTGCAGGTTGACTCTCAGGATGTCAGTCAGTGGTGTCCTGCTGTTGGTTGGTGCCCAGTTCCCAGCAGGGCCTGGTACTCCCCACAACAGAGCACCATTGTCAGACATCTTTGAAGTGGCTTTTCACTCCCTGTGAGGTGTGCATGCTTCAGTGTGAGCTTGCTGGGCCATGTGGGTGGGGGATGTTGAGCTGTGACTACCACTCCCATCATGCTATTGCCTGCACCCCCTTCCCAGCATGCCCATACTTCCTTCCTTTTGACTCTGCTTCCCTGTGGGTTAGTGTGCCTGTGCTGACAGGATGGCTGACAGTGTTGTCCTGGCGTTTGTTTGGCTACAAGTCCCAAAAGTGTCCCTATGCTTCACACAGCATAACCCAGTGTGGTAGTTCTTTGTGGGATATTTAATTAGAGTGTGAGGCAATGCATTCTCCCAGGTGAGTTGTGTGGAGTTTGTGTTAAGGGGGTGTGTGAGAAAAGCTGCTGGTAACTATGGTCAGAGCTGTCAGTCCTCCTTCCCACCCAGCCAGATATCCCACCATGGAACGTGCTTCCATTGCAGGGAGTGCAAGTTGGCTTTCAGGATGTCAGTCAGTGGTGTCCTGCTGTTGGTTGGTGCACAGTTCCCAGCAGGGCCTTGTGCTCCCCACAACAGAGCACCATTGTCAGACATCTTTGAAGTGGCTTTTCACTCCCTGTGAGGTGTGCATGCTTCAGTGTGAGCTTGCTGGGCCATGTGGGTGGGGGATGTTGAGCTGTGACTACCACTCCCATCATGCTATTGCCTACACCCCCTTCCCAGCATGCCCATACTTCCTTCCTTTTGACTCTGCTTCCCTGTGGGTTAGTGTGCCTGTGCTGACAGGATGGCTGACAGTGTCGTCCTGGCGTTTGTTTGGCTACAAGTCCCAAAAGTGTCCCTATGCTTCACACAGCATAACCCAGTGTGGTAGTTCTTTGTGGGATATTTAATTAGAGTGTGAGGCAATGCATTCTCCCAGGTGAGTTGTGTGGAGTTTGTGTTAAGGGTGTGTGTGAGAAAAGCTGCTGGTAACTATGGTCAGAGCTGTCAGTCCTCCTTCCCACCCAGCCAGATATCCCACCATGGAACGTGCTTCCATTGCAGGGAGTGCAAGTTGGCTTTCAGGATGTCAGTCAGTGGTGTCCTGCTGTTGGTTGGTGCACAGTTCCCAGCAGGGCCTTGTGCTCCCCACAACAGAGCACCATTGTCAGACATCTTTGAAGTGGCTTTTCACTCCCTGTGAGGTGTGCATGCTTCAGTGTGAGCTTGCTGGGCCATGTGGGTGGGGGATGTTGAGCTGTGACTACCACTCCCATCATGCTATTGCCTACACCCCCTTCCCAGCATGCCCATACTTCCTTCCTTTTGACTCTGCTTCCCTGTGGGTTAGTGTGCCTGTGCTGACAGGATGGCTGACAGTGTCGTCCTGGCGTTTGTTTGGCTACAAGTCCCAAAAGTGTCCCTATGCTTCACACAGCATAACCCAGTGTGGAAGTTCTTTGTGGGATATTTAATTAGAGTGTGAGGCAATGCATTCTCCCAGGTGAGTTGTGTGGAGTTTGTGTTAAGGGGTGTGTGAGAAAAGCTGCTGGTAACTATGGTCAGAGCTGTCAGTCCTCCTTCCTACCCAGCCAGATATCCCACCATGGAACGTGCTTCCATTGCAGGGAGTGCAAGTTGGCTTTCAGGATGTCAGTCAGTGGTGTCCTGCTGTTGGTTGGTGCACAGTTCCCAGCAGGGCCTTGTGCTCCCCACAACAGAGCACCATTGTCAGACATCTTTGAAGTGGCTTTTCACTCCCTGTGAGGTGTGCATGCTTCAGTGTGAGCTTGCTGGGCCATGTGGGTGGGGGATGTTGAGCTGTGACTACCACTCCCATCATGCTATTGCCTACACCCCCTTCCCAGCATGCCCATACTTCCTTCCTTTTGACTCTGCTTCCCTGTGGGTTAGTGTGCCTGTGCTGACAGGATGGCTGACAGTGTCGTCCTGGCGTTTGTTTGACTACAAGTCCCAAAAGTGTCCCTATGCTTCACACAGCATAACCCAGTGTGGTAGTTCTTTGTGGGATATTTAATTAGAGTGTGAGGCAATGCATTCTCCCAGGTGAGTTGTGTGGAGTTTGTGTTAAGGGGGTGTGTGAGAAAAGCTGCTGGTAACTATGGTCAGAGCTGTCAGTCCTCCTTCCCACCCAGCCAGATATCCCACCATGGAACGTGCTTCCATTGCAGGGAGTGCAAGTTGGCTTTCAGGATGTCAGTCAGTGGTGTCCTGCTGTTGGTTGGTGCACAGTTCCCAGCAGGGCCTTGTGCTCCCCACAGCAGTACCCAGTGTCAGCCATCTTGTCAGTTCTTTTCCACTCCCTGTGATGTGAGCATGGTTCAGAGTGGTGTTGATGTGCAAATTGTGAGGGTGACCAATATCTGTGACTACAACTCCCATCATGCTATTGCCTACACTCACTTCACCAGCATACACAGAATTCCTTCCTTTCAGTGAGCTGCCCTGTGAGGTGGTGTTCTAGTGGTGGCAAAATATCTGACTGTGTTTGTTGGTTATATTTGTGCCACTGCCTTGCTCTATTTGTTGTTAGGTTTGTACATGTCATGACACAGTTACATGTCACTATGAGATGGCATGTATTGTGTTTATCTGACTAACATACACATCTTGGGATGATTATCTTTTGGTTGCTGTGGATTTGCTAAGGGTGCATGGTTTGACTATCCCCTTGACAGTGATGTGTGTGTATTGTCACACAATATTGGGTATATTAGTTGTGTACTCACCAGGCTCTGGGATGTTTGATAGTCCATATACGCTCACTGGTGGTAGGATGGCCCGCACCTTCTCCTCCCAGGGCCTGAGGTATAGTGGTTTGGCAGGAGGGCCACTGCCGGTGCGCTGACTCACGGCGTAATCCTTCTTGAGTAGGTCCTTGACCCTCCTGCGCACATCATACCACCTGTTCTGGATGTCTTCCTTTGTGCGCAAACATGGTGATTGTGCGTTCACCCTGTCGACGATCCTCTCCCACATCTTGGTTTTCTGCGACATGGGGGTCTGTTGGACCAATGTACCAAACAACTGTGGCTCTACCCTGAGGATCTCATCTACCAGGACTTCCAATTCACTGTCTAGGAACTTTGGATTCTTCTTTGGGGGCATGGTGATGGGTGGTGGTGGGGATTGATGTGTGTGTGAGTGTGCAAGTGAGGGTGGGTGAGTGTAGGTTTTGCTGGGTGTATGTGAGGGTGCTATTTGTGAGGTGCTAATGGTGTGTGGCTTGTGTGATGGATGAGTTGTGAGTGTGTCTGTGGTTGCTGTCTGATGGTGTTCTGTGCTGGCAGGTCAGTTGAATTTGCAAAGGATCATGGTAGGGATTTGTGGCCTTTATATGGGTGGAGTTGTGGGTGTGTCCTTGTTCCATGTTTTTTCCCCCTGCATTTATTGACTTTGTCATTGCTTGTTTGGCCCTTTTTTTGGATTTTTTCCTTTGAGTTTTTTAGGCATGTAGGAGACGTTCTACTGACCGAGTAGGACGCTGCAGTTGGCTCGTGCGGGCTTCTCCGAGTCTTTCAAGCTGTGTTCCTGCTGGGTTTCATGTGCGGCGTACGCGTCGGTCGCGGAGTATTGGGTTGCTTCGGCTGGGTTTTGTATGCGTGTCGGTCGTACGGCTTGGGCTGCGTGCGACTCGGTCTGGTTTTCCACGCATTGCATCGTACTGTGCGGGTCGGAGTTCGCGGGTGTGTTTCGGTCGGGTTCATTCCTGGTGCGTGTCGGTCGCTTCGATTCGCGTTGTTTCCCGGCCAGATAGCTGGTTTCCGTGCGGGTCGTCGTTCGGCTTGTGTTCCGTACGAGTCGGTCGTGATTCACATGCATTTCATCGTACTACGCGGGTCGGGCAGCGCCGGTACGTGTCGGTCGGACAACATTCCCGTACCGAGTCGGTCGGTATTTTTTCCGGCCCGAATAGGAATCGGCCCCTAAGAAGGGAGATGGGGCAATATGAGGTGCACATCTCCGTCAGTTTCCCGGCCTTGTGGATGACAACTATCGTAGCTAGGCACTGATCTGGTGGAAGTAAATGCTCGTCTCTTGCCTCCCTCCACATGTGAAGCAAATGGGGCGCTAACTTCGATGCCAGATGTTTGTACACTTCAATAGGAAGGCCATTAGACCCATCGCCTTACCCGAGTTCAGCACTTGTATCGACTGCTCTATCTCACACGACTCAATGTCTGCCTCTAGATAGTCCCGGTGTTCCTCCAGGAGGGTCGGGAGCTTAATGTCTGGATCTCTTCGATGGACCATTGTGTAGTGGGGGAGTAGAGTTGTTCACAGTATTTTGCAAATTCCTCCGATATCCCATCAGAGTCGGAGATAGTTTCTCGTAGCTCTGTCACTATTTGGGGTACCCATCCTCTCGCGCTGTCTCATTTCTCGAGCCACGCAAGCAGGTTCCCCGTTTTGTTGCCCACCTTGTATATGCGCCGTTGGGACAGAATGTGTGAGTTTTTTGCCCTATGTTCCATTAAATCTCTATATTCTTTTTGCTGGAGACGAAGAGTATGGATCTGATCTTCGCTTAGGGTGTTAACTCCTTCCCTCTCCAATGCCTGTATTTCGTTCTCTAGTGCGAGAAGTGATTTTTCTCGGTCTCTATGTTGCCCCACTATCTGTGAGTAAGCCATTCCCCACATAAATGCCTTATAAGCTTCCCAGAGTGTTAAGTTGGAGGCCACCGACCCCTCAATAAGTTCAAAATAATTGGACGTGGCTTGATCCAACCTTTTCAACAAATTTGGTATCTTGGAGATACCAGGCGTTGATGGGCCGCGGTCCACAAGTGGTATTAGCGCATCCCCATAATTCTAACCACACCGGGGAATGGTCTGAGATTCCTCTGGCCAAGTGTCGCACCTCCGCCACCTTCACAAGGTGAGCAACCTGTGTAAAAATATAGTCTAGTCTAGAGAGGCTCAGATGAACACCAGAGAGGAAGGTGTATTGGCAATCTGTCTGATGTCGCGTGAGCCAGGTATCTGCTAGGCCAAGGGCCATGACAAAATTGAACAGTGTTGGGTCCCAGCAAGTAAGATGGGATCCAGAATGTCTGTCCAATTCTGGTGAAAGCAGTGCATTGAAGTCGCCCTTTAGAAGTAAAACCCCCTTGGGCAATCGAAGCAGCGCCTCGCTCAACCCCAGGAATGTGATTCGGTGTAATCTGGGAGGAATATAGGCAGAGCATAAGTTAATTGGGATTCCCTCCCAGGTGCCAGGCTGCGCCACATATGTTCCCTGTGGGTCAACCCAGGTTTTATGAAGAATGAAGGGGGTGAAATTTTTGATGAGAATCCCAACCCCCCTGGAATCAGTAGTGTATCCTGAATGTGCCACCATTGTATAGCCTCCCCTTGTCATTGCTCTGCAAGTGTTGCCTAGTAGGTGGGTTTCTTGCAATAACACGATGTCAGGGGTGTGCCTGCGGATACACTGAAGGACCATACTTCGTTTGATCTTGTTGACAGGCCCGTTCACATTCCAACAGAGAACCTACAGGTGAGAACTGACCCTAGGGGGGGGTGGCATGGCGTGAGGCAAACAAGAGGTCGAGGACCGCCCCATTGCAGATAGTGTCCCAATGGGGTGTTTCTTACTTTGATCTCCAAGTGTCTGTATCTGCTCTTACAATTAACCCCATAATTTCAAGAACTTACCCCACCCTGCTAACCTGCCTGGCGGTATCTGAACTGCCCACCAATCCCCAACTGGCAAGGTGCCTGTCGCCCCTAAAAAGAAAAAACATGTTAGTTAATTAGCAACTGGGGGGGGTAGAGAAAAGGCTGCGACCAAGCTGTTCCTCCCCGCTCTGCCCTAGAAGAGGACTAGATTACAAGAAGAAAGCGTTGTCTACTCAAAGGTGAAGCTAACGTGGAATGTTTGTTATGATCATATTATCAATTTTCCAGCTAATTATTTTCTATTCTATATTCCCTTCTTGGTGTGGACAATAGAGACCCCCCTTACGACTCATGAAACATGGTCCTCAGACATCATAACTGCATCACAATTTGTACTAGTGGTGGAGTGTAGAGTTACATTTGACCCCGCTCAGGGATATGATCGATCTCGACCCCTCCCCTATTCGCAGCGTTATCTGAATCATCTTGTGGCCGGCTGTCCCCGGCCTGTTCATTCCCCCCCTCCGTGGACCTCAGGCATGCCATCTAGTGTCGCCTTCCATCTCCCGCAACCCGCCAACCCTCCAGCCAGTCCATAGCTAGGTCAGGTGAGTCAAAAAACCATGTCTTCCCCTCCGCTATTACTCGGAGCTTGGCAGGGAAAAGCATCCTGTATTTGATTTCGCGACTCCGTAGTTCACGCTTTACTTCCGTGAAGCTTCTCCATAGTTGCTGGACCTTGCGGGTGTAGTCTGGATAGAGGGCCACAGAGGTTCCTTCAAATTTCAGATCTGGGGCGCGTCTAGCTGCCTGCAGGATTACGTCTCAGTCTCTGTAGTAGAAAATGTGAGCCACAATGGTACAAGGGGGCATACCTGGTTTAGGGGGTGCAACGGGTACTCTGTGCGCCCTCTCGACCGAGAAAAACTTCAAGAGCCCCTTTGGCTGGAGCACAGTGGTTATGTAGCGTTCCACAAAAAATTCACTACAGGGCTCGTCCGCCTTCTCGGGTATCCCACCAGGCGCAGGGTATTGCACCTCGATCTACCTTCCATGCCCTCCAATCGAGCTTGTATAGTGACATTGTCCTTAAGTAAAGAGGCTACTTGTTTCTTTAGTTGAGTGGTTGTCTCACTGATGCCTGTGACCTGTTGTTGAGTCTCACGGAGCCTCTCCTTCTCTTTATTGAGCTCCGCTCTTATCAATGACATTTCCGCGACTACTGAGTCTAGTTTAGGCTCTAGGGTTCCCTTGACACTCTGAATGGCCGCCAAGATGTCTCTCAATGATGGTTCCTGGGCCTCCTAGCCCGACTGGTGTGCGATCCCCCCAGTCCCACTCTTGGACTGCATGTGTGGGGAGAGAACATAACACTCCATTTTGCTCTGTTGGGGCTTTTTCCCTCCTCCTTACCCCCGCCATATTGAAAGAGCGGGGCTCTGGGGCCACTTCGGCTGCCAGCTGCGTCCTGAACCACTCCACCACCTCACGCACCGCTGCCTGCCACGATGGGGACCCCAGGAGCGAGGAGGGTAGGTTACGGGGCCCTTCGGCGCAGGACCCAACAAGGAACCCAAAGATTCCACTGTGCAACACCGAGAAAAGGAGGAGGACGCAACCACAGTCCTGCCTCAGGACATCCTGATCCTTCCAGAGCCCAAGGGAGGGTCATGGATTTGCAGATGCATTCTGGGATGGCCTTGGGGTGAATCCAAGGAGTTGGGAAAGAACTGAGTGTAAAACAAAATGGAGGGAGGAGAGGAAGGGAAACAGCACAGGAATAGTGAGAGGAAGTGGTGAGAAGAGCCCACCCAGAACTTCAGAAGAAAGTTAGTGGAACAGTAATCACGGGTAGCACATAGAAAAGGGGAACAATGCTAAATCCAAATGGGGAGGTGGGACATAGAAAAGAGAGAAGGGAAAAGAAATATGAGAAACCTGACAGAAAAGAAAGAGAAAGTTATAACCAAAAAAAGGGGTGAATGTTAAGCATAGAGTGCTCTGGTTATACTGAGGAATGGTGAGAAGAAAAATGGACAAGGTGGCAAGGAAAGGGTAGGAAGACAAAATGAACAAGGATCACTTAGCTGTCAATGGGAGTGGCAGACGCCAGTAGGTAGTTACAGTTATCACCATGTTTCCATAAGAAAAGCGTTTTTGACTTGCCTATATCTTTGGTGCCAGTTGATAAATCATCCAAAAAAAGTGTCCTACTCTGTTTTGTTGTGCATGGAACGATTCGGGGTGATCCATCAAGCGAGGGCCGAGGAAAAGGGGGTAAAAAAAATGTGTTTCCCATGTTAATTCCTATATGGATTTTGAACATGACTACAGCCCGAACTGCTGAATGTAATTACACCAAATTTGACAGAAAAGCTCGCTCTTGGTCCAGAAGGAGTGGTTTTGTTATCTTGTGAAAATCCATTCAGTAGTTTTAAAGTTGTTAAAAGAAATCCAAATTTGAATATATAGGGAAGCAAATCTTCCGAGGATCCGATAGTCCCCGTGCTGAAAACGGATTGACTGCACTTCAACCAGAAAGCGTTGGCAGCCATCTTGGGACTTGTACTCAGTCAGTCCCAAAAAAAAGGTTACATTTTTGACACGAAATTGTGAGGAAAAAAAAACAAGCGCGGTCTCCTGTGCTTGTTTTCATAAAAGCCCCTGGAGGGTCAGATCTCGGGGCAATAATTTTTAATATATTTTGGGGAGGGGCGCACATGGCCATCCTCCTCATGGCCAGTCTTGGCCCCAGGGACGCCCACCTCCCCGGAGGTGGCAGAGTTTTAAAAAAGAGAGGAGGAGGGTCACACGACCATCCTCCTGAGGCTGTAAATGCCCCAGGGACCACTGCCTCCCCGGGGCTTCATGAAAAAACAGGAGGGGGTCCATGCGGACTCCCCTCCATTGCCCAAAAGGGCTCTGGGGATCACCACCTCCCCGGGCCATGTATATAATAGAGGGTGGGGGGCCACACAGCCACCCTCCCGGGCCATGTATGGCCACGGGGACCATCACTTCCCTGAGGCCGGCGCATGCCAATTAAAGGAGGGCGGCCACGTGGCCCCTTTCATGGAGCCATTAATTGTGCTGGGGACCATCACCCCTCAGGGTCGGTTACTGCTATCTCCCGAGGTGCCAACCCTCGGGAGCTAGCAGTTTGCTTTCACTTGGTAGCAACTGTGACAGCTCCCGCTAACCGAGAACAAACACTAACTCCGCTCCCAGCAAGCGGGAGCTGTTAAGCTGCTCCCGCATGCTGGGAGTGGAGTTTTCATTTATTTCTGAGAGGATTGGTCCCGCACACAGGGAGCTGCATGTTTAGCAGCTCCCTGCTGTGGGAGCAATGCCAGGGACCGCGAGGGCATTGAGGATTCCCCGCAGTCGCTAACACTGCACAGTTTGTGCCCTGGGTGGTCTCCAGGGCTTCCAAGAACAGGCGGCCGTGCCCCGGGGAATGGAGTTCCCGAGGCCAAAATTGGCTCAGGGATGGGGGCTGCGTGGCCTCCCTCCCCCATTGAATTTTGGCAAGGTCCCAGGAGATGGGGTCCCTGGGGCCAAAATCAGCGCAGGAAGGAGGGCCATGTGGCCCCTCTCCCCTTTTTTCACAAAAAAAGGAAAAGAGAGAACAGAACAGCGAGCAGAAAAAGCAAAACAGTGGGCAGACAAATGAGCAGAAAAGTGAAAATAGAGGGCAGAAAAATGAGCAGGAAAGCCAAAACAGGGCAGAAAAACGAGCAGAAAAGGCAAAACAGAGGGTAGAATAATGAGCAGGAAAGGCAATACAGAGGGCAGAACAACGAGCAGAAGAAGCAAAACAGAGCAAAAGAGGGCAAAACAGAGGGCAGAAAAACTAGCTGAAAAGGCAAAACAGAGGGCAGAAAAACTAGCAGAAAAGGTCAAACAAAGGGCAGGAAAACAAGCAGAAGAGGCAAAACAGAGGGCAGAAAAATGAGCAGGAAAGGCAAAACAGAGCAGGAAACGAGCAGGGGAGGCACAGACAGAGGGCAGCAGGTAGACTGGCAGCAGACTGCGAGCAATCTAGATGGGAGAACTGTCGCAGGGATAGCTGGCACGAGGACCTGCTTAATATTTACATAAATAAAAACTCAACGGGTGACACTTACATATATAAACATAGAAGGTGCCCCAATTGAAGTTCCACTTCTGTAAAAGACAAATTATCCTGACCTCCTGTGCTTGACAAAGGCAAAGCAAGTGTATTTTCTCTGCAAATCTGCATTAGAAGATGATCTGAAATGCTTGGTGGACACTCACAGACCCCATACAGCCACTCACACACCCACTTACAGATACATACAGTGACTCACACACCTACTCACAGACCCATACAGCTACTCACACACCCACTCAAAGACCCAGTCAGCCAATCACACACCCACTCACAAAGATTACACGTTACAGTTAGGAAATGAAGTTGAAACAACTGAAATTCAGTGAAAAAAATGAAGGTTACAGGGGCGTTATAGTTAGGAAATTGACAAGAAAAAACCTTTGAAAATCACTGAAAAAACCAAAGGCTACAGGGACGTTATGCTTTTTATTTCGTGTGCGATACAAAAGGGGATGATGGACGGAACGTTTGAGCCAATCAAACACTCACCCCCAGTCAACTGATCTGGGTTTAATCCATCATCATTCTTTAGCTCACTCCACCACCCCAGTTCAGACATGGCCATATGCAAATCAGTCTGACCCTGTGCCTCATGGGAACAGTCCAGCCCGAACTGCCAAGCCATGTCTTCCCTGGACCGGAAACAAGCATCCTAGGACCGGTTTCTGGCATTTCAGCCGTCATCAGCCAGGCTTGCTTGAATCCAGTGGCAAAGTGAGCAAGGGACCCACGTCTGGGGATACCCCCGCCAACTTAGGGCGACCAAAGCGATACAAAAGGGGATGATGGACGGAACGTTTGAGCCAATCAAACACTCACCCCCAGTCAACTGATCTGGGTTTAATCCATCATCATTCTTTAGCTCACTCCACCACCCCAGTTCAGACATGGCCATATGCAAATCAGTCTGACCCTGTGCCTCATGGGAACAGTCCAGCCCGAACTGCCAAGCCATGTCTTCCTGGACCGGAAACAAGCATCCTAGGACCGGTTTCTGGCATTTCAGCCGTCATCAGCCAGGCTTGCTTGAATCCAGAGGCAAAGTGAGCAAGGGACCCACGTCTGGGCATACCCCCGCCAACTTAGGGCGACCAAAGCGATACAAAAGGGGATGATGGACGGAACGCTTGAGCCAATCAAACACTCACCCCCAGTCAACTGATCTGGGTTTAATCCATCATCATTCTTTAGCTCACTCCACTACCCCAGTTCAGACATGTCCATATGCAAATCAGTCTGACCCTGTGCCTCATGGGAACAGTCCAGCCCGAACTGCCAAGCCATGTCTTCCCTGGACCGGAAACAAGCATCCTAGGACCGGTTTCTGGCATTTCAGCCGTCATCAGCCAGGCTTGCTTGAATCCAGTGGCAAAGTGAGCAAGGGACCCACGTCTGGGCATACCCCTGCCAACTTAGGGCAACCAAAGCGATACAAAAGGGGATGATGGACGGAACGCTTGAGCCAATCAAACACTCACCCCCAGTCAGCTGATCTGGGTTTAATCCATCATCATTCTTTAGCTCACTCCACCACCTCAGTTCAGACATGGCCATATGCAAATCAGTCTGACCCTGTGCCTCATGGGAACAGTCCAGCCCGAACTGCCAAGCCATGTCTTCCTGGACCGGAAACAAGCATCCTAGGACCGGTTTCTGGCATTTCAGCCGTCATCAGCCAGGCTTGCTTGAATCCAGTGGCAAAGTGAGCAAGGGACCCACGTCTGGGCATACCCCGCCAACTTAGGGCGACCAAAGCGATACAAAAAGGGGATGATGGACGGAACGCTTGAGCCAATCAAACACTCACCCCCAGTCAACTGATCTGGGTTTAATCCATCATCATTCTTTAGCTCACTCCACCACCCCAGTTCAGACATGGCCATATGCAAATCAGTCTGACCCTGTGCCTCATGGGAACAGTCCAGCCCGAACTGCCAAGCCATGTCTTCCCTGGACCGGAAACAAGCATCCTAGGACCGGTTTCTGGCATTTCAGCCGTCATCAGCCAGGCTTGCTTGAATCCAGTGGCAAAGTGAGCAAGGGACCCACGTCTGGGCATACCCCCGCCAACTTAGGGCGACCAAAGCGATACAAAAAAGGGGATGATGGACGGAACGTTTGAGCCAATCAAACACTCACCCCCAGTCAACTGATCTGGGTTTAATCCATCATCATTCTTTAGCTCACTCCACCACCCCAGTTCAGACATGGCCATATGCAAATCAGTCTGACCCTGTGCCTCATGGGAACAGTCCAGCCCGAACTGCCAAGCCATGTCTTCCTGGACCGGAAACAAGCATCCTAGGACCGGTTTCTGGCATTTCAGCCGTCATCAACCAGGCTTGCTTGAATCCAGTGGCAAAGTGAGCAAGGGACCCACATCTGGGCATACCCCCGCCAACTTAGGGCGACCAAAGCGATACAAAAGGGGATGATGGACGGAACGTTTGAGCCAATCAAACACTCACCCCCAGTCAACTGATCTGGGTTTAATCCATCATCATTCTTTAGCTCACTCCACCACCCCAGTTCAGACATGGCCATATGCAAATCAGTCTGACCCTGTGCCTCATGGGAACAGTCCAGCCCGAACTGCCAAGCCATGTCTTCCCTGGACCGGAAACACTTCCAGTTGGATTTTGCTGAAATTTTCCAGCATTACATATTAGAGTGCACAGATGATTCGGTGGGGTACAGCAGGTAAGTAGAGTAAGCATTTATTAAGTTATAAGGTTTTTCAACTTATCTTGTACAATATTCCTAGACGTAGCAAGGAACCCCAAAAAATAAACTAGCCTGCATGTGTAAAGTTTCATATTTGCTACATGAACAACTGAAAGACCAATTTTGGTCACATGCTAATAGGAACCCTTAAACAAATATAAAACGAAAAGAATAAATCTTAATCTACATAAGGTTTCTTTGCTTGCTCTCTGGCTCGCAAAGTAAAACTTGGCCCAACAAGCCAAACAAAACAAAAATCTTTCTTATGCACCCCTGTGCAACAAAATGAAAACTGACCTATTAGTGAGCCATACTAACTACTATTTGGAGGACATGATAATTGGTCACTAGGAAAAAAATTATAATCTAATTTTTTATAACAATAACAATGATTGCCTTTCATTCACTTTGGCCTTCATATGTAGAACAATCCTGCTAAGAGTAGCAAGGAAGCCTAAAGAACAAACTAGACCCGATATGTAAAGTTTCAGATTTACTACATGAACAACTGAAAGACCCATTTATGGTCACATGCTAATGGAAACTTATATAAAAATGCATAAAAAATAGAATACATCTTAATCTAGCTAAGTTTTATTTGCATGCTCTCTGGCTCGCAAAATAAAACTGGGTCCAACAAGCCAAACAAAAACCATCATCCTTATGTATCCTGTGCAACAAAATGAAAAAGTGACCTAACAGTGAGCTACACAAACTGCTATATGGAGGGCATGATAATTGGCCGTTAGTGAAAAAAATAATGTTAATTTTTGTAACAACAATGATTGGCTTTCATTCACTTTGGGCTACACATGTCACACAATCGTACTAAAAGTAGCAAGAAAGCTCAAAAAATAAACTAGACTACATATAAAAAGTTTCAGAATTACTACATAAACAACTTAAAGACACATTTATGGTCACAAGATTATGTAAATCAATAAACACAATACATAACAAATACAATAGATAAAAAGATAGAAATCACATTATATCTGATTGCCACTCTGTAGTTATAGTTAGTATTCCCAATGAGAGGAGTTCCTTAGCTATTAGCTCCCTAATAACTTTCCATACATTTGCCAAATTACCACAAAACTTTACAGACCTATAGCAATTTCTACATTTTGAGATTATGTAAATTTTTGTGGTGATTTGTTAAGGGGGTGCAAAGATAAAAGGGGGCCCCGAAATGTATTTTTTTACCAATGCATTTTCCTTAGACTATTGTATTTGACATAGCGTGAAAAACGCTGAATTAATTTACATGAAATGTGGCTGCATTATATATTATGTCAATCAATCAATCAATCATGTCACTTATAAAGCGCACTACATACCCGCGAGGGTCTCAAGGCGCTGGGGGAAGAGGGGGGTGGTGCTGCTACTGATCGAAGAGCCAGGTCTTGAGGAGTCTTCTGAAGGCCAGTAGGTCTTGGGTCTGTCGGAGGTTGGTGGGGAGGGTGTTCCAGGTCTTGGCGGCGAGGTGGGAGAAGGATCTGCCACCGGCGGTCGTTCTCCGGATGCGGGGGACTGTGGCGAGGGCGAGGCTGGTCGAGCGGAGCTGGCGGGTGGGGGTGTAGAAGCTGAGTCGTCTGTTGAGGTAGGCTGGTCCGGAGTTGTGGAGTGCTTTGTGTGCGTGGGTGAGGAGCTTGAAGGTTATCCTCTTGTTGACAGGGAGC
Source organism: Calotriton arnoldi (assembly GCA_963921515.1). Classification (NCBI taxonomy): domain Eukaryota; kingdom Metazoa; phylum Chordata; class Amphibia; order Caudata; family Salamandridae; genus Calotriton; species Calotriton arnoldi. The sequence continues at coordinate 1,233,459 of CAWUFW010003562.1, forward strand.
CAGTGCAGGTCTCTCAGGTGGGGTGTGATGTGGCTGCGACGGGGGATGTCGAGGATAAGACGTGCAGAGGCGTTCTGGATGCGTTGCAGCCGTCTCAGGAGCTTAGCCGCCGTTCCTGCGTAGAGGCGTTTCCGTAGTCCAGCCTGCTGGGTGACGAGGGCCTGGGTGACTGTTTTTCTTGTTTCGGTGGGGATCCACTTGAAGATCCTGCGGAGCATTCGGAGGATGTTGAAGCAGGATGAGGAAACGGCGTTGACCTGCTTAGTCATGGAGAGGGTGGGGTCGAGGATGACCCCTAGGTTGCGTGACGTGGTCGGTGGGTGGCGGGGCTGTTCCCAGTGATGTTGGCCACCAGGAGTCGTCCCAGGCTGAAGGGTTGGAACCAAGGATGAGGACCTCCGTCTTGTCCGAGTTCAGCTTCAGGTGGCTGGTCCTCATCCATTCGGCGACGGCCTTCATTCCTTCGTGGAGGTGGGCTTTGGCGGTGTGAGGGTCTTTGGTGAGGGAGAGGATCAGCTGGGTGTCGTCGGCGTAGGGAGATGATGTTGAGGTTGTGCTGTCGGGCGACGTGGGCGAGGGGTGCCATGTAGATGTTGAACAGCGTTGGGCTGAGGGAGGAGCCTTGGGGTACGCCGCAGATGATCTTGGTGGCCTTGGATCGGAAGGGGCGAGGCGGACGCTTTGTGTTCTGCCGGAAAGGAAGGATGTGGTCCAGTCCAGGGCCTTCTCTTGGATCCCGGCGTCGTGAAGGCGTGTTCGTAGTGTGTGGTGGCAGACCGTGTCGAAGGCGGCTGATAGGTCCAGGAGGATGAGGGCTGCTGTTTCTCCGTTGTCTAGCAGGGTCCTGATGTCATCGGTGGCGGCGATGAGGGCGGTTTCGGTGCTGTGGTTGCTGCGGAAGCCGGACTAGGAAGGGTCCAGGATGTTGTTCTCCTCGAGGTAGCGGGTCAGTTGTTTGTTGACGATTTTCTCGGTGACCTTCGCGGGGAACGGGAGCAGAGAAATGGGTCGGAAGTTCTTGAGGTCCTTGGGGTCTGCCTTGGGTTTCTTGAGTAAGGCGGTGATCTCGGCGTGCTTCCAGCTTTCCGGGAAGGTTGCTGTCTCGAAGGAGATGTTGATTATATTATGGTGCAGAGAGGATGCTTTTTGGGTACTACAGTTAAGTCGGGTAAGTATTTTTTAAGTTATAGGGCATTTAAGCTTAGTGAATTCTGTTGCTTCTGTACCCTTGTGGAATTTCATAAACGTTTGTGAAACTACAACAGTACATGGATGTAAAGTTATTTTAAAATATATATATAAAAAATCCCTTCCTATTACCACTTTAATAAAGTGCAAATAGGTAGGGACCTACTACTTACCAATATCTAAGGCCTTAACACTGAACACAGCAAAAGTGCAGTAAAAACAATATGGCTGCCTTTTCATTATCTAAACCAGCCATTACTCAATTATATTCTGTCTTTTCATTGCCATGTACCACGGTATACTGCAAAGTTATCATGGTATATCATGACCAAGGCATAGCCGTATTATTGGATTGCAGTACCCTTGCATCACTCCTGGTGCTGTGTGGGCAATGCAATACTTAAGTCAGATTTTGTCCTGCATTGATTGGTAAAGACAAGGCAGCGCAATTCTCTGTTTTATGTTACTCTGCACACCATAATCTACATTGCTGCTAAATTTCACATCCATCCTTATTCCATGCCCCTGTAGCTACTCCATATGCGCTATTCCACTCTATGCCACACAACTCTCTGTCTTTCCACTGAACGCAATTACACTGTATGCAGCACCACTGTACGTGACTCCAGTCTATGTCACTCCGCTGTATGCAACTCCACTAGACACTACTCCACTATACGCTATTCCACTCTACGCCATTCTACTGTATGCCATTCCACTTGACTCTATTCCACTTTATGCCACTACACTCTACAACAATCCTCTGTATGGTATTCTACTGTATAACACTCCACTGTATGCTACTCCACTCTACGCCACTCCAGTGTATGTCTTTCTACTCTATGCCACTTCATTCTACGCTATTCGATTTGAACCCACTTCAATGTACGCTACTCCACTGTATGGTATTACACTCTACCCCACGCCACTGTACGCCGCTCCAGTCTACACCACTCCATTATACGCCACTCCACTGTATACACTATTACACTCTACACCACTCCACTGTACAACACTCTGCTCTATGGCACTACACTCTGTGCTATTACACTGTACACAAGTCCACTCTATGCCAGTCCACTCTACGCTAATACACTGTATGCAGCTCCACTCTATGCCTCTTCAGTGTACACCACTCCATTATATTCCACTCTGCTGCACGCTACTCTAGTATATGCAATTCCACTCTATGCCATTCCACTGTATGCCACTCCACTCTATGCTGTTCCACTGTTTGCCACTCCATTGCACGCTACTGCATTCTTTGTCACACAAGTGTATGGCACTCTGCTCTACACCACTTCATTCTACGCTATTCAATTGGACGCTGCTCCAATCCACTCTATCCATGCCACTGTATGCCACTCTAGTCTACACCACTCCATTATAGACCACTCTACTGTACAGTACCCCACTATACGCTCCACTGTACAACACTCCACTCTATGCCACTCCACTCTATGGTATTACACTGTACAGAACTCCACTCTGTGCCAGTCCAATCTACCCTATTACACTGTATGCAACTCCACTCAATGGCTCTTCAGTGTACACCAGTCCACTGTATGCCGCTCCGCTATACGCTACTGCAGTATATGCTATTCCACTCAATGATATTCCATTCTATGCCCTTCCACTCTATGCTATTCCACTTTATGCCACTTCACTGTATGCTACTCCACTCTATACCACTCCTGTGTTTGCCACTCCACTCTACCCCACTTCATTCTACACTATTCCATTAGACACCACTCCACTGTATGCCACTCCACTGTATGCTATTACACTCTATCCCATCCCATTGTATGCCACTCCAGTGTCCACAGCTTCATTGTACGCCACTGCATTGCATGCTACTCCACTATACACTATTCCAGTCTACTTCACTCTACTGTATAACACTCCAGTCTATGCTATTTCACTGTATACCTCTCCACTATAAGCTACTCCACATAGTGCCACTCCAGTGTACATCACGCTAGTCTATACCACTCCATTCTATGCTAGTCCATTGGATGCCACTCCACTCTACGCCACTCCAATATATGCTATTTCACTCTACCCCACTCCAATGTACACTACTCTAGTCTATACCACTCCACTGTATGCCACTACACTCTACACTATTCTACTCTACGCTATTCCTCTTTATGCTATTCTATTCTACACTACCCCACTGTACTCCACGTTATGCTATTCCACTGTACATCACTCCATTCTACTCTATTACACTGTACCAACTTCAATCTTTGCCCCTCTATTTTATGGCATTATGCTCTACCCCACTCCACTGTAAGCCACTCCACTGTATGCTATTACACTCTACCTCACCTCACAATACAACGCTCAAGTCTAAACCACTTCACTGTAGGCCACTCCACTGTGCACTACTACACTGTATGTTATTACACTTAACATCACTCGACTGTACGCTACTACACTATACGCTTATAAACTGTATGCCACTCCACTGTGCGCCACTCCAGTCTACGCTCCTCTGCTCTATGCTATTCCACTTTATGCCACTCTACCGTACTTGTAGACACGACTGTCCAAATTTGCACTCGACTCTATGGCTGTGCACTCTATTGTACAACACTCTACTCCACTCTACAACAGTTTTCACCATTGTACAAGACATCACTCCACTCTACTGCATGATACACCACTCCAATTTATAAGAGTTTCCTCAAATCTACGCTGCGCCACTTCAATGTATGCTACCCCACTCTATGCTAATTCAATGAAGCCTTCTCCACTCTACGCAACTCCACTGTATACCACTCCACTCTATGCCACTATGCTACTCTACTTTTCGTGTAATCCACTCTACCCCAATACAGTGTACTCCACTGAATGCTGCTCCATTGTATGACACTCTACTCCACCATATTTAAATACACTCTATAAAAGTCTACCACACTTCATGGCACTCTACAACATTCCACTCCACTTTATTCCTGTACACTCCTTTCCAACTCTATACTCCACTCTATGCCTGTACACTCCAATGTACAACACTATTCCACTACATGATACTATACAACACTTTTCTACATGACACATCACTCCACTCTAACTGTATGAGACCCCTCTCCAATTTATATCAGTTTACATCTATGCTACACCAGTACACTCCACTCCATGCCACTTTACTCTACCACACATCAATACACTCTATTGCACTTTACTCCACACTACATTACACCACTCCATTCTACTCTACTCCACTGTACGAGACTTTGGATATGTGACGTTACAACGCATGCCATTACATCGCATGCCATTGCAACGCCAAACTTTTCCCCGACTTTCCGTCGGGGGAGCGCTGGAAGTTGGAATAGATTAATTTTCTATTCCACTCCAGTGTGCAACAGTAGGGAAGGTGTTGGAGTTAAATCCAACACCTTCTACCCACTGCTGCACACCTTTTTCGTTGCAACGGCATGCGATGTAACTGCATGCGGTGTAACGGTTGCGTTGTAAAGGCTGCTTCCCCGAGACTTTACTTCACTCTATGTTTCAACAATCCACTCTAAGCAGCTCCACTGTTTCACACACTACTGTACTCTATGCAACTCCATTCTACAACACTCTACTAGACTGTATGCCACCCTCATCACTTTACTCATGTCTATATCACATCACTCCACCATACAACACTGTACTATACTCTACGCCACTGTACAACGCTCTAATCCACTCTACTCTGCAATACTCTAGTCCACTTTATGACACTGTATGCAACTCTTTGTATAACACTGCACCCCACTTTACTCCACTCTACTCTGTCACAGTACTCCACTCTACTCCAATACTCCACTTTAGGCCACTCTACTGTACACCACTAAATTCCATTGTACTCAACAATACTGTATTCCAATCCAATTGTACCACACTCTACAATGCTGTACTGTACACCACTCCACTCTAAAAAAATCAACTAGACTGTATGTGGCTTGCTTCACTCTACTATGATCTATATCACTTTCTCATACTATAGGACACCCCACTACACTCTACTGTACAACACGGTACTCCAATTTATAACACTTTACTCGGCTGTATGCTATGCCAATCCATTCTAATCCAGTCCACACCAACATAGTCTACGACACGCCACTCAACTCTATGACACTTTACTCCACTCTACACTACCCCAGTCCAATGCACTCCACTCCATTTTATTCCACTCTACTACAATTTATCCCACTCTACGCCACTGTACTATACTCCGCTCTATGCCACTCCACTCTCCCACACTCTACTCCACTGTATGCAACTTCACTCTACAACACTGTACTACACTCTATGCTACTATATAAAACTCTACTCCACTCTGTGCCCATCCACTCTATGCCACTGTAAGTAAGTAAAATTTTATTGCATGATTAATTAAAATCTTACAATTAAAACAATCTTTAATTCACACCAATTAAAATATTACAAAATTAATCTAAAATTCCTAATAATTTCATTCGAATAATCTTCTCAAGTAATGCCCAAAATTTTTTTTTTTAAATTGAGTTATAGACATGATTTCAGTCCGTCATTTTACCAAGGCCTAATATAGATAATTTCATTAGTAATTTTCATAACTTATGTGCAAATTCATTTATATAGTGCAAAATGTAACCCTAGCTATTTAAGACTTCCACATTTTCAAGGCTCGACTCACTAGCATCCAGTTTCTTTTTTACAAGAATTTAAAATTTAATAAAATTAGCATTCATTTTAATGTTTTTTGGTCTAAAACAAACCACCATAGCATGTCTACAGATGCGAACACCTCTATCAATGAAGCGGTTTTTTAAATATCGTTTTCTTTCAGCTATCATTGCTGCACATATGCAAACAAAATGCATAATATCTTCATCCCATAAGTTGCATAATCTACAGGGAGTCGGCGTAGATGGTCTCCTCCAAGGCATTGCATGTTTTAGGCCTGGCAAATTGCCAGATCTTGCTTTCATAAACATGTTTTTGGTTTGTACGACCATGGTATTTCTAAATAGGGTTGCACTTTAAGACTCTATGCCACTGTACTGCACTGTATGATACCTGACAACACTCAACTCAACTTCTCTCTGCAATACGCCACTCCACTATATGACACAGCACTCCACTATACAACACTCTCCTCCACTGTACTCTACGACACTCCACTAAATGATACTCAACTCTATGACACTGTACTTCACCCTACTCCCCTTTAAAACACTCTACTCCACTATATGACAGTCTACGACAACCTACTCTACTGTTCCACATGCCATTCCACTATACAACTCGCTGCTCCAGTTTACGAAACTTGACTCCACTATATAAGACACCATGCCACTACACTATATAACACTTTACTACACTGTACGACACACTACTACACTCTACTCTACTCTACTCCACTCAATTCCAATCTGCAATACTCCAGTCTATGACAATAGACTTTACAACACTCCTCCACTGTACTGTACGGCACTCCACATAACAGCTCTTCACTTGCGACACTGGACTCTTCAATTTGAAACACATTTTTATTCAAAGTGTTAAAAAAAAGATTAAAATTGTATGAAAAAAACAAATGTTAAAGCTAAGTTATAGTTAGGAAAACGTATTATCCCTATATAAACCAAGTTCAAACTACACAAAATTACAAAATTCTTAAGTTATAGATATAATTTTCATTTACAATTTATTGACCACCTTCAAATTATTATAAGTAGTGGAGTATGTTACACACTTTTTCCGCTTTTAATTAGTTAAAATAGTTAAAAATATAAATTAATGTTAAAGAAAATATATAAATAACACATGTATTATTTGTTATGAAATATTCAATATCCTATTTTGAATTTAAAAATAAATGCTTAATTTTACATTATTTTTAATTCAAAATACGGTAACACATTTTATAATTTAATAATAAATATGTACTAGTTTACATGTATGTGAATTATATTTTAATATATTTTCTAACTAATTTAAATTTATTTAATTTTTTTTTTTTAGATCCTCGGTTTCATAGTATGTCTCTTACCTTCATTATTTTTATGCATAATCCCCTCATCCTTCGACTTGCTGAAAACAGTGAAACTAGTAGGAGTACTTTCAATATAAGATAGGAATCCAATGTTTCTAGTATTTATTTTACTTTTCTGGCTTAAACTCTTTCCCCTTTCGAATCTTCCCCATTTAACCCATCATACTTTTTGAGAGCCTGATTATAAAGATACAATGGTAAAATTACTTTCATTTGCAGCACAGTTGGTTTATTTTTTTGGTTTAGTACATGACAAAGATTTGAGATCAAAAGTGCTTACTTTTCTTTTATGTGACATTCAGTGTATCACGTGTGTCGTGCCTCACCAGTGTGTTTCACATAAATGAGCATATACAATAACTTGTTAAATATCTTTTTTAACTTTCCTAAGTATAGCCTCGTAAGTGCCCCAGGCCTGCAAGCTATTATGCCACGAAACACACGTTCACTGTCTCAGTAAAAAGTAACACCTATGTTGCTGGGAGCATGATTGTACTATGCTGTGTAATTTATTATTTATAAAGCACAGGTATGCTAGAGCTTCTTTGCATTCAAGCTGAAGTTATGTAAAATGACAGAGTAGCCGCCAACAGCCTTGTTTGTTTTCCCAGGAGGGGAGAAGCCGCACCTGATTCAAGGACTCCGCAGGGGGGGGACTACGGGGACCGTAAAGTGCTCTAAAGCGCGTTGCCTGCCCGCGGAGCAGGATGCGTCGGAGCCCGGAGGTGGCTGGGCTGGGCCCCCCTCTGACAGGTGGAATTGCCTAATGATCTTTCACTACCGACACAATATAGCTGATCCAGGAAATGGGTAAGCGGAAAGCCACAAATGATCAAGCGGGGGGAGCAATAGTGAACACATTAGATGCATTCCTATCGAGGGCAGCAAACGTTCTCTCACAGGAGATAGAGCTTACAGAGCGATGTCTATCATTGGAGCCCTCTCTTTACCTGAGGCAAAGCTCTCTAGGGAAAGGTAGACTGAACACTGATTTTACACATCCTCAATCAGATGTACCCTCCGCACTGATCACAAGCACAGGACCTGAACTTCCTTCTGCTTTAGTAAACAGTCCTGTAATATCTATGAGTGAAGTTGAGTTTCCCCTCCAGCTTGAACCAAAAACTCAATCAACGGTTAAGAGAAGAAAGGGCGGCAGGAGCCAAAAACAAAAGCCCGCAGGAACCACCAGAGTGACGAAAGCGGAGGTGACCACAGACCTTGAAAATTGTAGGAGCCATCCTTCCCCCTCTAACCCCTCATCCCAGACGAGAGACTAGGCCATGTGGAAAAAGCTAGAAAACATAGTCACCCTCCTACTTGAGCCACTCCTCCACAAATTAACAGAGATAGAAGGAAGACTATCTTGTCTTGATAACCATGGAGCAATTAGCTTGCAATCTTTAATACATCCCCGCCCAGGGAGCGATCAGCAAGTGCAAGGGAGGAACCAAGTAGGGGAAGTTGACCCAGATTATGTATATATCGTTAATCCTGTGGCCCCCACATCGGAAGCTGGTCTGTGTGCGCAACCTCTGGATCCCCTGGCAACCCGCCAAGCCCCCACACAACAAAAGAAACTAGCAGAAGCACCAAAGATGGTTTTAAACACAATAACCACTCCACAGAGACCAACTGATGCTATGGGGGGGTCTTATGAGGAGTGCAGTCCGGAGGCTAGAAGAAGATAGGTGGGGGCGGAACACTCATTTACACCAGCCATTAGATCCCCCCCTGTAGCCTCACCTCTTCTACTGGTTTAGGCGAACGTACCGGTCTTGCCGGAGGGGCAGGGGAAATCAATGACTCAGTTAATGGCTAAATGTCTACATGGCTATTCAGGCAAACAAACAATTTTGAAGGTGGGGGCAGGATTTTGTCAAAACATGGTCAGGAGAGTGGGGTGTGTGGGCTCATCTAGAAAAACACTGTCAGGGGATTGTGTGGTAGTACATTTTAATAATACATTTGTAGTCAGGTTCCTCCTAGATCAGCTTCATAAAGCAGTTCTCCCCGGGACCCAGATCTCCACCCTACAGTTGGAGTACTTTTATAGCCACATCTCGCTTTTTATTAATGCGCCCTGGAGAGACCCGATAGTAGGGATGGCGGGACATAGAAAAGACAGAAACATGGGTGATTGTGAGGCGAGATTGGAGAATAGATTTGCCCCCTTGATAGATTTAGAAGCCTGCAATTGACTACCGTTGGCTGGATACAGCCACAATGGGGGGCTTGCACGATCCCATGTCAATATCCAAGGGGGTGAGAAAAAAAACAATAAGCAGATAAGGGTCCACAAAGAATGTATAAAACTAGCCTCTTGGAATGTGGCCGGCATCGGCTCGAAGCTAGGTAACCCACATTGGCAATCACACTGGCAAAACCAAGATATCATATGCCTACAGGAGACATGGGCCACTGACCATGTATTCTTAGATGGAAAGCACTCATTTCAAACATAAGCAATATCATTGTCGTCAGGTAGAGCCAGAGGGGTTTATTAACTCAAATATCAAACACCCTACCAATAAAAATAAAGAAGTTTGAGCACCCGAGCCCTCAATTCCATCTTCTTCTGGCTGAGGGTGACAGTGGTCAAGTATGGCTCCTAATAAATTATTATAATAATGATTTTGGGGGAACATGCAGTCAGTGATGGTCACACTAGACAGAGAGATTGCTAAAATTACCAGTCATGCTGGCAAGGGAGAACTTAGTATTATATGGGTAGGTGATTTCAATATCCACCCTAGTAAACACACTCAAAACCGGGTCTGTGGCTTAGAAGATATTACGAGTGACCCTATTTACCATTTTGCCCATCGCAAATATGGAAACACCTTAAATAGGATGTTATACACCAGAAATATGGTAATAGCTAACAGGGCAGACGTAATAACGGGAAACTTGGAAAAAACTTTCAAACGTAATGACCACGAAACCACAATTGATTTTATATTAGTGTCCAATTCACTTAGCGACAAGCTTACTCACGTGGATAGTCTATTCACAAGTTTCTTTGACCATGCAATCCTCTTTACTGAGTTGACCCTGGAGTTTAGGAAAGCGAGGCCACCACCATACAAAGGCCAATTTTGGCTAAAAAGAATGGATATCAACTAAAGTGGAGCCAAATTGACAAGATGAAGCTGATCCTGCAAATCTTACTTAATACTATGGGGAATGTTTTAAACTGCCTAGAATTGGAGAGCACCCCTGCCTCATTGCTACCGTAGTTTGTAGACTTGCTTGAAAAAGTGAAATTGGCCCTCACCTGATATAAACCAGCGGACAAAGCCACAGTAAGTCGCTGGTTTGATCGCCCATGCACAAAATCTCTAAAAGCTCTCAAAAGCCCTGAAAACCCAGCCCAGAAATAGTGCCCTGATAAGGTCATTAAGTAGGAAATATAAAATAGCCAGGAAGACAAGAGAAAGGGTTATGAAGGAGGAGGTCTGGGCAGAACTCGAACAAGCTGTCAGTACTTGAAGTAGCAAAGTCTTTTGGAAGGTAATCAATGCCCGCTCTTTAAAAATCACAAGGGCCCCACGATGGACGCCCACGTTGGCGAAGAAGCATGGGTGGCACATTTTGAGCATATTTTTGCTTCCAATAAGATCCCCTTGAATGACTCACCTATCCCAGATATAGTCCTGAATGACCACCTAACATTTTCATTGGTAGAAGTAAGTAGAGGGTTGGCCTCCTGTAGTTCTGGGATGGCTCTGGGCCACAATGGATCCCTATAGACATCTTTCTGGAACATCAAGACTTGTGGTTCCCCTTATTAACAAATGTCTTTAACGTGATAGTCAAAGTTGGCCCCCTAACTTCATGGAAGACTAGTGTACTCGTTCCCATAAACAAAAAAGCCGATAAAGAGAATCCGCAGAACTAAAGGCCGATTTCCCTGCTGGATACATACTGCAAAGCTCATGGGTCGATTATTGCTACATAGGCTGGAAGATTGGGCACAAGAGAAGTATATTTTAATTCAGGTGCAGTATGGTTTCCAAAGAGGACGGGGCACAATAGATCAGTGTTTAAATCTAACTTTGACCATAGATAAATACACTAGAGCAAAGGGTGGTAAGACCTTTATGGCCTTTATGGACCTATCAGTAGTATTTGACTGTGTGAGCCACTCCAAACTATTGTATATAATGCAGTTGATGGGGATTGAGCATGCCATAGTTAACTTTATTCGTCAACTACACTCCCATGCCACCACTTGGGTTCGCTGCGGCAAACGCGGGGAGTGCACTCGTCTGTTCAAGATCACCAGGGGAGTCAGGCAAGGGGGTGTCCTTGCCTCATTTTTATTTTCCATCTACACAAATGGGGTTGAGGCAGCTCTCTTGGATTCAACTCCAGGTGTCCCTGTGTGTGACACCCTCCCCGCACCAATATTGGCCTATGTTGATGATGCAGTATTAATTGCCAGAACGGGGGTGGCTCTCCAACGTCTAATAACGGCATATGCAATATTTATGGCGACATTGGACCTGAGGGTTAATGAAGCTAAATCCTTTGTCCTCATAGCAGGGGCCGGTATTCGTGATAGAGTACCATATTTTCATATGGGCTCACGTAAACTAGAGGTGGTAGATACCTTTCCATACCTGGGGGTCCTGTTCGACAAAAACCAAGCTTGGCCAAGCTTGGTGGTGGGCAGGGCCCTCGGTATGGAGAGGAGTATGTCAGCTACTATGTCATTCGCAAAGAAGCTGGGCTCAAGACCTTTAGAGACAATAAAAAAGATCTACCAGGTAAAGACTATATCAGCTGCTACTTATTGGGCAGGAGTAAGGGGTATGGCTTCTATAGATTCCGTCCAAATCCTTGAAGACAGATTGTTCAAGAGACTAGTTTCCCTCCCTAGTTCGTACTCCAATTATCTCTTCCAGATATAGCTGGGATTATCTTATGTTTCAGACGGCATTAGGCTAGCACCGATTTTGTTATGGCATTCCATTTAGCGAAGGGACATTTAACACAAACAATAATAAAAAACTGCTTAAAATTGGATAATAAACATAACATCAGGTGGCTGCAATATGTAGAGTCAACTCTGACAGCCCTTCGGTTAGCAGAATTATTCAACGGCCCAAATGGGCGCACGAAGATTACGAAACAGAAATTAAAGAATACCTTTATATCTAGGGCCAACTATGACCTACAGGAAAGAAACTGTGCAAAACAAACAGTTCTTTTATATCAGTTGACTCTTCCCATCGTAGAGGGGGTACTCCTATCTAGAGAGCATTAGATTACTACAGCATAGATATATTTACTGAGGTTCCGACTGAACCTAATCCAATAATTCAGTACACATAGCAAGAGGAAAGAACGAGGAGAAATAAAGATATTTCTCTTTGTTACGCCTCACCTGGGGAAGCGTAGCATTTTGGCGCATTCCCAGATCTACCAGTAATGAAAATTCTGGAAATGTGCCAAAATCTATGGGTGGGTGCGTGGGAGCACCCTTGGAATGCCTCCCTGGGCGCTAGGTTGCGATACTCTATATTTATCAAGCACTCAGGGCCATGCAAGATGGCCTTGTATGGTTTGTTATATCTGACTTTGCAGTTGCATCGCCCTTGCACCCCCTTGCATGGTGCAAGGGTGATACAACTAAATGCTAAATATTCCCCTTTGTACATTAGTTGTTATCTCTTGTAGAGAAGGCAAAAGCGTACTAATCGTTAATAGTTCATGTGGAGGTTTTGTCAATATCATAACATTTTCTTGTGTATATCCATGTATTTTTCATGAGACGGCTGTGCATCCTCCTAGTTCTAGATGGTGTGGTGTTTGTCCACAAGAGAATACAATGACTCAATTCACAAAGGTAAACCTACAGTTTTATAGAATTTTACTATTTTTTGATATTAACAAAATACGAGTTTAATTTTACTAACAGTAATTTTACAACTGTGGATACTCCTCAAGTAAATAGATAGGCCTGGACTATATTTGTATGCGGGGAGTTCTCCGCCACAACTGCGAAGTCTGCACAGTCCTAAAATTACTATTAGTAAAATTAAACTCCTACTTTGAGAATACCAAAAGAATATTAATACCTTTGTGAATCCGGCCCTGTTTTTACTGCAGCCATCGCTTTGGGTGGTTAGCAATTTTTCTAACACAACTTCCAGACAGTTGTTCTTAAGATAGTCTTCCATGGTTCAGCTTCTCACTTATTTGCACAAATCTGGTTATCCTGTTTCACCTCGCACACTGGTCAGATGTGTGAGAGGGCTTATTTTGCAGGCCAGATGAGAGTTTTAGGCCCTTATTATGAAAGGGTCACAAATCAAGATTTTGCACTCATTCTATGTGCTAACTGTGCACTCTGTACATGTTTGTCATACAGCTTAGCAGCAAAACATGCTGCACTGCATTGTATGACAGGGAGAGAGGAGGGGAGTGCAATATCTACAGAGATATTGCACTCTCCTCTTCCCTCCCTAGAACCAGCGCTGAATTTTGCTGCCGAGTGACGCACACACACTCCTTTGCACCATAGTGCAAGGGTGTGTGCATGAGTCTAGCATTGGTTTTTCAATCGAAGGGTTCCCCTTCAAAAGTACAAAATACCATGCCTAGACAACAGTGGCGGCTCGCATAGGGCGTGCTGCGCGGCGGTAAGGCGGGGAAGGGCAGGGTGGGGGGGTAGTAAACTCGGACACACGACGGAACGGAGGAAAGTAATTATTACGTTCCTCCGTTCCGTCGTATGTCCGAGTTTACTACCTCCCCACCTTGCCCCTCCCCCGCCCCACCGCCCTGCAGCGCGCCCTATGCAAGCCGCCACTGCTTGACAACTTTTAAAACTTTTCCTACTTTGTAAGTGTGCTGTTCATTTCAGCACACATGCAAAGTCGGAAAAGATAGGAAAATTGAAACCATTTCTACTTTTAATGCCTGCTTTCAAGTAACGTTAATTTTTGGTGCAAAACGCAGTCTACTTTTGTTAGTAGATAGGGTTTTACATCAAATACCATGGGTGGTAGCAAGGGAACACCCATGCACCACGCATGGAATGCCCCCTGGTGTAGAGTAAAGCAAAGCAGGTCTTCACGCTGGTTACTTTTTCTTACAATCAAACACAAATACCAATTTGAGTTGGTTTGTAAATCCCCAAAAATATTTTATGTTGGTTCTGCCTTGAAAAAATAACGCAAAATCTTTTTAAATCTGGGCCTAAATGCAGGATCCATTTGCACAGAGAGCGCCATTGCTTTGAAAGGGAGCGTGTTTGAAAGACATTCTTAAAGCAGCGGATTTGTAATATGACTCCGTATTTATTTTTTGGTAGTTTTCTACAGCAGGAACTCGACTCGAAGGCATTGAGCACTTTACATGAGCATCTGTTACATTAGGCAAGGACACATTCATTTTTAGGTCTCGGCCTAGGCAGCGCATGCGCTGTCTCGTCGAGAGATGCTGTATACAGTATAGTGGGGGAAGCTCCGCCCACTTTCCGGCTATCTTTTTAATTGGCCGAAATTGTAAATGTCGCATTCTGATTGGTGTTCGGCAAGTTAGTCCCGCCTCCTGACGGCCATGACGTCATTTTTGTCCCTCCATGGCTATCGGCCCCTTTACTTTCAAAACAGTTCTGTTCCCCTGCCCCCCTCCGTTCCCTCCCGCAGTCTGTCACTTCTCTGCCCACCACAACCCCCCCACCCACTCCCGTTCCTGCCTTTTTGCACGGCCGCAGTTTTGTTTACAATGCAATAGGGCTCGCGTAAATACGAGTCCTATTGCATTTGTAAATGCTTGTCTTCTCCTCTGATTGGCTGAGTGGATTTGCACTCTTTTTTGCCTAACCTGTCCAGTCTCTCGTTTAAGTCGTGATTCACACGGCTCCGTTACCCGGAAGCGGAAGCATGGCGGCTGTAATGCAAATGCGCATCCTGCTTTACCGAGGGCAGGCAGGAGCTCGCGGCGCTCTCCATTACCAGGACCTCAATGGCGGCTGCATTTGGGGCGCGCTCTCTGCCACCTGGACTGCGCGGGGTCTGGGGCCCGCAACCGTACCGGGAGTTTGTGCTCAAGTTTCCGCAGACGCACGCACCGGAGCAGGGCAGGGTCTGAGGTCCGAGAGGCACACAGGCTTCTTATACCGCTGGCAGACGGACAGCCACCACCGCCGCCGCTCATCGGTGTACCTCCTGTAACGTCACAGGGCCGGACTGAAACTTTAGGGAAAGTTGAAGTGTGAGCAATGAGCATCTAGGGCGACCCCAGAGCTGAGAGGTGCTGCAGCTTTGCCAGGGCAGGGGATGCTTACCCCGAATTCTACCGAGGTTCAGCTCCACTGGTCCTCTCCCTGCTCACTGTCCTCTCTAGCGTGTGAGGAGCTACTGCCCTCCCGGTGCAGCGCATCCTAACGCCTCCACCTCCCCTGACCCTCTCTCTGGGCACTATCTTAACCCATGTAACTACCCCGGTTCTGCTCCTCTGGTCCCCTCCCTACTCACAGTACTCACTGTACCTACCTGATTCAGCATCAGCAGTACTCTGCCTACTCACCATCCTCCTAACTCATTGTACCTACCCCGGCTCAGCTCCTCTGCTGATCTCCCTACACAAACACTTGCATCTACTTCGGTTCAGCTCGCGCCAGTGCCTTTAGTCCTGCGAGGAGCTGCTGCCGCACTCGTACAGGACATCCCAACTCCAGCACGTAGCGGGGTCTGATCCCCTGCTCTTTTCCCGACATCTTCAGGAGCTGTGCCCTCCGTGTGAGGACAGTGCGTGTAACCCCTGCCTGCAGCTACTTCCGCTCATGCCGTGCCGGCTCCTGTGGTCCAGACTCCATCATGCGAGGAGCTGCTGCCATCCTAAGCCCTGAACCAACCGGGGTCAGATCCTCAGGTCCGCTCCCCCTAGGAGGACGGGGCTTCTAACCCCTGTATGACTTCCGCTCAGTCTCGTGACAGCTCCCGTTGTGCTCCCCGCCAGGTGAGAAGCTACTGCCACCCTCGTACAGTACACCCTAACACCTGTCCCTACCTGGGTCAGATCCCCTGCTCCTTTCCTGACCACTTCAGGAGCTGCGCTCACCCTAGGAGGCCAGGGCATAAAACCCCTACAGCTACTTCTGTTCAACTAGAGCCAGCTCCTCTCCTTACCCCGGGTAGTTCTGCTGCCTTGTTCTGTCACGCCCGCAACCCTTGTACATAACCCAGTCCCGGCATCGGCTCAGCTCCTCTCTGTACCCTGAGAGGCGCTGTCCCTTCCTTCCAGCAGAACATCCATCCCTGCTGCCCCGGCCAGCTCCTGGGGTGCCATCACCATCCAGGGCGCAGCTGCCCCCTCTTCACCTCAGAGGGTACTGTCCGCAGGGCCTGTTCCTCCTCCGTTCTTTTATTTTGGACAAGCCAGCTCACCTCAATACTCACCGGCCTCCAGCTCTGCGGATTACAATCTCCGACCAAAAAGATGCTTTTCTGAGGTCAGAACTCCGTTTATATTAATGGGATACAGTACTTTTCTGTTATTTTATGGCACAGAGTGGCTAATTTCAGCGGGAATTGCATGGTAAGTTATTCTGTAATGTCTTTGCCATTTCGCCGCTTTCTGATGTCTGTCAAGGATTTTGTAATGTGTGACCTTCTTCTCAGAAGCCTTGGCGTGTCTTAATATCATGAGCACGTGAGCTGTGGTCCTGCTCTGCCAAGCGATGATGGCATTGGGTGTGCACTCTGTCTGCAACCACCGAGTCTGCCGTGGCATCGTGAGGCCTGTGGCCCGCTCCCGCACGTAGCTATGGGCCTCAGAGACTGTTCTGTTCTTATGAGAAAAAAAAACACGGAGGCCACACAACCGGAGGCCACCGTTCACTGCCATTGCCTCCAGAGATCAGGAGCCACCTGGGGGCATGTACACAATGGGCCACAAAAACGTACATGGCCTTATCAGACCAGGGCTCTCTAGGGCCACAGAGTCACGCTCACTTCCCTCCTCTTCCATTCTCTTCCAGAGCCCCCTTTGTGCCCCTCTCTTTAGAACGTGCCCTTCCCTTTCACCACCCAGTCTCTTCTGCCTTTCTACGGCATACCCTGCCTTCCCCCATTCCCCTTCACTTCCTCTCCCTTCTTTGTTGTCCCGTCTCTGTGCTTCACTTTTCCCGTTTCGCTTTTCATTTCTTTCTTCACGCACCGCGTCTCCTCCTTGCTGTTCCCAATGCTAGCTCTGCCGTTTGTTGGTTGTTCTATTCCGCTTTGCTCTCTGCTGGTCTTCACTGTGCTTCCCTGTTCTGCTCTTCCCTGTTCCGTTCTGCCCTGTTCCCTTCTGCCCTGTTCCGTTCTGCCCTGTTCCCTTCTGCCCTGTTCCCTTCTGCCCTGTGCCGTTCTGCCCTGTTCCGTTCTGCCCTGTTCTGCTGTGCACTATTCTGTTCTGTTCTATTTTGCAATGTTCTGTTCAGTTCTGTGCTGCCCTGTTCTATTGTGCACTGTTCTGTGCTGCCCTGCTCTATTTTGCATTGTTCTGTGCTGCCCTGTTCTGCCCACTTCTGTGCTGCGTTTTTGTGTTGGGCACTGTTCCCTCCTGCTCAGTTATTGTTTGGGAAAGTGTAAAATACGTAAAAAACTACTTTTTGAGCAGCTTTGGAAGTGCGTTATTGATCGAGTTGAACCGCTGCCGATCGTGTGCCTGCTGCTTGGTTTGTTTGTTTTGCTTCATGTTCCAGGCAAGTGCGTGATGTTGAGAGAGTTGAAAGCAGCGATGTTGGTAAGTTTGGTAGTTGTGAGCTTTTTTTTTTTATAAAGAAATGGTGTTAACAAATTAGTGTTGTACTGAATTAAACACGTATAAATGATTTTTAGTTATTGCAGAAGTAAACAAAATATTTTTATTTTCTGTTTGGGAAAGTGTAAAATACGTCAAAAACTACTTTTTGAGCACGCTTTGGAAGTGCGTTATTGATCGAGTTGAACCGCTGCCGATCGTGTGCCTGCTGCTTGGTTTGGAGTTTATCACTGCTATCACTGCTATCCTCCTAGCTCTGCAGTCACTGCTGTGATTACTCTGTTGCTTCTCATGCTACTGACACCAATATTATGCTACTGCTCTTACTACTTTTTTACGAATTCTACTGTTACTACTAATGTACTAATGCTGCTGTCACAAAGCTACTCACGCCCCTATTACTGCTCTCCTGCTGCTATTCTGTTCTTCTCCTTTACTACTGTTACTGCTACCTGTTAACTGCTAATACTGCTGTGAGTGTCTACTGCTGTCTTTGCTATTCCTGGCACTTCTGTTACTGCTGTCCTACTCACACTTCTGTTACTGTTGTACTCCTCACACTACTATCACTGCTGTTTTACTAACACTACTATTAATGCTCTCTTGCTAACTTTTATCACTGCTCTCCTGGTAACTTATTAACCGCTGCTCCCCTGGTACTGCACACAGTACTCTACTAATGCTACTAACACTGCTGTCACAAAACTACTCACGCCCCTATTACTGCTCCTATTCTGTTCTTCTCCTTTACTACTGTTACTGCTATCCTGTTAACTACTGATACCGCTGTAGCGGTCTATTGCTAATAATGCAGTTACTGCTTACCTAGAACTTCTGTCACAACTCTCACAATAACTCTGCTATTAAAGCTCTACAAATACCACTGCTGTTCCTGCTCTCCTAATGCTTTTATTATTGTTCTCCTGTTAGTGCAGTTCTACTCTAATAATGCTGCTCACAATACTGTCCCACTGTTACTTCTGTAATCTTACTCCTATTGCTATTCTCCTGGTGAAATTGTATTTGTTCTCCTTATATTACTGTTATTGCTAAACTGCTCAATATGCTGACACTGCTATCATACTAACTTTGCTCATACTGCTGTTCTGCTAACACTACTAGCAATGCTCTAATGTTAACTGCTATCACTACTCTATTGCTCATGCTGTAACTGCTTTACTACTAAAACTGCTGCATTACTATTCTGCTACTTCTGAAGTCATTGCTAACCTGCTAACTTATTCATCTGATACTAAACACAGTATATTAATATATTTATAATAGCAACTACACCACTAAACTCATTAATATGCCGAGACCAATTGGCATTGCCAATGCTTGTTGTTGAGCTGACGCCGATACTCGAACCTGGTTCCCCAGTCCCAAATTTGGCAGCGCTGTCCCTTAAGCCACATTCTCCTCATTCTCTTGCAACCTTTAAACTCATGCATGCTTTCGCGTTATTCTAATGCTTTAAAGAAGCACGTGTTGTTCTTGTCTTGATACAACCTGTAAATGACATTAAGGAAAGTCTTGAATGTATTAAATGCACTGAGCCAAGTAGCCACTGGGCCAGCTAATGTGTTTGCATGATCACAGCTCTTCTTTTCGGTGCCTCAGTACATTCATGGAAAGATGAGGGGTTATTCCTCTAGGAAATTCAGCATTATGTTTGCTAGTTTGAAGAAAGACAAACTCTCACGTGTGGATTACATAGAGCAGAGTTATGGACTACCAAGAAACCTCCTGGTGTTATGCATTCATTTCACATTGGTTGGTTTTCGAATGCGTTCATGTTAATGTGAGTTTTATCTTTCAGCTTTTGAAATAAAGCAAGAATGAATGAGGGATTTGTAAAGCGCAGGACTCTCCCCTACAGGGGTATCTCCGCGCTAGCAGCGAAACATGAAAACAAGGAGGTGAAAAGCTAACAGGATTAAAAGAGTTCGGTTTTCAGTAGTTTTCTGAATTTAAGCAAGTCAAGGCACACACGTAACGCAATGGGGAGTGAGTTCCAAAGGCGCGGGGCTACATAGGCAAAAGATTTGCCTCCCGCACGAAGCTTGTTGACCAGGGGTACTACAAGCAGAGCCTTTCCACTAGAACATAGAGATCTGCTGGGATGATAGGGGACAAGACTATCGGTCATTTACATAGGTCCACTATCATTAAGAGTTTTGTGAATCAAACAGCAAATTTTAAACTTGATTCGATTCCAAATAGGAAGCCAGTGTAGGCTTTTTAGTAATGGCCGGGAAGGAGTCCTGGGTGGTTGATTTAAAGCCAATCGAGCTGCTGTGTTCTGCACTACCTGGAGCCTATTAAGTGTCCCCTCATTCGCTGCACCCAAAAGTGCATTACAATAGTCCAGTCGACTAACTACCAGGGCTTGGAGCAGGGTCTTGTTTACCGATAAGGGGAGAAGATCGAACACTCTCCGTAGGAGTTTTAGCAAACCAAAGCAGCTACCTGAGATGGCCGCCACCTGCTCTTTCATAGATAGAGAAAGGTCCAAATACACTCCTAAGTTTTTAGCCTTGTTGGTAGGCACAGGAGCGGGGCCTAATTCTGCCGGCCACCACTCTGGGGACCAGAGAAGTTGAGCTCTGCCAAAGAGATGGACTTCTGTTTTGTTGGCGTTCAACTGGAGGAAGTTCTTTGACATCCAGTTAGAGATTGCACGCATGCCCTCTGCAAACAACTGTTTGGTAGCATCCGAGTTGTTATCAAATGAAAACAGGAGCTGCGTGTCATCTGCATATGAGAAAGGGACAAAGCTGTGATCTCTGATGATCTTATCCAGGGGAGCCACGTATATATTAAATAACGTGGTACTGAGGCAGGATCCCTGTGGAACCCCTTTGTTAAGAGGTTTGGCTCCGGAGCGGAAATTCCCCAAGTTCACAGTTTGGATGCGTTGTTCCAGAAAGCTGGAAAACCACTGAAAGGCAGACCCTACAATGCCGATTTCCGCCAGTCTTTGTAGCAGTCTATGATGTGCTACAGTGTCAAAAGCTGCGGATAAATCCAACAGCACTAGAGCTATAGCTTTGTCCTTGTCTAGGGCAAGCTTGATAGCGTCTGCGACACCAAGCAGGGTCGTTTCGGTCGAATGTTTAGGTCAAAAGCGGAATTGTGAGGGGTCCAAGCATGACTGAGCTTCCATGAATTCCATGAGCTGCGCGTTGATGTGTCCCTCCATAAGTTTGCTCATAAGGGGAAGGAGTGAGATAGGGCGATAGTTGGATAGCTCGGAGGGCACTAGATTGGGTTTTTTAATAATTGGTAAGATTTGTGCAGCTTTCCAAGCCCGGGGTACTGTGCCCTCACTCAGTGAGTAGTTAATAAGTGAGCCAATAGAAGAGGCAAGAGGCCGCGCCAATAAGGCTAACCATTTTGCCGGCATTATATCAGTGGGGGATCCTGATTTTGCTGCTTTCAGCAGCTCTTCTACTTTGGAGTCCTGTAGGGGAGGAAAGCGAGCCAGCACGTTTTCTTCTCTGGACTCTATACCGGGTACAGTGAGAGTATCACCGACACATAGCCCACTAGGAAAAGTAGCATAGATTTTTTCAACCTTATCAACAAAGAAGTTAGAAATATTGTCACATAAGGTCTGGGAGGCAGGGATATGATTAGTACAGGCCTTAGGAGAGGTAAAGGATTTGAGAATAGTGTATAGCTGTTTCCCTGAGTTACCTGCTTCAGTTAGTTGAGCAGAGATGTATCTCTTCCACGTTAGCTTGATATTCTTATGGTATGTGTTAGTTGCTGCCCTAAAGATTTCTTTCTCTGACTGTAGATGAGCTTTACGCCAGTTTCTTTCTAACTTTTTACAGTGCGATTTCTCTCTACGTAAATCTTGTGTTCTTTCCGATTTGGGCTTTGATGGTTTTAGAGGTGCTATCATATCTAAGGACAACTCTATGGCATAATGAAGTTCATAGAGTTTACTATCTATATCTCTAGACTTAAAGTAGTCAGGAGATCTGAACACCTGCCGAAAGCTCTCCTCTGAGATGTTGTGCCATTGGCGTGACGCCTTCCTAGTGTGGGGAGGGTTCACTGCTGTCTGATTCGGACAATGTATCTGAAAGTTGATAATGAAGTGATCTGACCAGATCACTGGTTTAGGGGGTAGGGAAGATATATTGGGTGAATTGGTAAGAATAAGATCAAGGGTGTGACCTGCTGTATGGGTCGGCCCTGTGTTGTTCATAACTAGCCCCAGCGAGGTCATGTCAGCTAAGAACCGCGCAGCATCGGCGTTCTCTTTGACCTCACTGTGTAGATTAAAATCCCCAAGAAGGAGAAAATACTTGGATGCAATGACTTGGGGGGCGATCCTTTCCATCAGTTTTAGGGAGAAATCTTTTAGGGGCCCTGGTTGGCGATATACTAGAGCACCCTTCCAGTAGTTCTGGGGAGAGAATTCAATTTTAAAGACACAGATCTCACTAGAGTTATCTTGGAATGTGTAAATAATAGTAGATTATGAGATTAGAGTCATGAGTCCTTCAAGAGAATGCAGAATAGTGACAGAATAGAGAAACACGATAAAAAGATTCCCAGTTTACCTTGCTTTTCTCCTTTGTTTTGTAAGGTTGAAAGTCTTTTTGAACATTCCAGGGACAGTCGGTAATTTTGGCAGGGAGGGGGCGGGTGGGCCACACATGCACACATATACACTCACACCCATTCGTTCACAGACACACACACACATTCACAACACTCACTAGGAACAAATTTATACACACACGCATGCACCAAACATTGAAAAACATAAAACGTATTTTTCCTGCAGCTCCCTGCAGGTCCCAGGAGGGTTGGGACTGCTGTCTTCCCTCATTGGCTGACCTTAGTGCAGTGGCAGATGTCGGCAAAACTCGGAGGCATCTGAATGTATTAGGTTGTGGTTTTATTCTCAAGGTACAGGAGCCCACGTCCTGCATGTCCAGCCTCCACAAAGTCCAAACCACAAGTGACTCAGCTGAAGTTGGATGCCTCGGAGATGGAATTCTGAATGTGAGGCCCATTAAAAATAAACATAGTACAAAAGTAAAAATGGTGTGAGGCAGAGAATGGCATGCGGGACTAACTGACAACATAGGCCACATGAACAAGGGACTATCTGTGTGTTAACCTAAAATGTACTTAATGTACTAGTGCTACCACTACATCATCTTCACCTTATAAACAAAACATTTTGAGATAATGTGATGCATTCATTTCAAATGAAACAAAACAACCAAATATAAAGAATAAAACAAAACTAATAAAAGCAATTAAACTAACGAAATGTACAGTACATATCAAAGTAAGACATTTCCAGAATAATCACACTTTCCATAACAATTACAAGACTCCGAAGCCAACAACAATACTCATGCATACAAGTTCACTGGGCAATTTACACTCCTCAGAACAAATTCCTATCAACCTGCACCTGGTTATCAGCTACAGGGGTGTGAACAGAACATTTCTTGCTCATGAAGCTGACCTGTTCTGGGGTAAGCTTCACCAACTGTCCCTTGTTCCACCAACCGTTTCCCATAACTAGTACAGCACGTTTGCTTACTTTGTCTACACGTACCGGACAGGTAAACTTAGACTCCCCTTTCCTATCTTTCAAGGAATTTTTAAACACTACCCAGTCACCTCCCAGTAAATCTGCTCCAGCCCCGCCAACTTTCTTAGCAAAATTCAGCTTCCTGTACTATGGTTGCAAAATCATTGTTGAAGTTACATTACCTTTGAACAGGCCAACACTCACACTCTTTTGGTTTTTTCCAGTCAACCGTGAGCAACATAATGAAGTGTGCACCTAGCTTTTAGCACTGAAAAAAGGCATCACTCCTGTGGTGAAATGTGGGGACATATGTAACCCATAACCTTCTGAGTAACAACCATGCCCACATCTAATCCTGAGTTCAAGGCAGTCCGTACGCCTTCCTCAATGATTCTGTTACAATGCTCAATAAATCCATCAAGTGAAGACAAAAACGGAGACCCTTTCAGTTCATTGATGCCCATACAGGACAAAAATCTCTTCATGCATTCAGACGTGATGTGCGTACTGCTCTCGGTAACCATAATCTGAGGTGTGCCTCCCAGAACAAAAATATCTTTCAAGAATTCGGCTCTATGAAAGAATTATATATTTCAAGACATAATCAACGAGAAGCACAGTGTATCTCATATAAGCAGCCAAGGTGGAGTAAGGTCCTGAAAAATGTAACCTTTTTTTTCAAGCACCCTCAGAAGCAGATTTGGGGTGTAAAAGAGTATGCATTCTCTCCCAGTGCTTGTGTAGACACTCCAGACACCTGTCAATCTTGAGATTAACTTGACTGATCAAACCATGCCACCAAACGTTTTGCTCAACATTCATGCATGTCTTTATGGTATCCACATGACCTAAATGCACCAGAGATATTATTTTGTTGCTCAGTTCTGTGGGTGGGACCAAACGTTCTCCTTTGAGAACAACTCCATTAAACATAGACAAATTGTGTATGACCTGAAAAAAGGTTTTCAACTCCCCGTCTAGGTATCAAATCTAAGCACAGGCCATCCAAGCACTGTGTACTCCTTGACCTTTCTCAAAATGCTGTGGAAATGTGTAATATTTTACGTTAGCTTAAGCAACAGCCATTTTGGCTGTGGTGTCCATTTTGTTTCCTTCGTAATTCTTCCGTCCTCTGCTGCTCGTCTTTTCACTCTGCTTGTGTTATCTATTTTAGTGACTTCCTGACTCAGCTAAAGCAATGTACGTGCTGAGGGTTTGTAGCTGCCAGTGCACCTGGTCTCAGATGTTAACTGTCGACCATTTGCTGCTGCCATAAGCATTCCTGCTCCCCCTCCCACTTTACTGACCACGTAGTTATTCATCTGCCCTTGTTTGCTGATAACTATTTCTAAAACTTGTTCTTCCTATTTCTGTTCACATGCTTACAGTGCAGAAAACTGGTATAAAAGGGAAGATGGTTTGTGAATTCAGTGTACTACCTCCTGCAGCACTTGAGAGTGTTGTGTGGACGTGGTCCCACTCATGAGTGATTAATAAACTTGTTATTTATTCCAACTCCAGTGCCGATCTCTATTTTGTTGGTCTTTTGACCCGTGGACAAGAGGGTGGCCCTGCACCAGTGTACCCCTAAAAAGGTACATTTCCACAGTTGGCACCCGCACGTGGGTTCCCATCGGAGACACGGCCGTCCGAAGGAGTGGTCTTGATGGAGGATTGAAATATTACTGAGGAGGCGCCCTGCATGAGGAGACTCTTGTCTTTGCAGACCAAAGTGACTTTTCCGGTTTTCCCGATTTGACCCTCCGGTTGGTGGCCGGTCTCGACTGGGGCTTTCTTTGGCGTATTTCTGCAGTGACCATTAGGTCGACCAGAGATCGGCAGGTGGGAGTTGGAGACTTCTGTTTGGTAAGGTCGCTGAAGCGGCACTCTTGATTTGCTTGGCCAAGATTTTGGTTTGGTTTGTTATTCATTTTTTTGCAAAAAGTGAAGGCAGGTAATGTGGAGATTTTTCTCCTTTTGGAATATTTATTTGGAGTAGTAATATTTTACATATGCTTGGAAAAATATGCCTGTTCTCAGCACACTCTGTAAGTGGTGTTGCTGTTCTCTGGTGGTACCAATAATAGTTTAGAGCAAAGTCAGCCGGCTCCTCCGGAAGGGACCCCTAATAGAGAGATGTATATCAAATATGGTATTTCTCCCATAATGTACGGTTCATTATGGAACAAATACACAAAGAAAGAGTCTGATTTACAATGGCCGGTGAATGGGTCATTCGATTCTAAAAAGGTTCAATATGTAGAGCAGTGTTTATTTAAAAGAAAAAGTAGACAGGATATGTTTGATTGTGTACGTATGTGCGATAAAAAAGTGTGAGAGAGAGTGAAGAGAGCGGAAGCTATAGCAGAAAAAGAGCAGCGGAAAACGATATATCAAAAAGCGTTGGAATTAAAGAATAAATAAATAAAGGAAACAAAAGAAAAAGAAGATAGAGAACGTCGATTAGAGGTAAATGGCCAGTACCCTATTAGACGCCCTATTTATCCGATACTTAATAAACCTCAGGATGACTGTATCCTATTAGAACGCCCCCCACCCCCGTATAAATTTCCCACTCACTTGGGAGGCAATATATGGTTGGCGGCATATTGCTAATGAAACAGAGCCAGATGATATAAGTACTGATTATAAACGATTAACAGATGGGACTTTTCTTTTTTTCAGACTTACCTGATATGATTAGACGAGTGGTTAAAATACGAGATGAAACATTGCGTTTACGCAAGGAGCAAGAATTAGCTAGAAAAACTAAAGTTGTAGAAGCAGTTCAATCCCAAACACAGAAAGTAGATGTTCCAGTGGATGAGAATAAATCCAGTGGTGGTGAAATTACTATGAAACCAATGCGTGAAGCTGCACCCCTGTATGTTCCCCGAAAGGTACGGGAACAAGTGATGATAAAACTTCGGATGATGCAAAAGGATATTTTATATATAATTGGGTTTATACTCCTTGGAGCAGAGCAGATGTTATGGCTCTTAAGGCTGCTTTACCTGACCCCCGGAAGAATCCTGCCGCCTTTTATGAGGAGGTGGAAGGAGCCATCAGGTCCTGCACTATGACCTTGCCAGATATTGATATGTTCTTTGGGCTTATTTTGCCCCCTGATATGTGGAGAACAATACGTAAAATAGATGATAATGTGGCATATGGTGATACTTGGGAACATTTAGAAGAAATAGATGCGGAAAGAGAGCCTGCGCAGAAACCTCAGAAGGAGATATTAGATCTTCCTAAAGCTATTGTGACTAAGTTAAAAACTCTCATACCCCCTAAAAAATAGATTGGACTACGTTAGCATCCTGTAAACAGAAAAAGGATGAGTTAGTTTCTGATTTCTTTTCAAGATTTGAAGAGACATTCCATGATTTTAGTGGTCATTGGCCGATGATACGGGTAAGCATTTGTTTGTTGACAAATTTGTCGCTAATATGTTACCGGAAATAGCTAGTCGCTTAAAGGCTAGTGAGAGTTCTTGGACCACGTCTTCCCCAGTTTCCCTTTTGATTATGGCCCAATATTATGAGCGGCAGGAATTGGAAGCGAAAGGCAGGGAGGATAAGAAGGTTAAAGATTTAAAGACAAAAGTTATGTTGGCTCAAGTATATGGCCCACCATTTAGGGGAGGTGGAAGAGGCGGACGTGCAGTGTATACACCTGGAGTGCCCCCTCTCCCTCGAGCAAATTTGTCCCCCGATCAGTGTGCTTATTGTAAAGAGATTGGGCATTGGCGTTCTGAGTGCCCTCTTTTGCTAGGTCAGCAGTACCAACGGGGATGGGTAGTATGAGAGGACGCCCAGGGAATTCAGGAAACAGGGGAGGTACAGGAGCTCGTCCCAGGTTTGAGGCAGTTGAACAAGGACCAAATTATTCTAATACTTTTGATAGACAAAATCAATACCAAATGTCTGATTATTCTGCTGATGCCCTTGCAGATTCCGATTATGCATAGGGATGCCTAGGATGGGGTAAGGGACCGGTTGAGGTGCCAGTAGATCAAATGGGTCCTTATGTTGATGCAAATGTCTTGGGATCTATTGATCGGTTTCTGGTTGACACAGGGGCTACCCGTAGTGCTCTGTCTAAAAGATTGGTTCCTAGGGCTCCCCTGTCCGGCACAATGATAACATCAATAGGGTTCAATGGAACACCTACACCTAGCCCGCTTTCTCAGCCACTTGAATTTGGACTTGACAAATTCACTGCAGCATGTCCATTTTTGCTTTCCCCTAACACGCCAGACAACATTGTGGGTATCGATATGCTTAAATATTTTCGTGCTACAATACGTTGTTTTCCGGAAGGTGTGCGTTTTATTTTAAATAACAATTATCCAATGGTTAAGAAATCCTGTCTTATCAATGAGGATGCCGCTCTGGCGTCCTTACCTAGTGTGAAGAAGGAACACTGTTATTGTTATCATTTCTTGCCTCCCATAATCACAAAGTCTCGCGAAAGAAATTGCAATATTGTAGACAGCAGGTTACCTATTTAGGTCACCTCCTGTCTAAGGAGGGACGTGCACTCACACCAGACCGCATTCAGACCATTATAGAAACCTTTGTTGGCCCTTTTGACTAAAGACACTCCGATGCCCCTCCCATGGACTGCTGAGTGCCAGAGCGCCTTCCAACAGTTACACCAAGCCCTTTGTTCTGCAACAGTATTAGGTACCCCGGACATGTTGATGAGTGACTATTTGTCCCAGTTAACTGACAGCTTGTCTTCTATTTATCAGCAGGTGCGGGAAGCTCTTCCTTCGTGAGCCCTGCTGTGCTGACAGATCATCGCGACATTTTGGTCACCGAGAGAGGACGAGCTGTGTCACCTGAAGGGCCTGAGGAAGTCTTCCCGGACCACACGATCCCTGGTGCATCTAGATACCTACTTCGATCCAGGAAGAAAGACACTTCATCACAGAAAGAGACTGTTTGAGCCACTGTCCTGGGTGGTTAAAGACTGACTACAAAGGGGGGTAGCCTTTTAGTGACTACTCGTCTCAAAGTTACTGAGGAAACCAACGCCTGCCCAGGACCTTAGGGCATCATCTATTTTGTTGTTTGCCGATGAAAATGAGCTCTCCTAAGAAGAAGGAGATCGCTGCGACAACGTGCAACGGCTGTACAATCTGCATCCTTGGTCTGACTTTGACTGCTGCCATCATCGCTACTGTAATGTGGGTAGTGGAGGAAGTAATGCCTGGAGCCTCCTTACCTAACATTACTGTTACATCACTTACTGCAAAAGAGCACCATCATTTTGATTTGCCGTAACATGAACAGCGATACCGGCAAAATCTGAGAAACAATTCATTTCTTTAAATGTTGCATCAGACACACCAGCTAAGCAATGCTACTAACTGTTGGGTTTGTGGCAAGATTCCTCCTCATCAGAACATAAAAGGAATCCCGTTGTCACCGCTGCCATTCTCTCACAATGGCTCATGCCCAGCTTGGTTCAAACTTCTATATGCCTCTAAAGTATTTAATCTCTCAGAAACATGGGATGTGGGTGACCTTAACGCCAAACTGAACAAAGTCTGTTACCCCAACGAAGAAGGGGACCCGCAAGCCAAAGGAACTGTATGGGAAATAGAGGAGTATCGCAAAGGAGATTCCTCCACACACTATGTTTTCCCCAACACTCGAACAGCCAAGGGTAATGGGCCTCCTGTTATCGCTGTTACTAGAGCCCGAGCAAATCTTTGTGTGAGCAGTTTTGGCAGTATTCCAGTGGGAAAAAGTGACTGTACTACAGTATTGGACATTACTGGAACGAACAATAGCAGTTTTCTGTCTTCACACAACACTTATTTCATTTGCGGAAGTAAAGGCTACTATCATCTAGCAATTGGATGATCCGGAATATGCTATGTGTCCTTCTTGCTTCCTCCTGTGTTCCTAGCACCTGCATCTTATCATAAAGATCAAAAACTGTTTAATGATATTTCCTTGAATCAATTTTAAAGAACTCTAAATACTGATGAAGTGGATCAAACTGACACTGCATTACAGCAATATGTTACCTTTAATTTGGGACTCTTTTTCTTTGTTGGTGCAGCTTTAAATAATAGGAAGATCAGACGCTTGACCCCTGTAGTAGTTGCTGTGTATTTATCCCTGACCATGCCCCTTCTGTTTATTATGCTATTTCCAAAATGCATAAAATAGCTACTGAGATACATCAAGACTCAGGAACATGGACTTGGGCTGGATGGTTCTGGAACATATTTTCTGTATGGGGTCTGAAAATATTGTCGGCCTTATTCATAATTATTGCAATTCTCTTCTCTTGTTGTTTATGTATCCAATGCGGGCCAATGCTTTGTTCCCTCTGTATTTCCACTTGTACTACTTGTCTACCATCTAAAACAAATGTCCAAAATGAAAATGCCCGTTTAGCAATAGACAGAGAAGTCAGCAATATGATGTTAATTGATATACATGATGTTTATCGTACCCCTTTTAAAGCATAAGAAAATGTCTTAGCTTATGCTAAAAGGGTCGTCTGTAGAAATGTGTAATATTTTACGTTAGCATAAGCAACAGCCATTTTGGCTGTGGTGTCCATTTCGTTTCCTTCGTAATTCTTCCGCCCTCTGCTGCTCATCTTTTCACTCTGCTTGTGTTATCTATTTTAGTGACTTCCTGACTCAGCTAAAGCAATGTACATGCTGAGGGTTTGTAGCTGCCAGTGCACCTGGTCTCAGATGTTAACTGTCGACCATTTGCTGCTGCCATAAGCATTCCTGCTCCCCCTCCCACTTTGCTGACCACGTAGTTATTCATCTGCCCTTGTTTGCTGATAACTATTTCTAAACCTTGTTATTCCTATTTCTGTTCACATGCTTACAGTGCAGAAAACTGGTATAAAAGGGAAGATGGTTTGTGAACCTCCTGCAGCACTTGAGAGTGTTGTGTGGACATGGTCCCACTCATGAGTGATTAATAAACTTGTTATTTATTCCAACTCCAGTGCCAATCTCTATTTTGTTGGTCTTTTGACCCGTGGACAAGAGGGTGACCCTGCACCAGTGTACCCCTAAAAAGGTAAATTTCCACAATGCTATCTTCAGCATAAGCATTTAGCAACATCTGCTCACTCATAGCCCACTGATGTTCACCCATCGCATCTAACATCGCCACATGTTCTGTATCGTTCAGTACAAGATCAACATTATTAACTGAAACTGTGCGTGGCAAACTCCAGAACAACAATACTGTCCAGCTGGGATTTGTTCAACAGTTTCCTGTACATCACCTGCCAATGATGCTGGAACTTAACCAAGCATTACAGGGTTGTCAGAACCTGGGCGAAGCCAGATCCTGCCACCATATTATATTTCGACCCTTAACAGCAACATAAACGTTGCTGTATGTCACTCTGCCAAGACAAGCGACTTCAGAATTGAATAACCCAACTATTCAATATCCTTTTCCATAAGTGCCTTGTGAATAGCAACCATGGGAACAAAGTAAAATTATTACCCCAGAATTCATAAAATGTGGTATTTCGCAGAATGGTATGGGCAAACTGGAGTCAGTCATAACCAATAGTGACATATTTTCGATGAGAGCCTCAATTGTAGGGCCTTTAACAGGCTTGGTTTGACCAGGGCACTCTAAGGTGAGGACAACATTGCCTAAAGATTCAGCACACAAAACCACCTCCACATCCACGTTACTAACATTCACTTGGTTATTAGCACTCTAGCATGCAGTCTGAAATTTGTCCCATCGTTTACACAAGAGACACCCTTTTCGAACAGCTGGACAGCCTGCAAAATTGCTGAGATGACTTTTAGAACCACATCTGTTGCAATATTTTCTGTCAGTGTTTCTGAACACTTTCCTTTTAGAGTAAATGTAACATAAGGATTCCAAGCAGTCTTCATTGGACACTACTGCGTTAATACCAGGTTCAGGGTGAAGAATTTTAGAGGAAATCAGCGATCTCTCTATGCTCTTGGTTAGGTCAACAACTTCACTCAACATTGGATCCCTGCAACTTAAGAGTCTCTCCTGAACCTTCCTTGAAAAACAGTTGAATACAAACTGGTCACAAATGTAAATGTCAAGGTTGAGGCCAAACTCGCAAGTTGTACCTAGCACTCTAAGGGGCAGATGTAGCAAGCATTTTTGCGTTCGCAAACAGGCAGAATCTGCCCGTTTGTGAACGCAAAAATTGCTTTTCCGATGCAGCAAACCTAATTTTGCGATTCGGTAACCTGTTACCGAATCGCAAAATGGGTTTGCAATTCGGTGTTAGGAAGGGGCGTGTTTAGGGTGTCCCTTCCTAATACTGAATCGCATCGGTATGTATGAATGTTTTGTGACCGCAATTGCAAAACATTCGCATTTTACCACCTACTTCAAGTAGGTGGTAACTCCATTCTCAAATGGGAAGGGTCTCCAAGGGAACCCTTCCCTTTGCAAATGTTTGTGAATGTTTGTAAAACCCTTTTAAGAGCAGGCAGTGGTCCCACGGACCACTGCCTGCTCTTAAAAATGAAAGAAAACTTTAAATTTTTCATTTTGTAAAGCATCTTGTTTTCCTTTAAGGAAAACGGGCTGCTTTACAAAAAAAAAAGATTGCTTTATTGAAAAGCAATTACGGACATGGTGGTCTGCTGATCTCAGCAGGCCACCATCCCCGTGATTTTTGCGATTCCTAGGGGGTCGCAAATTGCGACCTACCTCATTAATATTCATGAGGTAGGTCATTTGCTCCCTTGCAGCTACCTTTTTTCTATTCAGGAATCTGCATAGCGCCATGATGCTCCTCGGAGTGATAGACTGCACTCTACAAATGTTTGTTTACATTACATTACATTTGGGACCCCCTAGGAATTGCAAAAGGTGTACTATACACCTTCATACATTGCAATTTGCGATTTCCTATTCGCAATTAGGGAATCGCAAAATGCTATCTACATACATCTGGCCCTAAGAGCTGATACGCACTCCTCCATGTTCTCCTCTGGCAGTTGTTTACGCTTCCAGAAACTATGACGCTCAAGCAATATATTACGTTCATCAGAGAACTCTTTACACAGCCTAGCAATAGCCTCTAGACAGATGTTCCATGGGCCATCTCCATATGGTGCAGGTATTGATGGTAGACTGTCAAAGGTTTGTTGAGCTACATGACAAAGACTACCAAATAACAATGCAAATTTAAGCGCAGGATGTAACCCGTAGCATCTATGGCAACCACATGGGCCTCAAATATTCTTAACCACTGGTTCCATTTGATAGTTTATTGACCAGGCTAAGCTAAAAATTGAGGTGGTTTCGTGATTTGCTGCGGAGTGGCCATACTAACACTTGCAGTAACTGCAAAACAAAATAAAATTGTAAAGTACAAAAACAAAAAGGAGGCTAAAACAACGCCTAAAGAGTACATGCACAATAGCATGTGGTTTAGTAGCTTCAATGAACAATATTATTACCAGAAATCATAGAATGTGAGAAGAGATGATAAATGCTGTTGCTGTATGAAACAATGCCTGAAAAGTACCTTGTAAGTGCAACAGCCTTTGGTGGGTTAATGACTGCTGCTGTTGTATCCATGTTTAAAATGATGCACAACAGTTTGTGTGCATTCCGTGGGACTCCACAAAACAAATGTGTGCGTATCACGGTTGCTCATGGCCTCCGACATGATGCGAACTAAAGATGAATATGAGAGATGAGTGTGTTCGTAACACAGTTTATTCACAGCCTCCTACATGATGCACACTAGACAAAGATAGAGATGTGTGCGAATCACAGTTGAATGCTAAGTTTTCCCACCAGCAATATGGCCGCCAGACTTACAGGACGCATACTTAGCATTGCGTGACGTCAAACACATCCCCTGGTATAGCAACCAACTGGAACGCATGATGCTACCTGCTGCTGACAGCATTGAATTCCAGACACAATTTTAAATGAGCACCGGAGGGGAAGTCTGAAGGATGAGTGCATCAGAATCCAGTCACACTATCCTGTGTATTAACCCAAAATGAACTTAATGTACAAGTCCTACCACTTAGGTCAGTGAAACTGATGACTCCACTGCACTTCGTGACAAGGTGTCAACGATTGACACTCAGCCTTGGGCAATTCAGGGCTTAAAACTGAAGCACGCAGGTCAGAGACAAACAGTGATGCTCCCCCTCATCATGAGGTGGAGTGCCTTGATGCACATTTGCCAGGCTGAGGAGGTCAAGTCCGCAGGGCTGTGAAATCCTCAGCCTGGCAAAGTTCAGCTCAAGCAGCCAGAAGCCTGTGCATTTAGCGCATGTCTGACTTCTTTCTGCCTGACTCAGCCTAACAGACACTCATCTTCTCCACAAAAAGGAGAGGGGGCGTGGCCCCTTTGCACATATGGATGGGCCGCAGCTGTATGTCATGCTGCTCTCTTCTCCCAGCTGTGAATCTATGGCTTATTATGCTCTGAAAGGTGGCTCCATGAGCTGAACATTCATCGATTCATAAGTTCAAATACCTTCTCATCTCTAATGCTAATAATATCATGTTAATTATAGCCCAAGAAGAAGAAAAACACACACACAAATGTATGTATATATATATATATATATATATATATATATATATTATCTACTGGCGGTTGCCAGTAGATAGTTATAGTTAGGACCACGTTTCTATAGGAAAAGCGTTTTTTGATTTGCTTATAACTTTGGCGTCGTTTGATGAATGTTTACTGAAATTTTCCAACAAACTTCTCTTTTAGATCAGCTCCTATGTTGAAAGTTTGGGGGTGATTCGTCAAGGGGGGGCTGAGAAAAAAGGGGGGTCCCAAAACATGTTTACTCCATGCAATTTCCATAGGAAACTTTAGACAAGGCTACAGGTCAAACTGCTGAACGGAATTACGTCAAATTTGGCAGGGAGAAAGGTCTTGGTCCAGAAAGCACACTTTTGTTTCAATGGGGTAAGTCCGTTCAGTAGTTTTAGAGAAATATCAAAATTTACAGATATCGATATTTGAGAATTCTGACATCTGATTGGCTGAGGCGTTGCGAGCACAAGCGTGCGGCTCATTGGCTGCGAACTGTTGAAACTAGGAAGTGTTGGCAGCCATTTTGTGACTGAGTTGAAAGGCGTAGGGGGAAAAATAAGAGAATAATTGTATAAGAGGGTATAGTAGGAACACTGTGGTCTTAGTTTAAGCAGTCTGTACGGTGCAGAGGCAGGGAGTTTGAATGTTGCGTAGGCCGTGGAAATCACGTCCGCAGAACAACGGTGCGTGGTATTGCGGCAAGGTTGCGTAGGCTCTGGAAATCCCGTCGGGAAAACAATGCACCGTATTGTGGCAAGCAGTGTGTAGGGTGCACACACAGGTAGTGTGAATGTTGCGTAGGCTGTGGAAATCATGTCCGCAAAACAACAATGCACGGTATTGCGGCAATGTTCAGTAGGCTGTGGAAATCATATCGGGAAAATAACAATGCGCCGTATTGCAGCCTTCCTTTACCTTCCTTTAATATAATGCGCAGTAATGTTTACTTATAATGCGGTGTTCACTTTTATCATGGACAGTGAACAAAATTAACGTTTAATTGGCTGAGGTGTTCCAACAACGAGCTCAATGTTCATTGGCTGCGAACCATTCAAAGTAAAAGTGTTGCCAGCCATTCCCTCCCCCTGCGTGGAGTAGCAAGGACATCTGATTGGTTCACATGTTCCAAGCAGGACCTTCCAGAGGTTAATGTTCATTGGCTGCGAACCATTGAAAGTAGAAGTGTTGCCAGCCATTTCCTCCCCGTTCGCGGAGTAGCAGGGACATCTGATTGGTTGACGTGTTCCAAGCAGGACGTTCCCAAGCTTAATGTTCATTGGCTGTAAACCATTGAAAGTAGAAGTGTTGCCAGCCATTTCCTCCCCGTCCGCGGAGTAGCAGGGACATCTGATTGGTTGACGTGTTCCAAGCAGGACGTTCCCAAGCTTAATGTTCATTGGCTGTGAAGCATTAAAAGTAGAAGTGTTGGCAGCGATTTCCTCCCCCTCTGCGGAACACCATGGACATTTTATTGGCTAAAGTGTTCCGAGTACAACTTTGCTCATTATTGGCTGGGAACGTTTCACTGTTGTGAAGCGTTTTGTGACGCACTTCAATGGAGTACGGGAAAACAAAGTTGTAGCGGGGAGGGTAGGAACACTATTAACTCTGTAAAGTGGTCACAAGGTGGTGAACAGGGATTGTGAAGGTAAAAATTGTTTTTATATATTTTAAGGACCATTTATATAATTGGCGTGGGGTGTACAAATCACGGCGGGAAAATAACAGAGTGTGTTGCGGTCTTCTTTTATTAAGTTTGCGGGTGGGATACTTCCCAGTAGCACTATTTACTTAGAATGTGGTGTTTACTTTTCTGACGGGGAGGTGTGGTTGCGCAGCAAAAATTTCAGTCTAGGTTTGAAACAGTTTTTATTAAGCAATTACAAATAAACTTTCTTTGAAAACTGAAGCTGTATATATCAAAGAGGTGACAAATAAAAATGCAATTCATAAAATATCCCTTAAGCGTGACCACACCCTCCCTTTTTTTTTCTGCTATAGTTTGTAAAAGTGTTGCCCCATATTCTTGATTATATAAGAGGGCATGAGTTACTTTTAGATAAAGTAGAAAAGAAGTGCTACAAGAAACACTTCCGCACTACATCATCTCAGGTCACAAGAACAATAACAAGTAAAAAACTGTTAAACACAAATGACTTTATATTACATAGAAATGTACGCTTCATCATTTCTTACAATTTCTATTCTGTAGAACTCTGGAAAGTTCAGTCGTAGTGCTTAGAGGTCACTCACTGCTCCGCTAACAGATCACGGACTACTTTAAGAACATATAGGATAGTAGTAATATATACACTACTATTCCTATCAATTCTATAGGGAGAACGAGAATAGGAACCACAACAGAGAAAAAGAGAAATACCAAAAAAATCATTAAAAAATGTAGGGTTTATCAAAGGCATTCAGTAAGAAAGTGTCTATGCAAACAATCTTTTTTTAAACTGCAATTTCGAAAAATATTCTCACTGTAAAAATATCTGATCTAGTAAGTTATACAGGTCAGTAAGCTGTATTTCAGATGGCTTACTCCTGGCGGCGACAAATCTCCAATTCCTGTTGTGTGAAAATATGACACTCTAATACAATATAGAGAGTGACACTGATTGCACACAAAAAGGAAAAGGAAAATAAAGTCATGAACACAAAACAAGATCAATAACGAAATACTTTCCAGCAGTGAATATGTTCAGAGCTTCTTTTATCCGGGACTTCGAAAACTTTCAATTTCGCGCCGACGGGTCATAAACTCCTCTGAGATCATAATGACTGTGAATATTACAATATACATACTCACACTATATGATCCCAAGGGGGAAACAGAGTAAGAAGCAGAAGCTGCTGACGTAACATATAAATCTTTAGTCTTCGCGCCGACGGGCCATAAACTCCTCTGAGATCACAATGACTGTTAATATTTTAATATACATATTCACAGTATATGATCCCAAGGGGGAAACAGAGTAAGAACCAGAAGCTGCTGACGTTACATATAAATCTTTAGTCTTCGCGCCGACGGGTCACAAACTCCTCTGAGATCATAATGTGTGGTTATTATAATATACATACTCACACTATATGATCTCAAGGGGGAAATAGACTACAAACTAGAAGCTGCTGACGTTACATATAAATCTTTAGTCTTCGCGCCGACGGGTCACCAACACCTCTGAGGTGAAGTACAGTGTCAATATTATAATATACAAAGTCACACTATATGATCTCAAAGGAGCCAGAAAAGGAACAATGTTTGCTGTATTCTGTCTGTTTCTGAAAACAAGCTGCTGACGTTACATATAAATGGCAAAAACAACCAATAACACTTTTTTCTAAATACAAATGTTTAAATATTGACAAATAGCTACATATTATAAATATCTACTATGCCATAATCAAACAACTTACAACTCTGGAATATGTTTTGTTGTCGCAAAGCAAGAATCCGATGCTAGAAAAGGGAACGTGCATCACAGAAAGGACAAGCGTAAATAACTTGCATAAACGAAACTAATCAAACAACGGGTGTGGTTTGTATACTTTTTGGTTATTGAGTAGTCTATGGAAGGAAGATGCGGCTCCGCCCATTTAGATGTCACGTTTAACTTGTGCACGTGTTGGGAAAAGTTAAAAAATGTGAAGCGGTAAAGGTTTCGATTTCGATCCTAACACGTATAAGGTCCTTAATATGTACATACGTTGGAGAGCTTAAAAACTGTTCCCCGGCAAACCGTGTCATTTCCATTCTCATGACTACAAACATCTATTAATTGCCGTAATTCTAAATAGAAGACATTAAAAAAATATCGTTCAGAATAGAAAAAAATACGTGCTAATATTTCTCATCACTATGGTTTTAAATTTAAAAATGCCAGCATTTGTAAAGCTTACAGCTTCCCCGGAAAGGTGTGCCGGCGCTCGGGGGCGTCGGGAAGATTAAGCAAGGTGTTGCCCACAGTAACATAGTGGTGGGCTAACGTGCCGCTGGAGACGGGAATCGAACTGTGAACGCTGTTGTTCGAAGTCAGGTATCATAGCTGCTGCATCACACATTTTCCACACTTAAATGTTAATTAGTGCTAATTAAGTTTTAAACATTGTTAAATTATAACTTATAACAGACTACTGTTACAGTTAGTTTTTCACTACAAAAAGTATGCACGTCTTTTTAAAATTTACTTAAAAACAATATAGGTTTCAGGGACATTATAGTTAGAAATTAGCATTTATAAAACCTTTGAAATTCACAGAAAAACCATAGGTTTTACAGACGCTATAGTTAGAAATTAGCATTTAAAAAACTTTAGAAATTCACTGAAAAAACCATAGGTTTTAGGGACGTTATAGTTAGTTGGACATTTCACTCATATAAAACCAGAGAAATTCCACCGTTATAGTTAGTTCAGCTAACTATAACTCGCGCACCCGCAATGCACTGCTCATGACGTCACATATTACATCATTCATGACATGGTCAGTGACATCACTCATGACATCACTGATGACATCTCAAATGACATCACTGATGACATCACTGATGACATCATCCCGTGACTGTGTGTTTCTGTAATTTTTAAATATGTTTTATATATATTCCTAGGTGTATTGAAGAATGAGTGGGTATATAAGTGTCTGGATAGAGGATTTAGTAGGAGGGTGACTGGCTGTATAAGTGAGTGATTAAATGTGTCTTACTGAATGCATGGGTTAGTGACTAAACTGGGTGAATGTCTGTATCCGTCTGTCTGTTGTTGTGCAAGCTGCTGCATGGGTTGGTCAGTAGCTATATGAGTGTCTATATAGGTTATTGATTGGTTGTTTGAGTATTTTTTGGGGGATATTGAGTGTGTGTGTGGGTGGGTCTGAGGTGTGTGACTCTGTGCATAGATGTGTGAGTGGTTGATTCACTGGATGTATGGGTTCAACAGTGCATGTGGAAACACGTGTATGGGTGCGTGAGTGTGTGTATCGGTATGTTGGTGAGTGAATGGATGTCTCAGTGGTACATGTCCAAGTAACTACATATGTAAAAGGCAGTGTATGTGAGAGTTGAAGTATATAAAGGACTCTACATGATAGTTGGTGATTACTCAGTTCTAGCTCTCAGAACCAGCTATGCACCCCACGAGTTAGGAAGGCACGGCTAGGGGGCAGATCCTTTACGCTCAGGGCTGCCATGCTTTGGAACGCCCTGCCCAATGCCATGCGCCAAATCACCTCAGAAACCCAATTTAGGAAAGCAACCAAAACTTGGCTTTTCAGTCAGGACTAATCCCCTGGACTCTCTGTATAACGCATGCTTTCTTGCACGCCACCTGTTGCTACAGTGCCGGGACACCTCTTAGGAGGTAGCTGTTTGCGCTCTACAAATGACAGTATTATTATTATTATTATTTGAGACTGGCTGTATAGATGAGTCTGTACTTGTATCACTGATTATATAATAGAGTAAGTATGCATTAGTATCTGTATGAATAAGTGAGGTGGTGTGTGTATAATTTATAGGTGAGTAAACGGGACTGTGATAGATTCTTTGCATGACTAAGTAGGTGTGTGAGTAACTGCATGGATGAGTGGCGGTGTGTGATTGTCTGTATAGGTGTATGAGTGCATATGATAGTGTTGTATTTATGAGTGACTGCATGTATGAGTGATTGTATGGATGAATGAGTAGATGTGTGTGTAGACCTAGCAATCAGTGAGTGCGTATGTAGTAACTGGTATTGGTGTGTTAACGATTTTGAAAATGGTTGTCTGTATTTTACAGTGGGTATATTAAAGGTTATATTAGAGTGTGAGGAGATGCATCAGTTTTTCACGTGGATGATGTCATCAGTGATGTCATTTGAGATGTCATCAGTGATGTCATGAGTGATGTCACTGACCATGTCATGAATGATGTAATGTGTGACGTCATGAGCAGTGCATTGCGGGTGCGCAAGTTATAGTTAGCTGAACTAACTATAACGGTGGAATTTCTCTGGTTTTATATGAGTGAAATGTCCAACTAACTATAACGTCCCTAAAACCTATGTTTTTTTCAGTGAATTTCTAAAGTTTTTTAAATGCTAATTTCTAACTATAACGTCTGTAAAACCTATGGTTTTTTCTGTGAATATATATATATATATATATATATATATATATATATATATATAGATAGATAGATAGATAGATAGATAGATAGATATTATAAGCTGCTCGCTCAAAGTGCTGTTGCATGAAGTTGAACAAAGAAAAGAGGCTTATGGGTGTCACCTGGTATACCTTTGCCACCTCTAATGGTCAGCACCATCATTCTACATCAGATGCACTGATCGTTCTAGTGAAAACAAATTCCCTGGGTGCAATTTAACACTATTCCACCATGCCTCTTATCTCAAATGTGTCTATTTGTATGTATCTGTGTAGCTGCCCTGGTATTGTGCAAACGTAGCCAGGAAGCAAAGGAACACCGAACAATAGGTACAATTCAAGAATATTTATAATGAAGAGGGTATTTTTGATTTTACCTATTATTATGTAATGTCTTATTACTGAGAGACTTCATGGCAATGACTTTTGCATCTGCAATTAAAAATGTCTGTATTGTACACTTTGAATTTTTGAAATAAATATCTCTACATTTTCTAATTCTGCCCTAGAACTCACTCAATAAGTCTGTCCTTTCTTAAATAACTGTATTTTTGGTCTTTTGTGTGGTGGCTTGTTTTGGGACACATTGTCTCATGAAATTGAGGGTTAACACTGTCCCTGACCCATCTGCCTCGTGGGTGTATGGGTAAGGAATCTTTTTGCGGAGAAGGAATTTAGGGGTTCGCAGTGTCCACGGGAACCTTGATTTTGATTTTATAGTACCATGTAGTGAATCTTGTAGTTCTTTAATATTGCTATGACAATGTAGGCAGTAAAGCACACATTGTAAGTGGAAGTTCCTTTTAAGCAAGGTGGAGCCGGAAAACCAAGGCAGCCCTGACAAAACGTTTCAAACGAGTCCTGTTCCCTTCTCCTCTCCATCCTGCTTTCTCTTTCCACCCTGGGTAACTCTTAAACTGCAAGTTACTGCAGGGCTAATCTCTATGTTATAAGGTGTTTAAGCCTATTTTTGGTTAATTATATATTTTAAGCTAATTGCATTTCTGTTTGTAGTGTTACTGGCAAGTCTGTATTGTGCACCTTTGTGTGCTCTGTGTAATGTGACACAAAACCTTTCTGGCCCTGGAGTTGCTGTATACCATTTGGAAACCGCTGCCTGGGGTCACAGGTCCAGCCATCACTCGCCCCACATTGAGATTTGTCACCCAATACGAGAATATTAGATGCCCTCAAATGAATTGGCACATTGATGGGCAACTGGCAATGCTACCTGTCATTTAGGAGGTGCCTTGGGGAGGAGTGTAGAGAGGAACTGGTCATGAAAGAAGAAGAGGTAGTGAAGGATATAATGGTGGTAAACAAGGGTATATGGTGGATTTTCTTGGGACGATGGCACCCATTACTTTTGAATTATGCATATCCTCATGGTAATTCATGAAATATTGTACCCACTCTTGGAATAGTGGTGGCCATCCCTTGTGTAAAACACTGACATAGTATTGATAAGTGTTTTCCAATTAGATAACCTTATCACTACTGCAGACTGAAACCTCAGTCTGCACATTGATGAAACCTATTTGCTTCGATACATGCATTTTCTCACCTATTAATGTACTAACCCTTCTATCCAGCTGCTGACTCACTCTCAAATTCACCTACTCACCCAGCCACACAATCAAACATTCAGTCTTGCAAATCCGTCGAGTAACGTCTTTTCTATATGATATTCAGTAGTAATTTTTGTAGAGAACGCACAACGGGCCAGATGTACAACCATTTTTAGCGGTCCCAAATGGAAAATTGGCCCGTTTGCGACTGCTAAAAAAGGTTGTTGCATGTGCAAATCCTGTTTTGCGAGTCAGTAACCTAGTATTGACTCGCAAAATAGGGTTTGCGAGTCATTATTAGGAAGGGGCAGGCCAAGGGCGTCCCTTGCTAATAACGAGCCGCAGGGGGATGTACGATTGTTTAGCGACAACAACTGCGGTCACAAAACAATCGCAGTTACCAATAATTTCAAATGGGTGGTAAGCCAGTTGCAAAAGGGAAGGGGTCCTCTGAGGACCCCTTCATCTTTGTGTTTGGCACTGAAAATATTTTTTAAGAGCAGGCAGTGGTCGCAGGGACCACTGTCTGCCCTTAAAAAATGAAAAGAAAACTTTTCATATTTTTCTTTTAAACGCATCCCGTTTAATGGGCTGCATTTGAGAAAAAAATGTTGCTTTATCTAAAAAGCAAATGCAAAAGAAACAATTGATGGACGGAATGCTGGACAATGCAAACATTCACCCCCAGTCACAAGGATCTGGGTTAAATCCATCATTCTTTTGCTCACCACATCACCCCAGTTTGGACCCAGCCATATGCAAATCAGTCTTGACCCTGTTCTGGGGGTGAATGTTTGCAAATGCGCAGCATTCCGTCCATCATCTTGTGTGTTTTGCATTTCGCCCTAAGTGGGAAGGGTATGCCCAGACGTGGGTCCCGTGCTCACTACGCCACTGGAGTCAAGC
Source organism: Calotriton arnoldi (assembly GCA_963921515.1). Lineage (NCBI taxonomy): Eukaryota > Metazoa > Chordata > Amphibia > Caudata > Salamandridae > Calotriton > Calotriton arnoldi. The sequence continues at coordinate 1,276,228 of CAWUFW010003562.1, forward strand.
TATCCTGGCTGATGAAGGCTGATAGCCTGAAACCGGTCCTAGGATGCTTGATTCCGGTCCAGGGAAGACATGGCTTGGCAGTTCGGTCTGGACTGTTCCCATGAGGCACGGGGTCAAGACTGATTTGCATATGGCCATGTCTGAACTGGGGGTGGCGTGGTGAAGCAAAATAACGATGGATTAAACCCAGATCTGCGACTGGGGGTGAATGTTTGCCAATGCGCAGCATTCCGTCCATCATCTTGTGTGTTTTGCATTTCGCCCTAAGTGGGAAGGGTATGCCCAGACGTGGGTCCCGTGCTCACTACGCCACTGGAGTCAAGCTATCCTGGCTGATGAAGGCTGATAGCCTGAAACCGGTCCTAGGATGCTTGATTCCGGTCCAGGGAAGACATGGCTTGGCAGTTCGGTCTGGACTGTTCTCATGAGGCACGGGGTCAAGACTGATTTGCATATGGCCATGTCTGAACTGGGGTGGCGTGGTGAAGCAAAATAACGATGGATTAAACCCAGATCTGCGACTGGGGGTGAATGTTTGCCAATGCGCAGCATTCCGTCCATCATCTTGTGTGTTTTGCATTTCGCCCTAAGTGGGAAGGGTATGCCCAGACGTGGGTCCCGTGCTCACTACGCCACTGGAGTCAAGCTATCCTGGCTGATGAAGGCTGATAGCCTGAAACCGGTCCTAGGATGCTTGATTCCGGTCCAGGGAAGACATGGCTTGGCAGTTCGGTCTGGACTGTTCCCATGAGGCACGGGGTCAAGACTGATTTGCATATGGCCATGTCTGAACTGGGGTGGCGTGGTGAAGCAAAATAACGATGGATTAAACCCAGATCTGTGACTGGGGGTGAATGTTTGCCAATGCGCAGCATTCCGTCCATCATCTTGTGTGTTTTGCATTTCGCCCTAAGTGGGAAGGGTATGCCCAGACGTGGGTCCCGTGCTCACTGCGCCACTGGAGTCAAGCTATCCTGGCTGATGAAGGCTGATAGCCTGAAACCGGTCCTAGGATGCTTGATTCCGGTCCAGGGAAGACATGGCTTGGCAGTTCGGTCTGGACTGTTCCCATGAGGCACGGGGTCAAGACTGATTTGCATATGGCCATGTCTGAACTGGGGTGGCGTGGTGAAGCAAAATAACGATGGATTAAACCCAGATCTGTGAATGGGGGTGAATGTTTGCCAATGCGCAGCATTCCGTCCATCATCTTGTGTGTTTTGCATTTCGCCCTAAGTGGGAAGGGTATGCCCAGACGTGGGTCCCGTGCTCACTACGCCACTGGAGTCAAGCTATCCTGGCTGATGAAGGCTGATAGCCTGAAACCGGTCCTAGGATGCTTGATTCGGTCCAGGAAGACATGGCTTGGCAGTTCGGTCTGGACTGTTCCCATGAGGCATGGGGTCAAGACTGATTTGCATATGGCCATGTCTGAACTGGGGTGGCGTGGTGAAGCAAAATAACGATGGATTAAACCCAGATCTGTGACTGGGGGTGAATGTTTGCCAATGCGCAGCATTCCGTCCATCATCTTGTTTGTTTTGCATTATCTAAAAAGCAAACACAGACATGGTGGTCTGCTTTCCCCAGCAGGCCACCATCCCTATGACTGTAGCCCATTCCCAATGGGTCGCAAATTGCGACCTGCCTTATATATATTGATGTGGCAGGTTATTTGCGACCCAATTGGGAATTGCTAAATGTGTCTGAGCCACATTAGTACATTCCGTTTTGCGATTCGCAAATTACGAGTTGCAATAAATTGCAGTTTGTGACCCGCTAAACAGAATGGTCGTACATCTGGCCCCACTAGTCTTCCTCAGAGATTCTTGCATTTGATTTCATATTATTAGAATATAACATCAAGAAATGCAATACAGCACATAACATGATTAAACCTTCAAATTTTTAGTACAGTTGATAACATCAGAACTAAAATCAAAATAGATGTGACATAACAGCGAATAGCAGCAACATGCAATAACAATGTTAGAGATGCACACCCTCTCCTTAAACACCTTTGACTGTTACTGCTAGGCAACAGACAGAAACTGAGAGATAGCAAATACTACTGTGAGATCAGAAATCAAGTAAAGAACATGCATATTGGCCCTGACAGACCGACTCTGCTTCTGGTCAGAAAAAGGGGTGTTTATGCAATCTTGTCTGAGTTAACCAAACCGTGGACAAAAGAGTACAAAACACATGGCAGCCTCTATCTCTCCAAGGGTGCATACACACCTACATGATTTCTGTGTGATATTAACAGTAATTTTCATTGATTTAGTTGTGAATAAAACTCACTGAGTACGATTTGGATATTCTTTTATAAGGAGTGAAATCATGCTCATAGATTGAACAAGTTTACTCTCCCTCTCACAACTATTGTCAATTTGGACACATTAACATATAATTCGACCTATAGTTTGTACACTTTTTCTGGATTGTTACCGAAAATACCTAATCAATGGCAATGTTTACGGCAGTGGTCAATTGTGTCCTGCATTTGGTTTTACGCTGTAAAAGACTTGCTATAAAAGGTTTTTTGTTCCCAGAGCTAGTGATAAAGAGATGCTTTGAAGCAAATGCTGGATTTCTGAAGCGTTTTTTTAACTGCCAACACCTTTTTTCACCACATCAATGAAATATACTCTTGTTAATGGAGGAGTTAAATCCTTCAGTACATTCAATACTGCTGTAAGAAAATTCTTTATAGGATTTATAGCAGTAACTTCAGCTACTGGCTCCTGGCAAGGAAAATTAACTGTCCTGTCACTATGATATTCCCTGTTCTTCTCAAACCTTATGGTTTATTTGTGCAGAGTCCCAGTGCAGGGATTCAATAAAGGTTTCTGTGGCACTTGAAGGATGAGAATGAGTTTTAATGTTGTAGTTGTTAACTTCAGGACCAAGAGAACTGAGTTCTATGCTAGGATTTCCCTCTTGATCCCCATCCCCATCAATCACATCTACAAGGCAAGGTGGATGCTGGAAGGTGAAGGTGACCTCAGACCCATCCATTCTTCAGGACATGGTGTCTGTTCTGTGGGGGTGCTCTTCAGGTGAACTCAGGGGACAGCACATTCCGAACCAGGTATTGAATGTGTCACAAACATGCACTGAATATGCTAATGATTGCTACAATGTGTTTTTACATTGATGGTTGTTTACATAACATATATTTTATATTATATGGATAGTTCCATATGATTTGCATAAACTGTAATGATACTTTGTTGTATTCAATATACTGCTGTAGTAGGTATAAAAAGGGGTCTCTCTGGGGTGTTCCCAAACTGTAACTATGGGTATCGGAATGTGCTTATTTGTCACACTGCTAATAGTAAAGCACTCAACTTTCTTTTTAACTGTGGAAAATATCTGTGTCACCTCTTGAGTGCCTGTAAAAAGATTGTGTGAGCTACATTCCTTAGGAGCTGAATTTAAAACTGTTTCTTTAAACAGGTTTACATCCACAAATTGCATACAAAAATCTCAACCTGCTGTATTTCTTAAAAACTTTCATGAAAAATTGACCTTCAATGAAACTTTTGCTTACTTCCATCCCTTATTTTTTTTAATACACCTCTGCTTCCCTTCTACCTTATGCCCGCCTCTTCTGTACACATTTGCTTCTTACATAGCCCCCTCTAATGATCACTTCTATATCAACAATCTACCACAAAGAAACTGGAGTGAATGCATGGAAGGAACATGCAAAACAAGCCCCAATAAGCAACGAACTGACCACTAAATTTTGGGCTCCCGGGTAGTGTGCTACTCACCATAAAATGCTTCAATGCCTTGTCTGGGGTAGTAAGCCCGATATATATGCAATTTATACAATTTAAACATGATTGCCATGTGCCCCATTTCTCTAACCTTATCAAATTCAGGAGTGAGTTTTCATTGACTCTTAAATTTATAATTCTATCCAAGATAATGTTGGAGTGTCCACTAGTCCCAAACTAATCATGAACTAAAAGTTACCTCTAATTACATCCTTGTCCTCTTGCTACCTATTACACTTACTTGGTCCTCTGATGGTTCTTGATCTGTGCTGAAAGGGACTGGATATTCATGGATGAGTAATTACCCAATGAGGGCCAGGAATAGGGTAATTGTACCTTCCAATTATATTTCAGTCAGATATACTCACAATGACTATGAGTGACTTTAACAAAAGATTTACCTACAAGGAATAATGAGACAGAATGAGCAGAGTTCAGTTTATATTTCAAAGTTTTGTTATTCATTTATAGGTAAGCATTAAAATAAGATAACATACAGCCCTAATATCAAAATAGTAAAGGATGTAATGAAATAATATCAAGCTTCTGAGATTTCAGTGAGAATATATGGTCATTCAGGGGAAATATTCCTCAGTCGAGGAAGATTTTGACTCAAACAGTGTATGTGTCGATAGGAGATAGGGAATCAGGTGAGCCTTATACAGACCCTCAGGATAGTTCAGCAAATTTCCAAGTTGCCTGTTCCAGTTCATTAAGACAGCAATCTGTCTCAGTCTGTCGCTGCAATAGCAAAGTCACAGCAGTATGACGTGAACTCCTCTGCCGTAAAGGTTCAGTCTGCGCAAGAACACCAGTTGGCAGCAAATCGCAGGTTTTCATCACAAGTTGCTTCTGTCCTCTGATGTCCAAGCTCCTCCTGCCATGCATCTCAATGTTTTCCCACCATTTGCGCAATTATACTCAATAAGTTTCCGGGGTGACACCACCTGGCATCAAAAAAAAATGTTAGATCACTCAGTTCCATTGGTCAGTCCAAAATGAGTTAAGGGTGTTGTAGCAGGAAAGAAGATACAATCCGGAAAAATTAGGTAAATTGATTACACAGCTTCCTTAAGTCTTGTAGCATAGGATACATCAAACAATGGGACATTTTAGAAAGAATACGTTAAAGTTCAGCAGTGCGTTTTCCCAAGCAGATGTTCTAGAATGTTGCAATATTTGTTGCAATCACACTGTTCAGTGCAAAGGATGTCAAAAGAAACAGTTATTATTTCAAATACGAATTTTCAAGTTTGCCGAATATTCCCATACACTTGGGAATATTCAGCCTATAACTTCACTAAAAAGAGGGAGAGTGCAAATGAGGCCTGTATGAAATATGGCTAATGTAAGACAAGATTATGTTAACTTGTGAATCACACATTACTAGGGAGACTGGCATATTAACCTCAAAGAAAACACATTAATAAACATTTCAATCTGATCAAAATTAATTCTTGTAAGCATAGGGTACTCATAAAAAATTTCTGTGTCATGGTTACACATATAAGAAAATGCATATTAATCTCATGGATTGAGTGTTATAAACGTACATTAGAAGAAGTTTCACGGAGACACTTTCATTTTCTTTAGTTTTATTAATGCCACGTTCACAATCATGAAAATCAAAACCCATTAGTACTTGTTTAATAAACACATCTATTGAAATTAAGCACATAATATATCACAAACTATCTTCCCATCTGCATACTTTGTAGGTCAATTTAAAAAACGTAGACCTTAACACATGTTGGTCATCATTTGTATAAAGGTTTGTCATAATCATTTCTTTTGTCATAAAATTTGTTAGATGAAATCTCTGCTTTATCAATAACTTTTTATAATCACTTAAGAAAACAAATACCCATCAAGGTTATATATTAGAATCAATAAAAACACACAGGTGCCCTACTCGCAAGTAAAGATGATTCCATATAACTGGACTGAGATTGGCAAATTAGTTTCAAACATGACAATACCGTTTTGCAATGGCACAAGATAGATCGGATGACATTTAGATTATCCTGTGCTGTCGCACAGCTAGTATTAAGAACTGTAGAGATCATTTCGACATCAATAGTTTTCATAATTTCACCACTTTCATCTCCTTTTGGCTGCTCTGCAATAATTGTTATTTAGAAGGACCATCCAGTAACTAGATAAAAGCTTATCCTCTTATCCAATCTCACATCATCAACAATCACTAACAACAGGGGTTTTGGAATGACCCTTTATTTGATGATGTATGTTTGGGTTGTAAAAAGTATTGTGACATTCTTCACTAGATGACACCTTTAATTAACCATTCTTACTACTGACCATAAAAATTTTCATGCTGCAGGTATTTGCTGGTTTAAGTAGCTTATTGTTTGTGTCTTTTATCTACCATTGTTTACTTTCATGCTGTGGTCTCAGTCTGAGTTTTCAGAAGGTGTGTGTGGATTTACCTTCTGGAAATACAGATGTGTGCTGGCCGTGCTTGGTTTGGGTGAGCTAATTCAGTGACCTGTGACTGTCTCCTTCTGTCAATTGTCTTTCTCTCTCTCTTTCTTCCCTTCTCTCTCGCTCACCTCACACCACTTCCTCACTATCTTTCTCCCTCTCTTTCTCTACTTCAGTTTTCTACGGGAAGCCTGGTTTCACAAATGAGTGAGAAGTCTGAGGAAACACATGTAGCTTGAATCATAGTTTGCCATCTTTAAAGAGAGGGAGAGCCCTTCCTGGTAGTGTGTACCCATCTCGAGAAAGAGATAATAACATCAGGTGGAGGAAAGAATCCCACTCTAGCATTCCGTGGCATTTTTTTCCAAGGTAAAATATTTATCTATTTTTTCATAGTTGTGTTGAGAGCAGAAAGCCATGTAGCAATTCAGAGCTTTCCAATTTTCTTTTTGCAACACCCATCAATTTTTAGATTTCCTAAAGCACATGCGGTTCATTCTGCCCTCAATCTTGAGCGAAGGTTCATCGCTGGTACACAGTAAAGACTTTTTCCTGCTGATATCCTGAACCTTTATACCAGTAGGCGATGTGCACGGTCGACAACTTTGAGCTTGATCCTGTGCCCTCCCAGAGCCAGTGCAGTGCTTATACATCTGAGGTTATGTGGCATCACTTTTATAGATTCAAGCATATTCTGACCTGCTTATACTGTAACCTTTGCAAGCTATTAGTAAGATATTTAGATGCTGGTATGGAAGATTCTGTCGTATATTAGGTGAGCCAGATCTATGGGTCTCATCTTTCCTAGTTCCTGGTTCCAGTATCTTTTTAATGCTGTGTTTGCAGACAGCTCAGTTGTCGTTGACAGCATGGAAATAAAAGCAGCACTCTATAACTTATCTTCTGTATTTTGTTACTATTGACCTCTTTTAGCACAATCTGATGCAATTGTTTTGCAATTAACAAAGGGTTCCTCTGAAGCATGATCTCTTTCACACCTGAAGTAGAGCTTCCAGACATGATGATCAGCCAGACACCATGTTAGGTGAGTTTTCAACGTGTTTGGTCTGCAACATAATATTTGACAGACCAGCATCTTACCCATGAAGAATGGCTTCAAATTTAGCCACACCAACATCGTCCTAATCAGTGTTACCCAAACCAAACATACTATGGGCATGATTTAGATCTTGTCGGAATTGGTCTTGCCCTCACTTTTTCTGCAGACTTCCCACACGCCTACTTGGAAGTCCGCTCACCCCATTTAGATGTTAGCAGGTCCGTAGATGAAAGACCGCCACGGCCCCACCATCACCGCCATGAAATCTCAACCGCGTTGACAGCAGGATAAGCAAAAGCTGATGTCGGAGGGAGGGCCGCCAGTTTCCCCACCAGTCCAATCATGATGCGCCTTCCCACCGATGTGACTGTGGCGGTTAAACTCCCACACTTGAGTTGGCAGAATGGAAGGCACTTAAGGCTGAAACTCAAATATTCTCATTTTCACACTTCCAGTTTCACTATGGATCTGATCTGCCAAGTCGTGCCGCTGCTGCATGATTACAATCAAAACCAGCACCGTCGTGGACACTTTTACCTGTTACCCATTGACTTGTCTGCTAACATTTGCAGCAGACCAGTGCATTTAGAAATAGCTTGTACAATCAATAGCATACTAATGTGCAATACATATGTCTGTAATATTGATATCTTAGAAAGTTAAAGAAACACGTCTATATCAACACATTGTATTTATGAATTTGGTGCAAGCTGCCTTCCAAAAAATGGACACTTGCATAAAAATAGGACATCTAAATAAAAATCTTAAAGTCACCATACAGGTCTGTTTAAAGAAATGTCAAAAAATCCAACAAGCATAAACATATGCAACACACATCATAAAGATAAGTGCAATGTAACATGATGTCGAAATTGCACTAGACAAAGTGTTACCTTTACCGTAGAAGTTAACAGTAAAATGAATGCAAGTCCCAAATTAGTACAAATCAAAATATACATCCATGTAACAACATTTCCCCTTGTCTAGTCAATTCCTGTACTGTATCCAGTATCAATAGTCACAATAGAATTTTTTTAAGGTGTCATGCATATGTGCTCATACTGATCGGTAATCCAGGTGAAACAGACACACCTGTAGTGACACATCCAAATAAAAGTTGTAACATCAAATAGTTGGTGCAAGTGGCCATTACTATGATGAATGCCCGCATCTAAATTCAAATGACCATCACATACAATGTTAAACAGTCTATGCACTTAACAAAGTAGACATTAAAACAAATCAGTTTTATCACCTATCATTCAGAAACGTTGCTAGGAATAGAACAATTGTTAAGGAAAATTATTGACACTACAAACTTGGTGAATCAAAAAATAGGTTTTTATTCATACCAATGAGAGTCTCTCAAACACAAATTCAGTCAAAGGCAGTCCATTAATCATCCCAAAAGTCCTGGGGACTGTTGTGTGTGGCACTCAGCTTGCCTCCTACATAACTGGCAAAGGGGACCTCTTCAGGAAGGGGCATCTAGTGGGCAGTGCAGGCACCTTAAAGATCTCACATAGGAGGGGATGGTTTGGGTTTGGGAGGGGATGGTTTGGGTTTTGTGGGTGTCCTTGGATTTGGGAGGGGTGACCTTGGGTATTGAGAGGGGGTGTGGTTATGGGAGGGGTGCTCCTGGGTTTTTTAGGGGTCGGTTGGGATGTTGAAGGTGTGGATTTCTGTATGGCAGGGGTGGAATGGGATGTGGGAGGGGTGGGTTTGCATGTTGAAGGTGTAGATTTCCATTTAGCAGGAGTGGAATGGGGTGTGGGATGAGTGGGTTGGGGTGTTGGAGGGGTAGATTGGTGTTTGCTAGGGGTAGGTTGTGGTGTAGAAGGGGTTGAGATAGGCTAAAACTGAGATCTTCAATGGGAAACTTGGTAGACTGTTGGGGAGGGAGTGGGGTTTTGGAGATAGAGGGAGTGGCAGTGTCTGATGTGCATGTGTCTATTGATGGTGGATGTGCCTATGGGTCTGGTGTATGTTGTGCATGGTTGGGTGTGTCTTGTGTTATAGGTATCTGTTGTATGTCTGATTGTGAGCGTCTATGTTTTTTGGGTGTGTATTTTAAGATAGATGTATGTGTGGATGTGTGGGCTGTGGAGGTGCTTGGTGTAGTTATGGTGCATGTGGAGCATGTGGTGCATGTGTGTGTGGTGGTGGGTGTGCTGTTTGTTGGTGTGCTGGAGGTAGGTGTTGTGCATATATGTGTGGGGGTAAGGGTGCTGTCTGTCAGTGTAATGGTGGTGGGTGTGGTACATGTGTGTGGTGATGGGTGTGCTGTCTGTTGGTGTGCTGATGGTGGGTGTGGTGCATGTGTGTGTGTGGTGGGTGTGCAGTATGTTGGTGCGCTGTCTGTGGGTGTGGTGCATGTGTGTGTGTGGTGGATGTGCTGCCTGTTTGTTTGGATGAGACCCTAAGTTTTTTTTTGTGGTGTTTCTGTGTGTGTGTGTGTGTGTGTGTGTGCTACTTGTGTATGTTTGGGTGGGTGCATGAAAAGGTGTCAGTGTGCTTAGGACAGGGCTGGGAATAGGTAATTGGGATATGGATGGAGTGGGGTGGGGTGGGAGGTGGGTCAGAAGGTTGGGATTGCTGGGAAGCTGTGGTGAATGAGGAGGCCAGAGCTTGAAATGGCCTCTGTAGTAGATACATACAATGGTGAATGCCTTCCAGGTAAGCTACCATTTATATGGCAGCTAAGCCCCTGGAAGACATTCAGCAGGGCAGCCTGGCCTACAGCGATGCTCCGGAGGAGGTCAATAGCCTCCTCTTTCAGTGCAGCCAGGACAAGGGCAGGGGGGTATGTGCTTGGAGCAAAGGAAATCCCAGGCCTTTTAGGGGCAATGGGTAGGCCAACTGTGGGGAGCAAGAGGGAGGGTGGATATGGGACTCTGGGTGGTGGACAAGGATGCAGGTGTAACTGGAGCAGTAGGGTCTGCCACCACTAGGGAGCGCCCACTGGAGGAGGCATCTGATAAAGATGTTGAGTTGCTGGTGGCCTCCGTTGCTTTCCCCTCACCCTCAGGGTCACTGTGTCTTTCACTGTCAAAAACAGTAGCCGCCTATGTTGACAACTTCTCCTTCGCCTGCAGTGGATGATGCTGAAAAGACATATACCATAGTGTTATTGTATCTGTGTAAACAGATCATGAACTTTGACCACAAAACAGTTACCAAGTTTTCACATTTCACCTGCTTCAAGCCTCTTAAACGTTGGTTCTACATTAGCATAAGCACAGGCATGTAGGTCACATTTTCAGAAGACACTTGGTCGTAGGTATGTAATTCCCCACGATAGCTCCTATCTCCTGGATGATGCTGTCTCTTATCCATTAGTAGGTCTCTCCATGAACTGTTTCACACCCCAGAATGGTTCTCCTTTGTTGTTCAGAATAGTGAACTGATGTCACCAACAAGCAGATACACCAACAATACCTTTGTACTTTGTATTCAGCAGGCCCTAAAATCTGCATGCTTATCATTAACAATAATTAAAACATGAATCAATGTTTGACAACATATAATGCAATGTTGTATCAATCTTAGCATAAATTGAAAGCATGTTACCGTTGTTTGGACATTTCACGATGGTAACACTCACTTCAAGTCACTCAAGTATATTTCCATTATCAAAATATATACATGAATTCTATACTGAAGTAGCTTAGCAATGTATCATATACAAGGTACATACATATGCTGTTGAAGACAGTCTGAAACTAATATTTGTGGGGATTGACAAATGACTTCTACAACATAAGTAAATACATAGCCCTTGAAACATTTCTAATACACTTCAGTAGAGAGCAAAAGCATCTTCACATTTGACTCCTAAATATCTCCAGTTATTTGAACTTTGTTGTATCTTTCTGAAATACTTTCACTAAATATTCTGGTGTTCACTGTAGTCAAAATATTGTAGAACATCACACTAATCATTACATAAAATGATTCATATATGATATTTACTTCAAAGATTTAAATATGAATCACAATATGCAACATCACCTTTATGCATTTCAACATTTGCCTAAAGAGCCATGAATTTAGCCTGGATCTGAGTTTTCCTCATGGGATACTCATACATATATGTGTTGAAACATTCCATCTTCCAAAATACCTTCAAGGTTCTTATTTTACTCCATCATTGATTGTTCAGCTGGACATGACACAGAATATTGAGGAATGCTTTTGGATATTGGTTACTCTGTCACCATTGTGTACACATTTCTGTCTGTGTTTCATCAAACATTGTATGGGTATCTCAATTATATGGCCAAAAGCAGACTGCCTTACACACACACTTGTGAAGCAGTATGACATCATGCAAATCTATCACTGTTTAACATGTATGAAACAGTATTTCTGATGCTGAACACAATTTGGATATGTCTTGATACCAAAATGTAGCCATCAATTCTGTGGTTGCTAGTCATTTTGGATCACATGTTCACTCTGATTTGTGTAGAATCCCAACTTACCAATGTGATGTTTGGTACATCCACTGTATCCTAAGTGCCTAGTATGCTATGTTACCTGTAATAGGGCTACTGTGACATCATCCACATCAGTGAAGGAGCATCACACCTGACGCAATAAAGACTATTTGCCTGTTTGGTACAACTGTCCCTCATGACATCAAACAACATGATGTATATATGGAGTTTAGGCAGGCGTGTCTGCTCAGAACAGTCAATTGGTTGTGGACAGGAATCAGCTACTGGTAGCTCCAAAACTACATTTTGGAGAGCCCTGATCCAGGCTGAGTGATTTGTGGGGCTATACACATAGCCAACAACATTTTCAATTGTTTTTACAGGGTACATACATATCTCCAGGTGTAAAGAGTATATAATGTGTTTACCATTTACCATGATGTTTTTTAGCAACTTATCACAAGTACATCAAATATATATATGCATAGATTTCTACATACACACCAAATAGAATTCAGGACTTCAAATACACAACACTTATTGATGTTGTTGTTTATTTGACATTGTAAAGTGCTTACAAATCCCTCCCATCATTGTCCGATGTTTCAAGCACATTATGTGCCACTTAACATCTCTCACTACTCTTCATTCTAGAACTCAAAGGGGCATTGTAGTCAGACATGTACCTGTTCTTCTGGTGAGCCATAATGTTGGCCATACAGGGAAAGGATCTCCTTTGCCAGCAACTCCCACTTCACTGGCATAAAGGTAGGGGCCCTCTCACCTGCTTGACCTGGCATGGTTGCTCCCAGAGGTGACAAACAGCAGCAAAAGGTGAGGAGGTCTTGATAGCAGCAGTGTTAGAAGGCAAGTGAGATTTTTTCCAATGGCGCGTACAGGTACACGACGTATGTGATCTTCAGCGGTGACGGACACAGCCATTGGCCTTGCACCATTATGTTCACCAATGTTAGTCTATGGCTGTGTCGATCATGGAGTTTAGCGCCCACTGAGTGGTCAAATTCTGCCGCCACCATCTAATTCCAAATGTACTAATAGCGAGGTCAGGCATCCGGCATTTTAGGAGTTCAAACAGGTGTGTTAGTGATTGTTAAGTGCATCCCCACCACTCCAAATGGGGGCTAGTTTGTTATTGTAATCACACTTCGATGGACACTTTTTTTTTTTTTTTTAAATCAACATTTATGTGTAGTGCGTTATTGTGCTGCAACGCTTTATTAGAATGGTGTTTTGTACACCTCCATTGATGGTATTTTTGGATGAAAAATATACATAAAATGTGTAAATAACATATATGAAATGTATTATTTACACATTTATTTTTAAGATTTATATCAAGGTCACAAATCTAATTTGGGATGGATAAAGGATAAGAAGCAAATGTTGGTTCAAAATATGTTTTAAACCATATAAGTTTTGTTAAAATACATGATTTTTGTGTTACTCATCAAATATGTTGCTGTGGATGATGTAGAAAATGCTCACATGTTTTTCCAATGCATGCATATGAACCCCAGGAGAGTAAGGAGATGATAGCCCCGGTGTGCCACCCATTTCCAGACCTTGCCACCATGAAAGAAAGGGATATAATCAAGAAGTTCAGATTGAAAAGGCAAACCATACTTGATTCATGCTATCAGCTGGAGCGATATCTTCAGCCTCACAACAGTAATCCCACATCTATTACACCAATTGTTGAACTCATGGCAGTACCTCATTTTGTGGCCACAGGTTCTTTCCAATATACCGTGGCAGTATCTGGTGGCATGTCACAACCAACTTTCAGTGGTGTGCTCCAAGAAGTTCTTTCGTAAGTGATGAGACACATCAACAGCTTCATCCAGTTTCCAGGGCAGCAGGATTTCACCAATGTGAAGGGTGACTTTTATGGTTTGGATCGCCTACCACATGTGATTGGAGCAATTGATGGCACACAAATTGCCTTAGTGCCACCACACGCCAGAGACAAAGCCTACCAGAATTGGAAACACTTCCATTCAATCAATGTGCAAGTTATCTGCTTACCAAGATTGTACATCACAAGCATCTGTGCCCGTTTCCATGGCTCTACCTATGATTCCTTTGTGCTACGGAACAGCCCCATACCGCTGCAAATGTCACAAATTGGACCTGAGAGGGCCTGGCCTGTTGGTAAGTACAATCTGTCATGTTATTGTTTGGGTAATTTCTAGAGTAATACACTGAAAATTTTGTTGCATATTTTAGCTCTTTTTTTGTCTTCCATCTAGGAGACTCAGCTTATCCCAACCGACCATGGTTGTTGGCACCGCTGCGGAATACAACAATGCCAGGGGAAGTCCGCTTCAATGAGGGCCATGGAAGACCACAGCAGCCAGTGGAGCAGGCTTTTGGGCTCCTGAAGGAAAGATTTCGCTGTCCGGACAAATTTGGTGGAACCCTCCTCTACTCACCCGAGAAGGTTTGCCAAATCACAGTGGCCCGCTGCATTCTCCACAACATCGCCCTGCGACTGAATATCTCTTACATCACAGAAGATGGAGACCATGAAGAGCAACTGGGTGAGGGTCCTCACATGCCAAATGAAGGTAATAGTGGTGAAGAGGAAGAAGTTGATGTACGTCAAGATGTCATTGACAACTTCTTCTCATGAGTGTAAGTATATCTTCATGTGTTATCTCTTTCACCATTACACCAACTATTGATCTGGTGATGAGTAAGGTATGTGGGGGTACATTGTTGGGAAGGACAAATTCATGGAAAATCAGGCCAAAGGTGTTTGTTGATCAACGTTTGGATACACTGACTACTGTGTTCAGTTGCATTGTTTATTTCTGATTGGTTTGTGAAAGTGAGTCCTCCAAAAGTAGACTTTGTAATGTGTCTATCATGTTATTTTTTATAGGAAATCTTTATGTTTTGATCTGTTTTAGGGTCCTTCACCATGTCATCTTCATTTGGACAATTCAGAGATGTGCCATTTGCAGGTATATGGTGCTCTTTTGAAGTACAAAAAGGAACATGGGATGCTCTTGGGAAAGACAGACAGACTCTTGGTGTGCAAATCCTGTGCCAAGGCAACTTCCACTGTGCTTGAACGATTTGAAGTTTACATTGGACTTGTAGTCTGTTGTTTGTTGGCAATGAGGCAATATGATATGTTTGCCATCATTTGGTCTACCCACATGTGGTGGTGGTGGAGCCAATTCATGCTACTCTCACCTTCAAATTGGCAAAATCATCATTGTGCGTAATATGGATGTAGCTGTTGATGTGCATCATCATTGTAGGACATACTTCTTGTGGCACACCTCTGAAACTTAGTTGTGGCATTCCACCAGATATTGGAACAGTGAATTGGAATGATCCTGTATCTACAAAATGTAGGATTACCATGTTTGGGTCTATTGGTGTTATTGATGTGGGATACCGTATGTGAGGCAGAAGATCTGGTTACAGCTGCTGACATAAAGGAATGATCATTTGCCTATTCAATCTGATTGTTCTGTATATATCCCCTTCTGGAAATGTGAAAACTGGCATTGAGTATCAGTGACATGTATGGATTGTTATGTAAGTGCAAATATTGGCAGACAAGTCTTGGTCAAATGGGATGAACAGGGTAGTAGATGATGTAATGGTATTAATCTTTGGGGAGTCATTGTTGAGAACTTGAGAAATACATTATGTACTTGCAAAGTATCTATGTATACACAGTTCTTTGATATTTGACATTGTAAAGTTATGATGGAATAAAACAAATGCATTGATAGAGGTTAGAATCTAGGAGTTTTTGATTAGTGATTTATTGAACTAACCGTGAAAAACAAACAGGGTGGAAATGAGATATCAAACTAAAAAGTGTAGAAGTCAGTCATGGTGGATAAAACCATAGTTAGAGAGCCAAAATTGCTTGAAGCCCAAAGTCCAAACTACATGTAGCATCAGAAAGGCAGATGTGTCCAGAAATAGTCGACATAGTGGATGGTAGGCACACACTGGAGGAAATTAGGATTGGCATTTCTTGCTGGTGGTGTCAGTGGTCTTGCCATCCTCACCTCCTGGTAATAAGCTTGGACGTCCTCTCTTGTGGGTGACAGGGGGATCCACCTGTTGCTGGGGCTGTGGGGGCTGCAGGTGGTTTTCCGGTGGCAGGGCCTCCCTTCCTGTGGCTGTGTCAGATGTAGATGGCTCAGATGTTGTAGGACCCTTTGAAAGGGGTTGATGGTGCTGAGAAAGCCCTGCACATATGGGTGTAAATGTCCTGCAGCACCCCAAAAAGGAAGCCCATATTTGAGTTATGGGCCTCCATCTACTGATTGTGCTACCTCTGCAACTGCTCCATCTCCTGTAGCTCTGTGAGCCATCATGTTTGGGACTGATAGTAGGCTCCCAAGACTTGGTTGATGGTGGTCTGGGTGTGAGGGACCCCAATGGACTCAGTATGCTGGCCCACAAACACCCTTCCAAGACACCTAACCCCACTACCCTGTGCCCTTGCCCCAGTGTGCCATATATGGGTGAGCTGAAGCTGGTGGTTGTGAAGTCTAAACACCACCCAGGGGGGCGTGGCCAGGATGGCGAGCGGATAAGAGATGTCCCGTTCGTCTCCCCGCTCCCGTCGGCTGCCCGTGGTCCTCCCGGCGGAGAAGCACGGCAACGGACCCCTGCGCTGTAGCCTAAGAGAAGCGGGAGTGCGGGGATTGCTTTGGGGCAGGTTCCAAGCCCCCCCGCAGTGCAGAGCAGCGGAAAAGTGGAGCGAGGCGGTGGCCCGTCGCAGGACTAAGATGGCGCCCGCAGCGTTCTGCGGGGAGTGACGGAGGGCCCGGGAACTCGGAGACCGCAGGACTAGCGGCTCGGAGCCCGCAGTAGAGGCAGATCAGGAGGGACAGCCCTGAAGGTGCAAGCGGTGGAGGGCTCCCCCTGAGGGGTTTACGGCTGAACGGGCGCCGGCTGCAGCGGCCTTGCCTGGGAGGAGGGCGGCCCGCCAGGGGCCAAGACGGCAGTGAGTACGGCCCAGTGCTGCAGCGCGACGTCGGAGGGGAGCACAGCGGACCAGCGGTGCCCGGCGAGGCCGGAACAGGTCGGAGGTGAGGAGAGGCCCCGAGGTGCACTACAGCAGGAGACTGATCGCGCCGCCTGTGGTGGCACCAGCAGGAGTTGGAGGCATTCCCACCCTGTGACACCAGCAGGCAGGAGTCCCTGGGCACGGGGGGCCCACATCATACTGCACGTGGTGAGGGGACTCGGGGCTGATTCCGGGGCCCCGGGGAGGCCCCACAGGCATTGGCTGACAACAGGAGGTCCGTGGTGGGTCTCCGCCGGAGCGGACACGGACCGGAGGGGAGTCCCGAGGCCCCGGGGGCGCGAAGTTGGCCAGGCTCGGCCACTGAGATACAGGCCCCAGAGGAGTGGGTGAGCCCACGGACAGTGAGCAGCGACTGGGCGGGTGAGTGCTGGAGGTGAGAGCCCGGCCCCGGGCTGATGGATAGCCGAGCTGACCCCGCCTGTGGCGAGGGAGCAGGCCCAGAGGAAGACGGGTGACATTGAGAGGCATGGCCTAGATCCATAGCTGCGATCGGGGGCACTGACATCCGGGCCTGGCAGACGCAGGCAGGCACACGAGAAAGGCGGCTCCCCCGGGGATATGGAGAGCGAGTGGAGGGCTAGCACCGGGCCCCCCGAAGCCTGAGACCCGGGGGGCAAGTGACGGCGAGACCCAGAGAGTAGGGGCGACAGGACCCATGACATCAGGAGACACGAGCGAGCGGAGTGGGTAGAGGAGAAGCAGCTACCTGGGACACTCTCACCGGAGGAGGCATGAGTCGGCCGGAAGCCCCCAGCATGTCCTCCACTAGGGGCAAGAAGGACAGGATGGTAAAAGACATGTTTTCCAGGGTTGGGGGCCGGCTGGAAGATATAGCAGGGCCTCGTCACCCACGACAGGGGGGGCAGAATCCGAGGTTACTGAGGATCCGGTGACTCGGGCCTTCCTCACCCAGCTGTTCTCTACCCTGAGGGACGACATTCAGACTCTCCGCCAAGAGGTCTCCACTGAGATCAAAGAGGTGCGCAGGGACATGGATGCAATCGGGGAAAGGGTGGCCTCGATTGAAGATAAGGAGGACTCCCGGGAGGAAAAAATTGAGCACCTGAAGCAGGAAGTGCTAAGGCTCCAGGATCAGCAGGTAGACCTCCAAGCCCACACGGAGGATTTGGAGAACCGTTCCCGGAGGAATAACATTAGGGTGAAGGGCGTTCCATGGCAGGAAGAAGGTTCGGACGTCACGCTCTATCTCGAGGGGCTTTTCCGCCGCATCTTGCAGGAGTCCCCAGACTTCCCCATCAAAATAGACAGGGCCCACAGGGTGGGCTTGCCGAGGAGGGCCCCTGCTCCGCCCCGATATCTTGGCCTACCTGCCGGACTTCCGATTGAAAGAGCGCATCATGAAGAAAGCTAGGGAGACGCAGCCGTTGCAACATGGGGGCCACGACATTGCTCTGTACCAGGACTTGGCAGAGATCACGCTACAAAAAAGGAGGGCTTTCTGGCCCGTTACCACACATCTCCGCAGCCAAGGTCTTAGCTACTCGTGGGGTCACCCTTTCCGCCTCATCTTCAAATGGGACGACAAACTACGCCAAGTCAGATCGATAAGGGAGGCATGTCATATCCTTGGCATAGACACACCCCAAGAGTCAGAGCAAGAGGGCGCGGCTGGCAGAGACTCACGGGATGGATGGCAGAGGGTGAGCCGACAACGAAGGAGACGAGGGACCCCAGCAAAGCCCGACCCAGAGACGATGGCGCAGGAACGACAAGGAGTGCTGGACTCGCTGGCCTCGGGTCCGCCACACTGATACAAGTGACGAATACTCAGCAGGGGCAGATAAGTGGTTCAGAGCATGCCGGGAGGTGGCGGGGGGGACGGGGGCAGGGGGAGGTCATCGGCCACGGAATGCACCCCAATTACTTTCTCACCAGGGAGCTGCGGAGGACGTCTGCACCTCCCGGACAATTCACCAAGGTTCTTTCGGTTTGGTTTGTTGTTGTTGTCCTGGGGAGTTGGGGAGGGGGGGCGGGTGCCGGCACCTCACAGTCCGAATGTAGAGGGGTTCTTGGGGGTGCGAACGCTCCTGGACAAGGGGTATCCTTACACACACATGGGCAGGGCTGGAAAGGACAATCATCAAGCGGGACGGGCATGGAGCTTCTTCCTGAGGGACGGCATAGATCTGTGCTGTTTACAATATAATGGTTAGGGGGGACGTGAACATTCTCACATTAAACGTTAAAGGCCTCAATAACCCGGTCAAGCGGAGCGCAGTGCTCTCCTTCCTGGAGCGCATGGAGGCTGACATATGCATCCTACAGGAGACACACTTACTCACCAAGGATTGCCGTCGCCTGAGCTCCAGGGCTTTCCCGCAGCAATATTTTTCTTGCGCTGGGGACAAAAAGGTGGGGGTGGCCCTACTAATTTCCCATAGATGTAAAGGGGTAGTGAAGGATAAGGTAGCTGAATTAAAAGGGAGACTACTTGCCTATACGATTCAATTTGGCTCTCAGATGCTGGTGGTGGGCTCTATGTATGCGCCTAACTCGGGGCAGGAGAGCTTCCTCAAAGCAGCACTGTCGGACGCCATGGCAACGCAAAATTGCATGACACTCATTGGGGGGGACCTAAACACGGTCATGGACGCCAGTAAGGACAGATCGCAAACATCATACTGGCATAAAGGGGAGATCTCCGGGGAGGGCAAGAGGTGGCTCGCTGAAATGGGATTCCTGGACTTGTGGAGAGAAGCCCATCCTCACACGTCTCAGTTCAAATTTTCTCACACGCACATAAGTCATACGCCCGCCTCGACTACTTCTTGGGCACCAGGGACATCCACAGGAGGGTGGTAGGGATAGAGATCGAGCCCATGGCCCTCTCGGACCATGACGCAGTGCTTACCCAGCTCACTTTACCAACTGGTCGACGGCAACAGGGGTGTTGGAGACTCCGGGAGGCACTGCTCTATAAAGAACAGGTGATACAGCAGCTCACTAGGTGTGCCCAGGACTACCTCTCACACAACGATACGCCTGACACTCAAATCACCACACTCTGGGAGGCAATGAAGGCGGTGCTACGGGGGGAAATTATAGCAATCGCGGCGGCAGAAAATAAGGAGCGCAAGGAGGCACGAGCAGCACTGGCCGCCCAGGTGCAGGAGTTAGAAAGGGCCCATAGCAGAGCGGGAGCGCCAAGAGTCTGGCGTCAGTTTAAGGCAGCTAGGGCACAGCCAGCAGGAATAGACCTTGACAGGGCAGAATACACGGCTGTGCGCTTAAAACACGCTTATTACATTGGGAGTGACCGCACTGGACGCCTCCTGGCTAACAGGTTGCGGGCCCGCAGGCAAAAGTCAAGGGTTTCTTCCTTGCGCAGCGCGGGACAGCAGGAGGTCACTGAGGACCAAGACATAGCAAATACGTTTGTAGAGTTCTATGAGGAGTTGTATGCCGCTGAGCCAGCCCCTGAGCCTGACATCCTGGACTATCTCCAATCGGTCTCCATGTCCGCTCTAACCCCCGACCAAGCGGCCACGCTTGATGCCCCCATTAGAGTTGAAGAGGTTATCACGGCGATCTCGCGCCTCAAGGTGCTTAAGTCCCCGGGCCCGGATGGGTTCCCGGCCCTTTTTTCTAAGAAATTTTGTCATATAATTGCCCCGGTCCTGACGAAACTTTTTAACTCTTTCGGGGAGGGGACTCCCATACCAGCTTCGATGTTGGCAGCAGCCATGGTAGTGCTTCCCAAGCCAGGCAAGGATGGTCAGAAATGCGGGTCATACAGCCCCATATCCCTATTAAACGTCGACTTCAAACTGTTTACGGGAATTCTGGCCGCCCGCCTCGACCCAAGCATGCTGACCTTGATTGAGCCAGACCAGCAGGTTTTATCCAGTCACGTCAGTGCGCTGACAACACGAAGAGAGTGCTCCATTTGATTGACAAAGCCCACTGTACGGGTATGGACGCCCTACTACTGATGGTAGATGCTGAAAAAGCGTTCGACCGCGTCGACTGGAGTTTCCTAGGCCACACTCTGTCCAAGGTCGGCATAGGGGAAAGGTTTAGGGGATGGGTGGGCTGCTGCTATAGGGATCCCACAGCAACCATATGTGTGAATGGGGTCTCCTCTAGGGCGTTTCCAATTCAGAGGGGTACCAGGCAGGGGTGTCCATTGTCCCCCTTGCTCTTTGCTTTGTGCATCGAGCCCCTGGCGCAAAAAGTGCGGGAAAATCCACGGATTGCGGGGATCCCGTTCGGAGGGGAGTCGCACCCTATTAGCCTCTACGCGGACGACGTCATGGCGGCGTTGATAGACCCGTCCGATTCGCTACCCGCCTTCTTGGGTGAACTCTCAGAATTTGGCCGAGGGTCGGGCTACCGCGTGAATATGGACAAATCAATGATACTACACTTAAATTCCAACCTCGACCCTCGCGGCCGGGGGGAAACAAGCCTACAGGGGATTCAACTGATGGACTCCATCCCATATTTGGGACTGGAGATAGCCGCCTCTGTGCAACGAACGACTCAATTGAACTACACTAGGCTTGCACAACAGGCAAAAAAAGACTTGGGAGCGTGGAGCAAACATCATCTCTCGCTTCTGGGACGGGTATCAGCTGTCAAGATGTCCCTACTGCCGAAAGCCCTATATTTATTCCAGACCATGCCGGCGCTGCTGCCGGCGAGTGCACTGGTAGCGCTACAGCGAGATATTAATCATTTCATGTGGGCGGGGGCGCGCCCCCGGATGAGCAAGACACTGGGATACATGAGACCGGATGAGGGAGGGCTGGGGATCCCCGACTTGCTCAATTACTACCGAGCGGCGCAACTACGGTACTTGGTGGAGTGGGCAAGGCCTGAATCAGAGAAGAGGTGGCTCTTTCAGGACAGGGCGCTCGCACAGATTCCATTGTGGAAGGTTCCCTTCCTGAAAAAGGCTAAACGCCCGCAGGGATTGATGAGATCGCCGGTCACCAAGTCGGTGTTGTCCGCATGGGACGCGGTGGCGACGAAGAGGAAGCTTTCCACTTTCCCGTCCCCGCTAACCCCGCTATTTGGCAATAGCGAGTTCACCCCGGGGATGCCCGAGGCTGCCTTTTCGGCATGGAAGGCCACCCCCTGCCGCTCAGTGGGCCACTTATTCGATTTAAATGGCATTATCCAGTTCCCTCAATTGAAGTCAGATTATGGGATCCCTGAGGCTGAAGGGATGGGATACCTGCAGCTGCGACATTGGGTCCTCCAGGATGAGGTTAGGGCGCAAGGGGCACGAAAGCTTACGGCATACGAGAAATGGCTAATTACTAAAACCTCCGACAAAGGTTTAATCACTGATATGTACAACATGATTAGACAGGGCCCCACAGCGCAGGCTACCCTGAGTCAGAGGAGATGGGAAAGGGAACTAGGGGGGGAACTCACACGGAAGGACAAGGAAGGGATCTATTTTAGAGCAAAACACACGGCACGTAATGTTGCTAGTATAGAGTCCGCCATGAAGATCACAACATATTGGTACCTCACGCCAGTGAGACTTAATAGGGGCAACCCGCAGAGGAGCCCCACCTGTTGGAGGGGATGCGACAATGAAGGTACACTGTTACATATATTATGGGAGTGTCCTATATTGAAGGATTACTGGTCTAAAATTTTGGACATGGTAGGCACGCTTTTTAACACTCAGATACTGAGGCTCCCAGTCTATGTTGTCTTAGGGCTGCCTAACCCCATTATGTACCCACTCAAAAGCATGCGAGGGCGACAGATGGGGATGGCATTGGGGGCGGCATTACAAAACGTCTTGGCTCACTGGGGCACTGCCACACACCCTACCTACACTGGATGGCTTCACAGATTGTGGTTCATTCTGGGAATGGAACGGATCTCGTCTACTCTACACAGCACAACAGATTCTTTCATGAAAATATGGCATCCCTTCATATCGCTTCTTTCCTCCAAGTTCAATGAGCTTACACAACCTAAGTATTTGCGGGTACTACGTCTCGCTAGCCTATGGTCCGAACAAACTCACATGCCCGACACGTAGATTCCGAGACAGGTGGCAGTGAACAGACATGGAGTGTTGGGACTAGGGTGAGTGCCGGCACGGGGTGGGGGGTGGGAGGGTGTTTAGTTTTGTTATTTAGGGTGTTTGTTTTCCTTTGTCATTTCATTATTTTGCACCTCAGTAACGGGACAGTGTTAAAAGCGGAATCAACGCTATTGGACTTTGCCACGGGCTCAGAACAATGTGCACAATATTATGCAAAGTGGGGGATATTCACAACGTGGCTTGATTAGGAAGGATCCCTAAGCCATAGCTTAATGTGCCTTATGTCTTGTTATATGGTTGTGCTATTTTTGCAAAAATCAATAAAACCATTTAAACATAAACATCACCCAGGACTGGGGGGCACACAATGGTTGTCACAGTGGGAGTAACACAGGAAGTGGAGTCTTCAGTCTTCTGAAGTGTTACAGTTGTGGTGGAAGATGTCGGTGTAGGCGCAGGGAGTGTCACAGGAGCCCTCTGCCCAGACTAATCAGATGTACTAGGCTTCTCAAGCTCCTCCATATAACCAGGAGTGCTATCCTCACTGAAGGCATGAGCCTGAGCTGAAGTGGAGGTCTTTTCAGCAGCAGAATCCTGGCCGTGTACTCTGCCAATTGTGCCTATTAAAAAAATTGAGAAAAGTTTTATTAGTAATAGTGGGCCAGATGTACGACAGTTTTTAGTGGTCGCAAATGGGAAACCGGCCCGGTTGCAACTGCTAAAAAGGGTTTTAGCATGTACCAAACGTATTTTGCGAGTCAGTACCTGTTACCAACACGCAAAGTAGGTTTTGCAAGTCGATATTAGGAAGGGGCGTGCCAAGGGCATCCTTTCCTACTAACGAGTCGCAGGGGGATATAAGATTATTTTGTGACTGCTGAAGTAAAGACTGATGTGCTGAGAGAATTGCCACTTTGCTGTGACTGACTGTTCTGAGGAACTGTTTCTCTGCTTTGCTGAGCTGCCCTGCTGATCTCTGCCCTGCTGAGGACAAGAACTGGTCTCATCTCGCTTGAACCTAGAGTGTCTCCAGTCCTGGGCATCAGGAATGGATTCTGCAGCTAGTGTCTTCGAAAACAGATGCATTGTCACCACTGTTCCAGTCGACCCCAGCGCATCGCCCTTCGATGCAGTGGCAGCCCGACAACAGTGGATCCACAGCCTGCGCGTCTCGATGACCACGCTCTGCGAGGCTTAACGACCATGCATTGCATTCAGTTCAAAGGAGCTTGACGACGACGTGACCTGACTGCATGCAAAAGACCACTGCATTGTGCCCTCGATGTAGCCGCTTTGCTCCATTCAAGGTACTTTTTCAGTGGACCTTCCATGGATTCTGTGGCCAGCCTGCCCTCCATTGTGGTCAGCCCAAACTTTGAATGTGCACTGGTCCCTCGCGACTTCAAGTAACCTTTTGACTGCTAGTGACTTCTGAGCACTGTTTTCACATTTAATCTTAGAAAATTCATATCTAAACTTCTATTTATTGTTTTTTTTGTCGTTTTGGTCTTGTTTTAATCGTATAAATATTTTCTATTTTCCTAAACCTGTGTAGAATCTTTTTGGGTGTTTATATTGAGTTGCTGTAATTTAAGTGTTACACAAATACTTTACACAAGTCCTCTTAAGGTAAAGCTTACTGCTCTGTGCCAAGTTACCATAGGGTGAACACAGGTTAATTTAGGGTGTGTATCTGACTTACCCTGATTAGGGTGGTGGTCCCAACTTGGACAGGGTGCAAACCTCTGCCAACTAGAGACCCCATTTCTAACACCTGCTCTTTCAGTCAGTCAGTCAGTTAGTCACTCATTCACTCCCCTTCTCATAATCACCCAGAACTCATTAGGCACCGTAAGTCATCTTACCAAAGATATACTAAGGATATAGAGCCCCCTTTTAATCTCACTTCTCTGAGTGAGCGATCATGAAACTCTAATATTTCCTTCTAGTCACCCTCTGACTGTGCTACACCCACCTGCTCTTGCCAGCAGGATCCAGCTGCAAAGCTAGGATACACCTCCCTGGAAAAGCCCCATAGCTTGAGGTAGCCTAGAATTGGTGAAGCTGAAAGATAAATCGGATCTCACCCTACGCTTATTTCAAAATCCTCCATAATTGGTATTGGTCTCCATTCAAACTGTATAGGGTAGTTTGGTTCCTAGCACAATATACTGGAGGTGTTCAGATGTTGCATGTGATCTGTACCATATATTATGGTCATCTCCTACACTAGGTACCTATTAGCCCTCTGTATGGGAGACGCTAGACTCAACTAGTTTATTTCTTTTGAGGAGTCAGACAAGCTGGCCTTGTTACATGACTTTGTCGCTTTGGATGGTACAACTTCCCATTGGTGTGGGTGGATGTCGATGGCCCTTATGATGGTTAAGATCTGCATATTACAGCACTGGCGTACGTCACAGCTACTCACACATCAAGATTGGCTTGCTGAGCTATACCGGTTAGCTACATTTGAACAGCATATTTGCAAGGTTCAAGATCAAATTCATGTATACAATGAGATATGGGGTCCCTTTTTGAGCCTATGTGAACTTTAACTGTCTTCCCTCTTGTGTGGGATTGCTTCTTTTATCCATTTGATTGGAATGGTTGTTGAAGTGCCTGCTTTTGTGATTAGAGTTTGGGATGGAATGCCTTGGACATGTGGCGTAATCCATTTGTCTGGTAGGGTTTATGTTATATGTGGGGAGGTTACCTCAGACATTGTTTAAACTGTGCTGGTTAAGCGAGAAGGATCTTTTGTTCCTTATGTTTTTAGTGATCTTTTTGTTCCTTTTGGAAACCTTGCAGTCTAGTATTTCTGTCTAGAGTGGAGTACTTTGTGATGACAAATGTTATAGCTGTTGTTTTCATATGGTATTATGAACATTTCAATAAAGAGATGTATAACAAAAAAGGATGTATAGCTCCTTTCTGTGTAAGACTTCTGCAAGAGTCAGTTTAAACAAATTGCTGCCCCATATTTAAATGATCATTATAGTGCGAAAAGCCTTATGGTATCATCACTTCGAAAATATTGCTCATTTAACATCAATTGTAATTCTAAATCACATAGCAAGCTCGTGTGGCATTTTACTATATTTATTTCTTTAAATGTATTTCTTTTAGAAATAATTATATTGTGCTGTTATACCAGTATTACCTATGTTATTGTTTTCAGTTGAATGATCTACAAATGGTATTGGAAAATCAGGTCATGGAAGTATTTCACCAACCAGTCTAACACAGTCTGGCAAACAGAAATGTGAAAAAATTCTAGCAACTCTAAAAGGTTGTCTTTTAAGCAGAGGGCATGGCAGATGTGCCCTTTAGCCTCATGACTATTCATGTGAGCTGTTGAGATGCTTGTATTTCTTCGGGATATCACACTGTAGATGGGATAATTGGATACCAAAATGGCAGCCGGAAGAGAAAATGTATTTTGGTCTCCTGAAACCACTTTGTAAAATCTGAATGGCCCTCGAACATTCACCGAATCTGTACAGCTGCCTAATGAATTTGGCCTCATTTGCAGATCATAAACAAAATGTGGATGTACTACAGGTTTCCCTGTCAGGGGAAGAAAAGAGAGAACCATGAAGAAATCTTACTGGCAAAATTACAAGGTACAAGAAGTGCTCTTTTGTATACCTAGATAAAGCCACACCTGGCCAAGCATGATAAAATTAGGCTCTGCTCAAGCAATTTACTCTTAGGGCCTGATGAAAAATGCCCATTAAATTGTGATCCCTGAGATCACAATTGTAAGTGGTGCAATGTTTATCACATTTGGTAATTAACAGGTGTAATAAAGTTTTCATCCCTATTAGAGTTTGGCAAGTCAAAGCTGACAGCATTTAACTGGCAAAACAGACCAGTAATTTTGGAGCATGTGGATTTGGGTGTGATAAACACCAAAATGCGCATGTTACTCACCATTACAGAAAAAAACAACAGGTGCTATTTTCAACACCAAATAAATTGCAAACTCCGGAGTGTGATACATAGCAGCTACCCATCCAGGGCACCTGAAATGTGGCCCTTTGAGAATATGAGCAGTTTGCACCTTAGCATGTGTGCTTCTGGACTTTGTTATAGCTATGTTACCATGAGACCTAATACAAGCAAGGACTGATGGCCACCATCCCTTCATTTATTCGTAAAAACAACTATAATTAGGACCAATCACACCCCTAGTTTTCAGTACCACTCCATGCGCTGTAATATTGATAGCTATGTCCCTGCTACTGTATATTTTGCTACTGTTTGAAAGAATGAAAAACACAGAATATATATGTGACAAATGCACATTTCAATATTAAAAATAAACCATATAGTAATACTGTGTCTATTAAGAAAGACAAGAAAGGACGATTTTGGAAACATTAACATATCTTCATAGGTTTATAGTACGTTAGTATCATTTTTGGCCCCTACACCACTTGCGTCACACTGTGGGACTGATGTACATAGCAGTCCCAGATCAGCAGTATTGTACCGACTGCCTACCTACAATAAACAAAGGGGCATATGTACAAGGATTTAACGCTGCCATAGTGTCCTTTTATTGATGTTATGGCGTCTTCATTTTATCTCCATATTTACAAAGTACCGCTAGACCCCTCCAGCGTCACTTTTTTCACCGTTAGCAAAGATTTTCAACAGCGCTGGTTTGGCATACCGAAAATGATATGCAAAGTAGGCGTTCACACGGTAAAACACCCGCAAAACACACAACGCCATATTTATAGTATTTCCTTGAACGTTGCTAAAAAAGAAAAACTGCCCCTAAGTCTCATTAGTGGCAGGTTTTTACCACTAGGAAATAGGTGGTCTTAAAAATGATGCTAACACACTTGTATAAAAGTAGAATAGACCCAAATCATCCTTGGCAAGCTTATCTACTTCATGGATCTCTGCTATTGCAGCTAGAAGCACCAAGGAGACCACCACCACATAGGCAACGCCGGAGAAGGGAGCGGATATGCAGTCAGAGGATCACCCTCATTGACCTCAGGCAGGAGGGGGTCATAGCTCATGACAGGCTCAAGAGGGGGTCCATTGTCCGCCTCCTGAACCAGATTGCGCTAAGGCTGCATCCAACATCCCAGCGCTGCACCAACATCCCTCCGCAGACCAAGCTACTCACTGTCCTGCCCATGCTGTCATCTGGAACTTTCCAACCCACCACCTCCAGAGTGGCAGGAGTATCCCAGACATCCTTTTCCAGGTTCCTCCCCACCGTCCTGGATGCCATCATAAGCCTCACACCACAGTACCTCTATTTCCCCAACACTGTGCAAGAACAAAAGGACAACAAGCATGAATTTTTGGCCATTGCTGGATTCCTGCATGTGTTGGGAGCAATGGGCTGCACACATGTGCAACTTGTGCCTTCTGCAGAAACTGCACACATATACTGCAACAGGAAGCATACCTATTCCATGAATGTGCCGGCAATTGTGGACCATCTGGACTTATTCATAAATGTACTTCCAAAGTACCCTGGCAGTGTGCACAACTCCTACATCTTCCGCCAATCTTTCATAATTCAGTATTTCCAGAATGGGACCTATGGGAATGGCCTGCTTGTTGGTAAGTGCAACTCAAACACATGACAGACCACAAGGCACTCAATGATTATGGTAAACATTATCAAATAGGTCATGTTTTGAATCCACTGTGCATACATTATTGGTGTGGCACCATTTCTCTTCAAACATAAAATTGCAAAAGTACAACATATAGTTAACAAGCCTCACATGTTGACACTGACTATGCCAGTGTGGCCCACATTAACCAGTCTAATGGTATGAGGCACTGTCATCTGTCATGATGCAATGGTGGAGCACATGCCCATGTCATGTCTACCTTGCAATGTGAAATATGTCTGCATAAGGAGGCGTGGATTGCCTGATCTAAAGATGGCCGCAGCCTAGGAAAGCTCAGGCGTGCGCCCTAAACTATCCTTCATTATATGCTGCCATCTGGCTTCCTGACGGGTTATAATCAAGGACATCGCATCCGATATCTCTGGGCGCAACCTGTTGAGGTCTGGGGCTTCTGCGGGTGAGAGAATCCGAGCTGCACGATCTGCAGCGGTGACGCCTGCCCAGAGGCATGCGGCGGCCGTCTTTGGTGAGCGCCTGTGGCGGGGGAAGATTGGCGCTGCTCCGGGACCTGGGATGCGCCCGCTCCGGGGTCTTGACCTGCTGTGCGGCTAGTTGCTTGCTCGCGGAGGACCCGTAGCGGTTTGCAGGAGCGCAGAAGGTGCCTGCAGGGAAGAACGCAGCTGTGCTCGGTGAGTAACGGCCTGCCTGAGCACCGGTGGGGCCTGTGGGCCGCATTGAGGAGCCCGTTCCTGGCATCCCCCCGGATCACGAGTGTGCGGTTATTGATGGCCTGGCTCCCCCTCGGCAGATACGAGGTGTGCTTTCCTGTGTTCATTTGATATATAGAGGACGCTGCGGCTGTGTGGAGGCCCTGGGCCGAGGACCTGAGACGCGGGCTGCTGTGAGGGCTTGGGACAGGCCGTGTGTGCTGAGGGGCCACTGTAAGAGAGCCGGCGGCCCTGGGTTCCATTGAGGCTTTTCTAATAGATGGCGGGGATCTCTGAAGGTTGCTCCAGACTGATCGGGTCGGAGGGGCCCAGGCACAGCGTGACCGCACCCTTCCCCTGGCCCCATGAGTGGACGGGTCGGCACCTGACATACAAGCAGCAAGAGCCGTGCTTCTGGTCAATCCCATTGCAGACGGTGCTGCAGGGCGAGTACTCTGCATTCCGCGGCAAGTTGGCGATACGACCGTGTGGTGTGAGGCTCGGAGCACGGTTGCAACGTGAAGATTGGCCGATATGCCAACCCATAACATGCAAGAGCGGGGCCCACACGGCTGTGGCCTGCTTGGGGTGGCGGCGACGGCGACTGCAGCTATGGGCAAGGGTGACAAGACGCAGTCGAAGCTGCAGTTTGACCAACGAAAATCAGCCAGACACAGAGACCATGGCCATGACGCAGTAACCTCGGATCCTGCGACGATCTGGCGGCTCCGGAAGGGGATATTCGACAAATCTTGGGTGCCATGCAGTGCAGCCTGACCTCTATAGACGCTAAGATGGACTCCCTGGTGTATTGAATGGATAGAATGTCCGAGAGGATGGATAAGCACATGGAAAGGATCGACCTGGCAGAGCGCAGGATCTCCGACGCCGAGGATACTCAGATGACGTTGGAGACCACGCAGAAACAAATGGAAAAACTGGTCGCAGGACTGAAGGACAAAGCTGAAGATCTTGAAGCGCGGTCCCGGCGCAACAACGTGCGTATCTTGGCTCTGGCGGAGTCTACATCTATTGCGCATATGGAAACGTTCGTGGAAAAGCTGCTGATTCAACTGCTGGGTCGAGAGACATTTTCGGAAGTTTTCATCGTCGAAAGAGCACTGCGCTCGTTGGGTCTGCGGACTCCGCCCGGGGAGGCTCCCTGTCCCGTGATTGCCTGACTGCTTAATTATAGGGACAGAGATGCCGCTTTGAGAAGAGCTAGAGATTTGAAAGAACTAAAATATGAAGGCTCTGTTCTGTCCTTATTTCCGGACTTCACCCCCCTTGTGCAGGAAGCTCGTAAAAAATTTGCACCGGCCAAGCGCAAACTCAGGGAACTACAAATAGACTATGCAATGTTATACCCGGCCCGGCTCCGGGTTAACTTTGAGGGCAGATCTAAACTCTATGCCGACCCTAATCAGTTGCAGCGTGACCTCAAGCAGTACAGCGCAGAGAAGACGAACAGAACGCGCGGAACGCCGGAGCACCAGAGCGACCCAGCTTCAGATGATGCAGGAGCGGAGGAAGCGACGGCGCCAGGAGCAAGCGCTTCTTGAAGATCCGGGGGGGATACAGGTTCCACCGCTCCAATTTTGGGACTAGAAGCATCAGTAGAACTGTTTCAGGTTCATCTGTTTTTTCCTTTTGCGTGTTTAGACATTCAGTCTCAGGGTAACTATGTCTAGTGAACTAAGTTCAGAGCCCGATGACCAGATGGTAATGGTATGTCTGGGCAGCCAATGGCCTCATAGTAACACCAAGGGTCCGGCAGCCATAGCCTCGACGTGTACTACACTCGGGTTTTACCTGTTTGGGAATAGTTTTAGTTGGGGAGGGTAAGCTTAGTGGGGGTTGGGAGGGGAGAGGGGAAACTATCATTACCATGTCTGTCTATTTGGACGTGGTGTTGGTGGGAGTTTGGGGAGTTCGTTCAGGTTGCATTCCAGTCACACAGTATGTATTAAAAGACACATCGCTAGAGATCAGTACGCAGATTAATGTCCCAGCCTAATGGTCAGCTAGCTGATATTAGTTTTCTGCCTTGGAACGTTCGTGGTCTCAATGACCAGAGGAAGATACGTAAGGTGGTGGCATATTTCTACAGACATCACATAGATGTAGCTATACTACAAGAGACCCATCTCCTTATCACTACTGGGTTGCTGTCTCAAAAAAGAATGAAAGGCACATGTATAGCATCTGGTTTCACGTCACATGCTAGAGGGGTCCTGGTATGGGTTCGCAGACAATCTGGTATCCAGATACAGGCTATCGAAACAGATCCAGGCGGCAGGTTTGTCTTAGCTAAATGTCGCAAAGAGCATTTTACTGTGTTGCTGGTGGGGGTTTACGGGCCCAATTATGACGACCCACAGTTTTATCACGGGTTACACCACAAACTCATGAAACACTCCTACCTGCCTATACTATGGGGTGGGCATTTCAACTGTATTCAGAATCCCGATCTGGATCGGTCAAGGGGAGCCCCTTGAACCCCGTCACGTGCCGCCAAAGCGATAGCCAGCATAGCCCAGACTGGAGGACTGCGAGATGTGTGGCGTTACATGTCCCCGTTGGGTAGGGAACATTCGCTCTACTCGGCCGCGCATGATATCCACACGAGGATCGATTATTGGTATGCCTCACTTACTCTACTCCCTTCTATACACTCCTATTCCCATATGCCACGTACCCTCTCGGATCATTCACCAGTCCTTTTAAAGTTAAGGTTATCCAATATCCCCAGGAATGTCCAAAATTGGAGATTTCCCCAGTACTCTCTATTAGATTCAGTGTTTCGTTCAGAAGTAGGCACAGCCATTGATGAGTTTTTTCTGACTAATCTGGGTAGTGTCACAACTATGAGCTCCATATGGGAAGCCTTCAAGGTGTATATAAGGGGCATCTCGATATCTAAACACGCAGGTGTCCTCAAGTCAATTCATACCCAACTTCGTCAAGTTGAGCCGGATTTGAAGATACTAGAGGGCAGGTTGCAGGGCATAGGCGACCCACAGATACTGGCACAAATCAGGACTGAACTAGCGGAAGACGAGGTAAAACATTTGGGGAAGTACGCCGTGGCCAGAGCATACTCGGAGGGTGACAGGCCCAGTGCCTCGCTGGCGGCGGCGATCCGGCCGCCCAGGGGCGATAATTATATTACTAAAGTGTATGATGGCAGTCAGGTTCTGGTTGATGACTCCTCGGCCATTTTGGAGGCGTTAGCTGATTATTATGCAGGGCTATACACCTCGAGGGAGACAAAAGCTTCTGACGATGAGTACTTAGCTCATATAGCAATGACGTGGTTAACCAATAGCGACAGGGAACGACTCATTGGCCCTTTAAGACCCACAGAAATATTAGCAGCACTGAAAGATATGCCTAACGAAAAAGCCCCTGGTGGGTACGGACTAACGATTGCATTCTATAAGGCGTACCAAGATAAGTTACTTCCCCACTTAGTAAACTTGTTTGAAGAAATGGCCAAGGTCGGTATGATGCCTGCTTCCATGCGGGAAGCTACAATAATGACTATGCTCAAGCTGGGGAAGCCTCTTGAGTACTGCTCCTCTTATAGGCCGCTATCTTTGCTGAATACAGATACCAAGCTATTCGCCAAAATCCTTGCGAACAGGCTTGCCCCGTTGTTGCCTTGGCTAACGGGGCCTGAGCAAACAGGGTTTGTCCCCGGACGTTCACTGTCCAGTAATCTTCGTACTTTATTCAGCACCATCGCACGTATCAACCCACAGACTAAGGCCACAGCGCTCTTCATAGACATAGATAAGGCTTTGGACTCGGTAGAGTGGAGATTTCTCTATGCAGTCCTCCGAAGAGTAGGGGTTGGGGATATCTTAATACAGTTGGTGAAGGTACTGTATGCACAACCAGTGGCCAGGGTGAAGATTAATGGGATGTCGTCCAGGATTATTGAGATAACTAGAGGCACGAGGCAGGGCTGCCCCCTCTCCCCTCTTTTGTATGCCCTAGTGGTGGAACCTCTTGCATGCGCAATGCGAGAATATCACGCGCATCGAGGTATTCGCTCCCTAAATTATAACCTCACTATCTCTGCATATGCAGACGATACTTTATTGTACATAAGGAACCCGGACCAGAATTTTGTCCCGATGCTACAAGAAGTAGACCGCTTCAGTCAACATTCAGGGCTACATATTAATTGGCAGAAATCCCTTATTTTCCCGTTAACGGCCTGCACCACGCCCATACAAACTATTTACCCATTGGAATGGACCACGGACCCGGTGAGGTACTTGGGTATACAAATACACACGGATGCTGCTATCGTGTTGTCAGAAAACTATGGGAAGGCCATACACAGGTTGTCAGAGATGGTGGAAAAATGGATTAAGCTGCCGCTCTCTTTAGTAGGTCGGGTAGCCTTGTTGAAAATGGTGGTGCTTCCACGTTTTTTATTTTTCTTTGTGAATATCCCCATCAGCTTATCTCAATCCTTTTTTCGTAATCTGCGTTCACTGCTGACGCGATTGGTGTGGGCAGGCAAGCAACCACGGGTTGGGTGGGACGTTTTGAGGAGACCATATTCGGAAGGGGGATTGAACGCGCCAGATATGGAAAGGTACTATAGAGCAGCGCAGACGCTGCATGCCCACGCCTGGATTCATGGTCCTCCCAATTTGCCGCACCACCTTATAGAGGGTAACTTGGTCTCCCCGGCCCGCTCCCGTTGTTGTTAACTGGGGCGTCTAAGATAGTCCCTAGTACGATCGATCCAGTGAATAGCACTGGACACCAGTTATTCAAAATAGCCCGCAAACATCAGCTAAAACTAATATACTCGCCCAAGCTTCCGCTGCAGTGGTGTGCCTGGCTACCCCATAGAGAAGACAGAGCCATGATGCGCACCCTGTCCAAGCTAGGCATACAGATTATGGGTGATATGTTCCATGACGGGATCCTGAAAACGTGGGACCTGATAATGGCACAGGGCGTGGATTGTTCAGCGCTGGATGCCTTCCATTATTATAGATGGCGCAAGGCCATGCGCGAAACGTTGGGGCCTGATATGCTGGAACCATTAGAGATGCTATCCCTCACATATCTGCTGCAAAATCAAACACCACAACGTGGAATCACGACATTATACACACTCTTTAAAGTGCAGGTGGAGCCGGAGAAATCAAAGTTCCAGCTGGAATGGGAGGAAGAACTGGGGATGGAGATCAATGGACCTGGTGTTTCAACAGGACCAAATCGATCTCATTGAACGGGCAGCACAGGCTCCTCCATTTTAAATTCCTACATAGAACCTATTATACACCTGCAAGGTTACACAAGTATGGTCTGAGGGAGGACAGTGCATGTATGAGGTGTACCGCCGCAGTTGTGCATTTCACGCACTTGGCATGGGACTGCCCGGGGATCCGTCAGTATTGGAGGGAGGTATTTAGTGACCTGTCTGAAATGTTAGAGCACACACTGCCTGAAACACAGTTAGTAGCCCTGTTAGGATTTGATAGACAGATACAGAAGGGAGTCCGCAAGCTAGCGGCTATAGGATTGCTTTTAGCCAAACGTAGAATCGCCATGAGATGGATGCGGGGTCCTTTGCCTAAAGTAGCGGAGTGGCACACTGACCTAGCATACTGCTCTACACAGACGGAAAGCTATAATGCACTGATGCCGGTGAAATGTACACCCAAAGATATCTGGGGCCCTTTCCGACAGTTTCTGCTTAGCAAATCCGATGCGGACACTGCCCAAGCAGAGCAGGATAGAACCGGAATAGGATAGGTGGCCTGCGGAGGAGGGATGGATATTGGGGTATCATTCGGCACGATGGATGTGTCTGATGTATTGTTGTATGATAAATAGAATTCTTAGGCAGATTGATATTGCTTAAGACTGGGACCATCAGATATTGCACAATGGTTTTGATTTGCATATTTCGCAGAATGATGTTTCAGCCATTTTATACAGTAAAGGGCGCAGATAGCCGTGATCATTTGATATGTACCAACATTCTGGACTGGAATGGTTTTTTGGTTTCTTCGTTTTTGTATTTTGATTTGTATTCCTTCCTTTGTCTGTAAGTTAACTAACTCTGAAAATGATATATAAAGTTTAAAAAAAATATATATATGTCTGCATAACATAGCAAGGTCTAATAGGTATGAAGTAAGGTAGGCCACTACAAAGGACATCACACATTTTTCAACTGTCAATATTGTATACCATGGACAATATACTTCCCCTTCCCAGTCAAGAATAATGTAGACTACAACATGATTACACACATCCAATGTACAGGGACCATGTTACAGTGTGCAAGTGGTGTGCCACCCTCGGGAATCACAAAAGAGTATACATAAGCATAGGGCTCATTCTCATTTACAATATGATTTTGGCCAGAAATCTGTAGCACACATTGTAAGAGGGAGAACCACAGATACCATAACAATGCTTTCGGAATCTGTAAATCAAAACATAACGTTTTGTCCAGACAACAAGATGACACATGTGCACAATGGTGCAATGGTGGCTGCTCGTTTTGCCAAAACACACCATTATTTCATGATTTGAACATAGAACAACGTGGATGTAGTGTTTGTCAAAGAAATGCACATACCACCACTTCACTTTGGATGCAGGTTAGCTCAGCCTTTTCCACACTTTTCTACACTCATCGATGTACAGTGGCAGAAAAACAACATGAGAACCTATGTGCACATACAGTTCTTTTCTAAGGCACTCACGTAACAGTACATCGTAATGATCAGGTACAAATGGACATTGAGAGAGCAAGGCATTCCCTGTGTGAAGTCTGTGTCCCACAAGTCATTCCCATGTGCAAGAGGAGAGAAGATATAACACACGTCTGTGAGATTGTGAAGCATGACCATACATTAATACTGCAATAGTGAGTCTCAACAATGCAGCATCACATCACAAATCAAAGACACACATCCCATCCAATGTGTACAACATGTAAAGAATTGTGTTGAACAAATCACCACAGCTCTCACCCAAGGGTCCAGACTGTGCAGCAAGGTGCCCCCTCATGCACACACCACATCCCCTATGACAGCTAACAACAACGTTTCCAAGGGCATATCGTGAGTGTCATAGAGGAAATCTGCACCGCTACTGCCAGCGCAGACACACAATAAATAGATACCAATTACTGTAAAAGCTATGGCCTACAATGTCACTAAGTTGTCTTGCATTGCAGTGTACACAGTCTACTTGTTCAAATGTCCTGCTCAACCCCGCAACACATCTACTAACTTCTGTATAGTGTCCCCACAGTGGACACTGTGCACCACCATGTATAGATAAACATGTCACATGGTCACAGACATCCACTTTCATGCCCATTTCTGACACATAGAAGCATGTAGATGCATCAAAATAAAAACTGCATTAAAGATGTATGCCATAAGAAAGATACTCTATCGGCTACTGCCATGTGTCATGTAATTGTAAGGAGGAGTGGTCACATTTTGGAATGGTTCCCATATATCCACACAATCAAAGCTTATTAGACAATTGCCTAAGAAATCTTAAAGTACACATTGTCATTGATGACTAATCAAATCATACAAGGCATTGCCACTTACCTGAATGTCAAGAAATTGAGGCATCACAGGGAACAAAGCATTTGGCTGTGTAGTAATGTGTAAGCTATTACCAATTGACAATTGTATGTATTCGATGCTGTTTAGTGGCATGTACATGACAGTGTGCAAGGTGAATGTAGAAAGCTAGACACAGGACACAATGGTGATTAATGTACTTCTCCCCCACATCATGATTGCTGACTAATGTAACACCTTTTTTCTTTTTTTCTGCTGACCAAGAGTATGCACTGATGCCGTGGGTGATGACACCGGTGAAGAAGCCAGAAACCCAGGTACAGACGACCTACAGTCTAGCTCTTGACTGCACCAGGTCTATTGTGGAGCTGAGTTTTGTAGTCCTTAAGTCCCGATTCCGCTGTCTGGATACATCTGGGGGTTGATCGTTATACTTGCCACCCATGGTCTGCAAGATCATCCTTGTATGTTGCATCCTGCACAATATATGTGTCCTGACAAATGTGCCTTTGCCAGAGGACAACGTACAACCGGAAAGTTCAGATGATGGAGATGAAGGAGAAGAGGAGCGGAGGCAACCTGCTACTACATTGCAGCAACAAGGTGAAAAGATAACATCATAACCAATTTTTTCTCTGAATAACATGTAACTTAGATCACAAATTAAAAATGTGGTATATTGAGAAATGTTAGTATGTATATGAATAAACATTCATAGCATTAACACATTGTGAGCATTTTTATCCTATTAGCACACTACATTCCTGGCATCCAGTTTTTGATGCACTCGTGTATGTCACACAGACTTGTCATCTAGCAGAGTATATGATAGTAACTATAACATAATCTGGTAACAGAAAATATTTAGTGTGTGCCAACTACAAAATGCGGATGGGGCACCATTTAGAGCAACTATTATCTTTGTGTCATCACATAGATGGTGGACTCCAACTGTGTGTCCGCCACTCCTGATGCTAGCCATGTGTTTAGTCTTACCAGTAGAGGCCACTTTTAATTGGAGTACATTGCAGTATTCCACATAGGTTGTGCATGGAAACACACTCACACAACTACAGTCAACATATGCCATTCATGATACATTTATTGACAAGTTACAATCAGATATTTAGCTCCGTTGATGTTGACAAATGGTGACTATCTAATGTTGCCTAAGCCACGGTGTTGCATCTGTACTCACAGTGCAATGCAAAAGATACACAATTTCGTTGCATACTTGAGATATGGAGACATGTATTTATTTATTTATTTGTGTTTTATATAGCGCTGGCTAGACTCGGAGGTATCAGAGCGCTTTACATGAGGATAGGTGAGATTACAAGTTCCAAGTTACATCTGTTACAAGAGCATAGTCAAAACATAGGACAGGAAAACAATGTTACAGAAAATTCGTCAGAGGGAGGAGGAGGAAGGAGACAATAGCAGGGAGACGAGGAGAACTGTGCCCAATGTCCGGCTGGGTAGGTGACGGCCGAGGGGGAGAACCAGGGCCGATCTCCTCTATAGCTGTCTAGCAGCTCCACCGGTCATCAGCCAAGTTGCTCAGGTCACCACGGTGAGGGATAAACAACAAGAGCAACAGTTTGCATAGTTACATTAATTACAGTTGCATAATCAGACATAGAAGAACAAGTCACCAATAGAGGAAAGAGGGAATGGGGGAGGGGAGTAGGAACAGGGGGATGGGACGCTGATCGGTTCTGGTGGACTGGCAGTGGCAGAAAAGTACCTCATGGGGGCCGAAAACGTTTGAGTAAGCGGGACCATAAACCAGGTGGGACCAAACAGTCACTAAGTCCAGTGCCAAAATTCAGTCACCGTGCTGGGTTATCTCGGCGTCTTATTAGAAATTGCTTGAAAATGGGTCCTAGGGGGAAGTCTTTAAGATGAGGAGGCCAGGCGACATACTTTAGGAAGATTAGGGGGTAGAGTACAGCAACTTCAGAGTCTTGCAGCAGTTCCAGTACATCGGGCTCCCCGCATGGCTCCATCCCGTCAGTGTCAGCCCAAGGCTATATGGCTGAAAAGGGATGGGGATTAACAAAGAGCGTCTATCCGGTACGATTAGTGCCTGAAATGGAGGACCCCATTTGAGGAAATAATGTTACAGGGTGGCCATCTTAAGGTCAGGCAGTGGCTATGTGCTCCCGTGTATCACTGATCCTGAGATTTCCTTCCCATCTGCCTACGACATAACAGGGAGCCTTGCTTCAGTCATCTGAACCCTCATGGGGCTGCAGGGAAGCCTCCTGCACTCCTCCTGTGTGAGGGATGTCGGCCGCCATTTTGTGGTCAGGCGGGCCGAGATAATTGTGTTCCTCCTTTACTGTGGCCGTGTTGTAGTATCCCCTGCGCTCCGGATGAATATGCCCAGTGATGGTGAGATTCAGGGGGCCCCAGAAGCCAACTCACCCCTCCGGGAACAATTTTAATGTAAGTAGACGTATTGACATCTAAAAGTATGCAAACTTACCAAGGCATTTATGATGACAAACTATACCACTATCGCAATCTTTCATGATCCTTGTGCCCTCAAATGTCCACCCTGTCACTGTTGTGTGGGATGTGGGCTTTAGATGCATGTGGTGCTCATGCAGTAACTCATATAGCCCCATTCATACACCCCCTTCCATGTGAGTGCAGGCAAAAGTTCTGCAATTACACCTCTGTACTACTACATAGGGACTCCAATTTGCTACATGGGCCTGTTTGCCCTTGCATAGAGTTTGAGTACATGTATTATGTAGTGGCCATTGCCTAGTTTGACAATTGCCTCATAGGTGAAACCACATACATAGCCATGGGTAGGCTTAAGATAACAGGTACACATACCATCCATAGAAAAGTGTGCAAATGTTTTATCATTGTGCTTGATCATGTCTCAATATTGTAACCATGACATCAATTATCCCACACATGACTATGATTATTCACACACATCACACACATGAGCTAACAGTGGCAACAGTACAACACACATCACACAGAACACAACATACTCTGTCATTAGGAACATGAATGACGCATCAGACTGCAAATTTACTCTAATGTTTTGTCCTAGTGTTGAAAAAAATCATACTAGACACATCAGCGGGAACTTTTCTACCCACCGCATACGCAAAAAATCTGCTATGTCGCATAGGTGGAATTTCTACTGTGAAAATCATAGCAAGCCCTCAAGTGGAAAAGAGTAAATTGCGCTAGCGGGAAAAAATATCACGCATAGCCTGAAAACGTCCTGCATCCACACAGGAAATAATGTCATTGTGTAAAGGAAGTGATGTAATGGATAATGCAAGCAGAAAATCAGGAACTGCAAAGTTACTTTCACATTTACTCACAGTTTATTTGTCTGTGCTTGGGAGTAGTGGTGTGTGTGGAGCAGGAGAGGCTAGATTGGAATTTCTGGAGTTGTTGTGTTGTGTCTGCTATCCTAGTTGTGTGGAATGTGTCTAATTGTATGTGTAATTTGTGTAGTTGTTTTTCAAGTGTACTGTTACGTCTTGAATGCCTGTCTTTTGGGGTAGTGTGTATTTGGGTTTTAGGGGGTTTTAGGGGTTTACTAAGAGTTAATTAGTCATTAGTGGGTGGGATAATGCTGGGGCCAAAGTGTACCAGGCCCATGAACTCCAAGGAAATGGGCACTTTCCTGTGGCTGGTAATGCACTACCTGCCGAAAATGATAGAATCTGGTGGTAGAGTTATCCAGGGGTACCCTGTGAA
This sequence comes from Calotriton arnoldi, assembly GCA_963921515.1. NCBI lineage: Eukaryota > Metazoa > Chordata > Amphibia > Caudata > Salamandridae > Calotriton > Calotriton arnoldi. The sequence continues at coordinate 1,316,732 of CAWUFW010003562.1, forward strand.
GGTGCAGATAAGCTGGTGGGAGAATATCTGGTGGCAGATCTTGCGGATCCATGGCATGACCGGGAGATGCAAAAGTTAAAACATCGCTGCAGGATAATGTGGGCAGGGAGTCCGACTTGCTGGAATATGTTGGGATAACCGTTGGTGGATCTACACATAAGTACATACTTGTCACTGCAATGTGATGTGTATCATGTTATGTTTTAACTGTTATGGGCCATGAAATAAGGGTCACAATGATGTTTTACATGACATTGTCTTGTGCAAGATAAATAACCTAAGCATACCATGGCTATAGTACATTAACACATTTGTGAATCAATGGTTTCTGTGTTACAGTGTGACCAACACTATTGTCATTACTACTATAGGTGAGTGAAATAAGTTCATGGTAAGCATGGATTTGACATGCATTGCCATGCATGTACTGAAACGTAGGAGCCAATTTACATGGAGTCACCACCATCAGTACATATCTTATTCAAATGTTCTGAAGGAGGTCAGTACTTGACATCATTAACAAGGAGGCATCACACCATTAACATGGCTTGAAGCCAGCTTTTAAATATGGCCCCTACTCATACAGCACTTTGCGTGAAATAGGCGTGTGATGTGTGCTGCAGTGGGTGTTCCACAACACCCATTGTTGCATGATGCTGCCCCATCCTCACATGGTATTTTGCTGTGCAAAACATTTTTACCAGGAAAAACCTGAACTGAAGCTGGCGATACATTGAGAAACTTTATATTCCTCCACGTATTATGATATTTCCATGTGTGCTGCTTTCTGCTGCACACACACATGGATATATAGAGCAGAACCCCTGTACAAATAGATTATGTGCAGGAAGGTGTCCCTTATTGAACATTAATATTTGCACCTGCTGTGCAGGCACCCCAGCAAAATAACAGTGGGGTGCCTGCTCTGGCCCTATGCTGCTGTTATTGCACCTGTACTACGGGCAGTGCATAGGTGTGCCACATTCCTGTGAATAAGGCACATCCCTGTGTTTTTAAACTCTAGAACCACAGCTTTACCAAATAAGGTGTTACACTGCGCACTGCTACTTTATCATAATTATGTCCCTTTGTGTGAATAAAAGGCTGGCATTGCGGATTCGCTCCAAAGGAAGGAGTCCTGCTACAGGCATGAGTCATTTCCAGGTTGAAATGTGCATTTCATGAACAATTCCTTACATAAAGTGAGTATTATGCAAGGCTCTTGCACAGCTGTCATTTCTCATCTTATATATGTGCCAAGACATCCTGTGGCTGAGTGAGTGTCTTGTGAAGGGGCAACATTGTGATCTGCTTTTGATGATTCTTGGCATACCACCTCTTAATTGGCTAGCATCTTTGATGTCTGCCATGGCTTACTCCGTTTTGCTAATCCCTAGTAGTTAACTTTGTACAAGCCATAGGAATGTATTGAAATTGTGTTGTACCATCCCATACCCTCAGCAGCACTGACATGTAGGCTGCAGAAGTTAATTTGGGGACCAGTAAGTATGATCACAAATTTGTGTAGGATGATGATTTAATGGTGCGTGTAAACAGAGGGCCTCCAGAAACCATTACCTGCATATGGATGGGAATTCTGTAGGTGCACAGCATCTTCTTTAAAGTCAGCTACATGTGTGTACTTCATTTAAGATGCCTGTCTGCACAAGAGCGTGTTACTTGGCCAACCGGTGCATGTGCAATAGCTTCACATGTATGTACGACTGAGTCATCCTAAGAAATGTGTGTCATCCTGGTATGTAAAAGTGTTTTCTGACCACTTGCAACCTGATAGGCCACTTGGCCACTAGTATGGCATATGTAGTGTGTTGTACTTGCATTCCATGTATGTGAGAAACATTTTTATGATGTCTTGTACGGTACACTGACAAAATATCGACACCCAAAATATCCCCATACAAAAATATTGTTACCAAAATATCGATGTCAAAAATATCTACATCCTATACTTATAATGGTAAGTACAAAAATATCAGAAAAAAATATTGATGTCATAAATATAGTTGTACAAAATATCATTTTTTATATAAAATAAATTAATAAACATTAAATATATTAAAGAATAAAATTAATTTAAAAAAATTAATTTGATTAAATATACATTTTAACAAATATAACAAATAAACTTAATTTAAAAAAGTGAACACATATAATAATCAATATATATATATATGTATATATATATTTACTTTAAAACAATCATTAAACTTATAATTGTAATGTATTTTATAATTTTAAAAGTATATAAAAATTTAACAAATATATATATATATAATATATATATATATATATATATATATTCAAACATCACCTGCTCCGCATTGAGGGCCTCACACGTCGTGCAATTATTTTCCATTTATTGGCAGACAAAAAGGTTTGCAGACAGTGTCCTTTAAAGCATTTTTTCAGCAAGCCTCGGATTAGTTCCAAACATGTTTCGGGCATAGAATCGCCCTTGATCACTGGCGTAGGCAAGAGCAATTAGCAGCCACAATTTGAAGCGCACCTGCGCCATCTTAAATACTCGCCCCACTGGGCTCGAGCACGCTGTGCATTGTGGTAGACATAGTTTCTACTCGATGTTCCTTCTGTAGTAGAAGCTGCCAATTGACTTTAACTGTTATTCTTCCCACAGTGGGTTGCCTTGCAGTACATTGCTGCTCACCTTCTTTTTATTGTCCCACCAACTGGCAACCCGACGTTCCATCAGCGCTTCTCCTTTTTCGCGCTACGGACCTGCACATTAGCAGCGGGGCCCTCGCGATCTGAGCCAGACCGCAACAAATTCAAACATCACCTGCTCCGCATTGAGGGCCTCACACGTCGTGCAATTATTTTCCATTTATTGGCAGACAAAAAGGTTTGCAGACAGTGTCCTTTAAAGCATTTTTTCAGCAAGCCTCGGATTAGTTCCAAACATGTTTCGGGCATAGAATCGCCCTTGATCACTGGCGTAGGCAAGAGCAATTAGCAGCCACAATTTGAAGCGCACCTGCGCCATCTTAAATACTCGCCCCACTGGGCTCGAGCACGCTGTGCATTGTGGTAGACATAGTTTCTACTCGATGTTCCTTCTGTAGTAGAAGCTGCCAATTGACTTTAACTGTTATTCTTCCCACAGTGGGTTGCCTTGCAGTACATTGCTGCTCACCTTCTTTTTATTGTCCCACCAACTGGCAACCCGACGTTCCATCAGCGCTTCTCCTTTTCGCGCTACGGACCTGCACATTAGCAGCGGGGCCCTCGCGATCTGAGCCAGACCGCAACAAATTCAAACATCACCTGCTCCGCATTGAGGGCCTCACACGTCGTGCAATTATTTTCCATTTATTGGCAGACAAAAAGGTTTGCAGACAGTGTCCTTTAAAGCATTTTTTCAGCAAGCCTCGGATTAGTTCCAAACATGTTTCGGGCATAGAATCGCCCTTGATCACTGGCGTAGGCAAGAGCAATTAGCAGCCACAATTTGAAGCGCACCTGCGCCATCTTAAATACTCGCCCCACTGGGCTCGAGCACGCTGTGCATTGTGGTAGACATAGTTTCTACTCGATGTTCCTTCTGTAGTAGAAGCTGCCAATTGACTTTAACTGTTATTCTTCCCACAGTGGGTTGCCTTGCAGTACATTGCTGCTCACCTTCTTTTTATTGTCCCACCAACTGGCAACCCGACGTTCCATCAGCGCTTCTCCTTTTTCGCGCTACGGACCTGCACATTAGCAGCGGGGCCCTCGCGATCTGAGCCAGACCGCAACAAATTCAAACATCACCTGCTCCGCATTGAGGGCCTCACACGTCGTGCAATTATTTTCCATTTATTGGCAGACAAAAAGGTTTGCAGACAGTGTCCTTTAAAGCATTTTTTCAGCAAGCCTCGGATTAGTTCCAAACATGTTTCGGGCATAGAATCGCCCTTGATCACTGGCGTAGGCAAGAGCAATTAGCAGCCACAATTTGAAGCGCACCTGCGCCATCTTAAATACTCGCCCCACTGGGCTCAAGCACGCTGTGCATTGTGGTAGACATAGTTTCTACTCGATGTTCCTTCTGTAGTAGAAGCTGCCAATTGACTTTAACTGTTATTCTTCCCACAGTGGGTTGCCTTGCAGTACATTGCTGCTCACCTTCTTTTATTGTCCCACCAACTGGCAACCCGACGTTCCATCAGCGCTTCTCCTTTTTCGCGCTACGGACCTGCACATTAGCAGCGGGGCCCTCGCGATCTGAGCCAGACCGCAACAAATTCAAACATCACCTGCTCCGCATTGAGGGCCTCACACGTCGTGCAATTATTTTCCATTTATTGGCAGACAAAAAGGTTTGCAGACAGTGTCCTTTAAAGCATTTTTTCAGCAAGCCTCGGATTAGTTCCAAACATGTTTCGGGCATAGAATCGCCCTTGATCACTGGCGTAGGCAAGAGCAATTAGCAGCCACAATTTGAAGCGCACCTGCGCCATCTTAAATACTCGCCCCACTGGGCTCGAGCACGCTGTGCATTGTGGTAGACATAGTTTCTACTCGATGTTCCTTCTGTAGTAGAAGCTGCCAATTGACTTTAACTGTTATTCTTCCCACAGTGGGTTGCCTTGCAGTACATTGCTGCTCACCTTCTTTTTATTGTCCCACCAACTGGCAACCCGACGTTCCATCAGCGCTTCTCCTTTTCGCGCTACGGACCTGCACATTAGCAGCGGGGCCCTCGCGATCTGAGCCAGACCGCAACAAATTCAAACATCACCTGCTCCGCATTGAGGGCCTCACACGTCGTGCAATTATTTTCCATTTATTGGCAGACAAAAAGGTTTGCAGACAGTGTCCTTTAAAGCATTTTTTCAGCAAGCCTCGGATTAGTTCCAAACATGTTTCGGGCATAGAATCGCCCTTGATCACTGGCGTAGGCAAGAGCAATTAGCAGCCACAATTTGAAGCGCACCTGCGCCATCTTAAATACTCGCCCCACTGGGCTCGAGCACGCTGTGCATTGTGGTAGACATAGTTTCTACTCGATGTTCCTTCTGTAGTAGAAGCTGCCAATTGACTTTAACTGTTATTCTTCCCACAGTGGGTTGCCTTGCAGTACATTGCTGCTCACCTTCTTTTTATTGTCCCACCAACTGGCAACCCGACGTTCCATCAGCGCTTCTCCTTTTCGCGCTACGGACCTGCACATTAGCAGCGGGGCCCTCGCGATCTGAGCCAGACCGCAACAAATTCAAACATCACCTGCTCCGCATTGAGGGCCTCACACGTCGTGCAATTATTTTCCATTTATTGGCAGACAAAAAGGTTTGCAGACAGTGTCCTTTAAAGCATTTTTTCAGCAAGCCTCGGATTAGTTCCAAACATGTTTCGGGCATAGAATCGCCCTTGATCACTGGCGTAGGCAAGAGCAATTAGCAGCCACAATTTGAAGCGCACCTGCGCCATCTTAAATACTCGCCCCACTGGGCTCGAGCACGCTGTGCATTGTGGTAGACATAGTTTCTACTCGATGTTCCTTCTGTAGTAGAAGCTGCCAATTGACTTTAACTGTTATTCTTCCCACAGTGGGTTGCCTTGCAGTACATTGCTGCTCACCTTCTTTTTATTGTCCCACCAACTGGCAACCCGACGTTCCATCAGCGCTTCTCCTTTTCGCGCTACGGACCTGCACATTAGCAGCGGGGCCCTCGCGATCTGAGCCAGACCGCAACAAATTCAAACATCACCTGCTCCGCATTGAGGGCCTCACACGTCGTGCAATTATTTTCCATTTATTGGCAGACAAAAAGGTTTGCAGACAGTGTCCTTTAAAGCATTTTTTCAGCAAGCCTCGGATTAGTTCCAAACATGTTTCGGGCATAGAATCGCCCTTGATCACTGGCGTAGGCAAGAGCAATTAGCAGCCACAATTTGAAGCGCACCTGCGCCATCTTAAATACTCGCCCCACTGGGCTCGAGCACGCTGTGCATTGTGGTAGACATAGTTTCTACTCGATGTTCCTTCTGTAGTAGAAGCTGCCAATTGACTTTAACTGTTATTCTTCCCACAGTGGGTTGCCTTGCAGTACATTGCTGCTCACCTTCTTTTTATTGTCCCACCAACTGGCAACCCGACGTTCCATCAGCGCTTCTCCTTTTCGCGCTACGGACCTGCACATTAGCAGCGGGGCCCTCGCGATCTGAGCCAGACCGCAACAAATTCAAACATCACCTGCTCCGCATTGAGGGCCTCACACGTCGTGCAATTATTTTCCATTTATTGGCAGACAAAAAGGTTTGCAGACAGTGTCCTTTAAAGCATTTTTTCAGCAAGCCTCGGATTAGTTCCAAACATGTTTCGGGCATAGAATCGCCCTTGATCACTGGCGTAGGCAAGAGCAATTAGCAGCCACAATTTGAAGCGCACCTGTGCCATCTTAAATACTCGCCCCACTGGGCTCGAGCACGCTGTGCATTGTGGTAGACATAGTTTCTACTCGATGTTCCTTCTGTAGTAGAAGCTGCCAATTGACTTTAACTGTTATTCTTCCCACATTGGGTTGCCTTGCAGTACATTGCTGCTCACCTTCTATTCTTCCCACATTGGGTTGCCTTGCAGTACATTGCTGCTCGCCTTCTTTTTATTGTCCCACCAACTGGCAACCCGACGTTCCATCAGCGCTTCTCCTTTTTCGCGCTACGGACCTGCACATTAGCAGCGGGGCCCTCGCGATCTGAGCCAGACCGCAACAAATTCAAACATCACCTGCTCCGCATTGAGGGCCTCACACGTCGTGCAATTATTTTCCATTTATTGGCAGACAAAAAGGTTTGCAGACAGTGTCCTTTAAAGCATTTTTTCAGCAAGCCTCGGATTAGTTCCAAACATGTTTCGGGCATAGAATCGCCCTTGATCACTGGCGTAGGCAAGAGCAATTAGCAGCCACAATTTGAAGCGCACCTGCGCCATCTTAAATACTCGCCCCACTGGGCTCGAGCACGCTGTGCATTGTGGTAGACATAGTTTCTACTCAATGTTCCTTCTGTAGTAGAAGCTGCCAATTGACTTTAACTGTTATTCTTCCCACAGTGGGTTGCCTTGCAGTACATTGCTGCTCACCTTCTTTTTATTGTCCCACCAACTGGCAACCCGACGTTCCATCAGCGCTTCTCCTTTTTCGCGCTACGTACCTGCACATTAGCAGCGGGGCCCTCGCGATCTGAGCCAGACCGCAACAAATTCAATGCAAAAAGATCAAGGGCGATTCTATGCCCGAAACATGTTTGGAACTAATCCGAGGCTTGCTGAAAAAATGCTTTAAAGGACACTGTCTGCAAACCTTTTTGTCTGCCAATAAATGGAAAATAATTGCACGACGTGTGAGGCCCTCAATGCGGAGCAGGTGATGTTTGAATATATATATATATATATATATATATATATATATATATATATATATATATATATACATATACCAATAACATAAAATCTATTTAAAAACATTCTATTATAAACTAAAACATTAAACTATTGAAAAATCTTTAAACTTAAATTTCCCACTCCAGTGAGTGCAACAGTATGGAAAGTGTTGGATAGCAGAGGGATAAAATGTACAATTCCCACTCCAGTGAGTGCAACAGTAGGGAAAGTGTTGGATAGCAGAGGTATAAAAATTACTATTCCCACTCCAATGAGTGCAACAGGAGGGAAAGTGTTGGGCAGCAGAGGGGTAAAATGTACAATTCCCACTCCAGTGAGTGCAACAGTAGGGAAAGTGTTGGATAGTGGAGGGGTAACAATTACTATTCCCACTCCAATGAGTGCAACAGTTGGAAAAGTGTTGGATAGCGGAACAATAACATTTACTATTCCACTCCAGTCAGTGCATCAATAGGGAAAGTGTTGGATAGCGGAGGGACAAAATTGACTATTCCCACTCCAGTCAGTTCAAAATTAAAAACTAACAAAATATCATCAACAAAATAAAAATAATGTTTTTAAATATTATATTAAATAAAAAAAATCAAACAAATAAATATTTTTATTTAGAATTTTTTATTAACAAAAACATTAATTACATTAATTTAGTCTATTTACTTCCTACCGCATAACACAACACAACTCACAACTCACAACTCACATTGAAAAAAAATTATTTGCATAATTAACATAATTAATCAAATATTATTAATTAAAAACAAATTAAAACACATACAATTAATTCACTTCCCACCCTTTACACCTATAATCCCCACAACACACACTTAAAATTAAACTGTAAAAAAAGTAATTACACAATTAAAAAATGTTTTTAATTAAATAACTAATAGTATTTAACAACTAATTATAAAGTAGGTAAAATTGATTTACTCCCCACCCTTCACCCCTATAAACCTAAAACCCACACACACAAAAATAATTAAACAATTACACTAATCAATTATCAATTAATTAATTAATATTAATTATCAACTAATTATTAATTAATTAAAAACAAATTACTTCCCACCCTTTACCCCTAAAAACCCCACAACCCACACCTAAAAGTTATGACAAAATTACCATAATTAATTATCAAATAATTAATTAATATTAATTAACAACTAATTATTAATTAATTAAAAATAAATTACTTCCCAACCTTTACCCCTATAAACTCCACAACCCACACCTAAAATTAATTACACAATTGCCACAGCAATATCGCAGCTGGGCCATCCCATGCACCATCACCAGGGACCTCTTGGAGTGGACCATCAGTCATCGTGCCACCCACACAACAGCCAACAGTAGCCCAAAACTCCTTTGAAAGAGACACAAGGAGGGAACATTCTGACAATAAATTATGACCGGCAGTCCTGGAAAAAAACTGGACCAGACTCTGTCACCTACTTCAGGACATTAAACAAGCAGTGGGGCAGGGCAAATGATAGGGAATACCATGTCCCATACACCAATTTTGAGTTGGTGAAGAGGCACCCTTGTTTTTAATGTAGTGTGTAGGATAGGTTAGTTTAGGATAGAGTTAAGTTACTGTATATTGGGTGGGTTTGATGACTTTTAATGTCATACTTGTTTGGGTTGTTGGGGAGAGTGGGGGTTGATGTGAATTTCATGTATAAAGAAATGTAAAACATTCAAAAAATTAAAAAAACATCAAAAAAGTCAAATACAAAAAAATATATATTTGTTTAGCTTACATGTTTAGGCAGTATTCGTTTAGGTGTAGTCATATTAGTATTGTTTTCTGCTGTGCCCTAAAGGGGCTGGGGGTTGATGTTCACATGTCGTGTTAAGTGTGTAGGTTAAGTTAAGCTAAGGTAGGGTAGTTTTAAAGTTAGATAGGATAAGGTAGTTTAGAACAGGTTAGGATAGGTCCTTTGAATAGGTTAAATAGGTATAGGTTTAGGTTTTCCACATTTTTCAATAAAAGGTCTATGTTTGTACATTGTGGTGTAAGTATTCGTTTATGTGTGTCAGCGATCTATTGTGCCCAGCTGAGTCTGTATATTATAAGGTATCTTAGCTTGTAGTGTAGCACAACATGTGTGAGTAGTTTCCTGATCTAGGGACAGGGTATTGTCCTACTGCCCATTGATTCACATGATCTGAAATCCATACAATGTAGACCAGGATATGTTCCATTTCTCTTTGAATGATGAAAGACTGCAAATATGTTGTCCAATAGGTTTTTAAGCATGTCAGTAATGCAATATGTTTTTGAGGAATGTTGTGCCCTATTACTTCTGCACAGTGTGTTAGTATGTTGACTGATATACTGATCGCTGCCTCATTTCCTCTTGCACTTGCTATATGTACATGGCACCCCATTGATTTATGTTTCACTGGTTGACATGGATGTACATCACACTTGTGGTATGAATGATTTCACCTTTCACATTTACCACATGTTACCAGTTGAACTTTATCGAAGCCACCTTGACTTTGCACTCACAATCACACCAGAGATGCTTCATAGATTAATTTTACTCTCACTGCCTATCATAGTCCCAGTGTCTGCAGACACAATGTTATAAATTGTTCAGAGTATGTGATAAAGTGGCAAACAGATTATCCATTGGTCACACTGTCCAGATTCATGGTTACAGACAACACACAGCTGGCAAATAAAGGTGCATTTATTAACAAGTGCAAATCGAATTGGGCACACAGGGACAGTTCACATTATAACAACCCCAAAGGATGTCTCAAGCCAGTGGATTTCCAGACAGGGTCTGTGTGGGGAACATATGATGGGACATGTTGAGGATTAGGAAATTATCAGTCAGGAGGATGATTGCACTGTCATTGGAGACGCTGCGCCACGTATGCAGTCCACAAATGTCCAAGGTGAACATGGCAAAGTCAAGATGAGAACAGTGATAAATGATGTTCCCAGGCATGTTGGTGAGCATAGGGCTAAGTAGAAACTGGACATTTGACACAGATGAATGCTACCGCAGACATTTCCTTTAGAAAGATGTACTGTCCACATCTTCCTCCTCTGATGTGTGCGTTAGCATTCATCTGTGCCAACACATGAGGCATCACTGCAGCGAGGAGGATCTGCTGGTTTTGCAACACAGCAGCAATGTGGCGATGGTAGGCAGCCATGGCAGCCATGTGGGAGTCATGCCTCCGCTCCATGGTCTCCAAGATATTTCACATTGCCCCCATCTCTTTGGCCACATCGCTGGTGCCACTTCGGCAGGGCAGTTGTTGATGCCTCTGCCTCATGACACCAGCGATGTCAGCCATGGACTGCTGAAGGCCACAGAGCGGAGAGTAGGTTCCTCTGCTGGGAACCAAGTTGTCCCTATTGGGAATGAGGACCTCTGGACTCCCTCTACCATGGCTGCCAGGGTCTCCAACCCCACCCTCACCCGATCTGCCAACTCCTGCTGGATTCCTACCCCAGTCTGTTCAAAGGTGATCTGTGGGTAGGCCCGGACAGAGTTCGTGTAGCTGCGCCACACAGAACTCCGTGAATCGGGCAGAGCTCCCTTGTTCCAGCTGTTTGTGTGACGTTTACGGCAATGCAAAATGCGTTCTTGGGCAGAAATCTTGCGCGAACTGCACCACGCGGTGTACATGGGCGCAGCCATCTTGTTTCTCATTCTGTTCATGGTACTTGGGCCTAATTTTTTATCCTTTTTCAATCTATTCAATCCGTGCCTTCTAAAACTTTTTTCCCCTTATTTTAATTTATTATCTTTCCTTTTGTCTTCCTGAGTGTGTATATAAGTTTTTTCTACTTTTTGGTGTTTGTTTTTGAGTTTCGTACTTTTTCATTTTTGCGCTTGACTTCCTTATTTTTGTGCCTTCCTTAGTTCTTTTTGCTGGTTCTCTTTTTTCCTCTTTTTCTCCCCCTAGTGCCACGGCAGAGCAGGGGTAAAAAAAAAAGTGCAGCAGCCTTCTTCCTTGCAGAATTGCAGAAGACAGTGCGAGGAAGGGGTGCAGCCTGTGCTTTTTTTCAGAGGTGGAGGTGGCAGCGCTGGTCTTTTATGTCCAGCGCCACCTCCCCTCCACCCTGACAGCAGGCGACAGGCCTAGGTCCGGCAACGTTGGGCGAGGGTGCGCCGGGCAGTGTACCGCCACTTTCGGGTCCTACGCACCCAGCAGCAGCTAATGCACCGGTGGTCCGACATCCTGGACCGAGACCAGGACCTGCTGAACCTGCTAGGAGTGGAGGTCACGGGGCTCGGTGAGTAATTTATAATACTATTATTACTTGTGTTCTCTATGCTATTGCTAATATTTTTTTCCCAACAAGCAAGTATGCTGCTCACATGCAGGTAAGTTAAGTTTACAAATAGTATGTGATCATTATTCTAGGCAAGTGCTCGGTGCTACCTTATTGTACTTGACACTCGCTTGGGCTGACTATGTAAGAAGTAATGCAGAGACTCTTTTGTCCTGCCACTAAGATACTGGTATTAGTAATTTAGTGGTGCACGTCCTCTCCCTTCAGTTCTTAGAGCCATTTTTTGTAGTTCGTACCATGGCAAGCAACCAATTTGTGGTAGATGCATGCGTCCATCTATGCACTTAAAGAAAAATGCAGACTTGGTGAATTGGCCCGTCAAAGGGGGTTGAGAGATTGCAAATGAGATGAGTAGAGGCAAACATCATTCGGTGCAATTTATTAGTAATTCCAAAATGTAGTTTACTAAATTTGGAATAGGGTTACGTAAGTTGAGAAATTTTGAATAGGATAGGGCGGTCTGCGATACTACTAGTCAATCTGATTTAGAAAAGTTCAATGTTATTGCGATTGCCCTTCCCTGCCCCAAAAATATTTTGGGAGAGATTTTTATTTACCACCAATCTGTTTTTGTCTTTATGTCTTTCATCAGCATCCAGGGGCAAGAAGAGGGCTGAGGCAGGTGAGGGAGCTGCAGGTGCCTCCCAGTCCCAAAGTTCCTCAGCCGATGGCTCTGCTGGCCCCAGTAGGTCCTCCTGTTGTTAACATTAATATTTATTTACCTAACTTTTACTGCTCCTTATTTTCAATTATTATTTCCACCCGTTTCCTAATTGTTTTCCATATCCTCTTAGATCTATCTAAAATATTATTCCTGCATTATATTTACGTATTTATTTTCTATATTTCAAGTTTCTGTACTTTACTGTAAACTGCCTCTGTACTAGTCTGTCTGTAGCTTCCTTTCTTCTGCTTTGTCAGTCAGCCTTCACTCGCCCCTTATATATTTCGTGGACTGCCTAGTGGTGGTACTGTTAGGACTCAGAGAACCTATTGATCACGTACTACTACTCTGCTGTGAAGGTTGCATGCCCCTATTCTATGCATGTTTGTTGAGATGAGAAGGCTTTCTTTTACTTGCTCATGCTCAATCAGTAAAACGAGAGAGTGTCCATGGTCAAGTTGGACACCCCAAAGGTGTGTCTCTTAGCATAGGCCTAGTATTATTAGCAGCAGTGTGTGAACTGATGACCGTGCACCATGGCTAGAAGGAAGTATGAGGAGGACAGCCCCTTTGCATTTGCCGGCCAAGACCATATGTCCAGTTGTCCACTCTTTAATTTATTTTCAAAAACTCAGATTTATCAATATTTCTACCACTGCATTACAGTTTGTCTTGAGGCTTTTCAAAAATTGTCACCAATAAAATGCCCAACCTGATAATTTTGATAGAAGATACTGCAGACTAATTGTAGTGATGTGTGTGGTTGAATTTTGCTATAAAAAAACCTAATATAGGGGGAGGCGTATCTGGCATCTAAAAAATGTTTTTTTTGCCCCACCGACCACCAGTGCCGGGGCCAGCAGTGACGGCGGCAGCTAGTCTGCAGATGCGGCAGCGGTAGGGTGTTAGGCAGCAGCAGTGGCGGGCAATGGTAAGTCATATTGTTTGCTTATTGACAATTAATTATATACTCACTGTAAGGGTGTATTGTTGACTTTTGAACAGTTGAACACACCCCTCTTTAGCATATACAGCTGAATTTAAGTAATGGTGGCCTTTTCTATCTGCAAATCAGCAGACAAAGTTTCATAAACACCTTCAACTATGATGGGTTGATGGAAAAGGGAAAGAAGGATGGAAGGAGAAAGGATGGGTGAAATGTAATATGATTGGAAGAGATGGATGCGTGGGTTAAAGGATGCATATAGGTAGGTAAAAGGATGCATGGGTGGGTGAAGGATGCATGAAGGGTATACGGGTGAAAGAAAGGATGCCTGCCTGGGTGGGTGAAAGTGTATGGGTGAAAGGATTCCTGCCTGGGTGGGTGAAAGGAATCCTCGGGTGAGTTTGATGGGTGAAAGAAAGATGCATGGGTGGATAAATGTATGTTGGTAAAAGGTTCGTTGAGACTGAGAGCCATGTTTGGATGGTTGTATATATGGATGGATGGATGGTTTTCAATGGTGAATAGTAGACTGGATTGAGAGAATGTAAAACTTAAAAGGCGAGTAGCAAATCCAAGGGTGAATAATAATAATAATACTAGAAGAATAACGCAATGATGAATGGAAAAATCCTTGGAGTGAAGAAGAAACATGAGACTAGGGTGCTCCTCTGGAGTGGTGTTCTTCTCACCTTTACTTGGTTGTAATGGTTTTATGAAGGTTTTTTGATTCAAAGGGTTGAGAGGTGGTATTTCAGACTACTCCCTTGAATCAGTAAATTTCAAGCACAACATATATATATATATATATTCCATAGGAAAAGCGTTTTTTGATTTGCCAATATCTTTGGCGCCGTTTGACGAATTTTTGCTAAATTTTTTAAACTAATGGCCCGCTCCGGTCAGCTCCTGTCTTGAAAGTTTCGGGGTGATTCGTCAAGCAGAGGCAGAGAAAAAAGGGGGGTCCCAAAACGTGTTTTCTCCATGTTAATTTCCATAGTAACTTTTGTCTCGGCTACAGCCCGAACTGCTGAACGGAATTACACCAAATTTGGCAGAGAGGTAGCTCTTGGTCCAGAGTGCACACTTTGCTTTAAATGGTGTAAATCCGTTCAGGAGAAATTTAAAACCAATAATATCGATATCTGTTGACCAGGTGGATCCGCGAACCCTCCCGATCACGAGCTTCATTCAGATTGGCTGCCAACACTCCAAACCAAGAAGTGTTGGCAGCCATCTTGTGACTCGGTAAAACCGAGTCACAAGAAAAAAGGGTTGAAAATGGTTTTAAAAAAAAGAAAAGGGGGCAGGGAAGAAACACCCTGACCCCCTAGGCCTGGTCAGGGGGTCCCACAGTGAACCTAGGGCCAAAAAAACCATTTTTTGTTTTATTTTTTCGGTGGGATTCGCCCTGGGTGCACGAATCCGGCCGTGAAAATAAAAAAACAATGAAGCGCGGTATCCCGTGCTTCGTTTTAATAAGCTCCTGGGTGGCCAGCTACCGAAGGCAATGTTGATAATGTATGCGGGCCGCTTGGGCCCCCACAGACCTGGGGACCGCCACCCCCCCGGGGATTTTGAAATAATATGCAGGGGCACAAGGCGCCCCCGCAGCCCCGGGGACTGCCACCTCCCCGGGGCTTGTTTGAAAAAATTGTGTGGGGTGGCTCCTGCCCCCCCACACTGCCCCAGGGACCACCACCTCCCTGGGGCAATTATGATAATGGGCAGGGGGCCTTGTGGGCCGCCTCAGGGACTGCCACATCCCTGGTGCTTAAATTTGAAGTATTAAGTGTGAGGGGCTCCTGCCCCTCCCCACACTGCCCCGGGGACCACCACCTACCCGGGGCAATTTTAATTAAGGGTGGGTGTCCATTGAAAACCCACAGCCCTGGGAACCACCACCTCCCAATGGCTATTTTCACATTGGGAGAGGGTCCGCGGCCCCCCTCCTGGAGCCCTCTATGGCCCTGTGGACCACCACCCCCCAGGGCTGGCTCCAGCAATGTCCCGGGGTGCCCACCCCCCGGACTTTGCAGTTTGCTATGGCAGGAGCATGGCTCCCGCCCTGTCATAGCAACCTTCTGCAGCTGGTCCGGCCGTGAGGATGTCCCGCCGCCTATGAGGCGGATCCCTGGTGAACGCAACCGCAGGCACTGTTTGGGCGGAAGGGGGCCTCGCTGCCGGGATGTAACAAGGAGCATTACAGCTTCTTTTTCACTTACCTGCACCCACTTGGGAGACATTGAACATTATTTTTCCACTTGGTTTAATGGTTCAAGAAGCATGCGGTGCCCACTGGGGTTTGTATGTAAATCCAGAGTTCAGGCAACTATTTAATGGACTACTATGACCAGGATGCCTTGCGCCCATTGGGGCGGGACTTTTGAATAAATATGGCGATTCAAGACAGCTGCCTCTGTATTCCTGTTTTAGCCACTGATGAAGAGCGAACTGAATGCTGGAAACGCGTTTGGCTGTTTATCTTGTAATGGAGTTGTGATGGTATGCTGTCATTGCTACTGCCGGCGGTGGTGTGCGGCAACCCCTTCTGGCGTGATATCTTCACTGAGGCACCCCTCTTGTTTTATATATATATATATATATATATATATATATATATACATATATATATATATATATATATTATATATATATATATATATATTTCTACCTATCCACCCATCAATTACCTCCCTCCCTCATTACCCATGGCATTTCGCCAGTGACACCTGGTGACCTAACGGCTGCATGATTACATCGGCTGCACTGCATTGTTGGCTGTGCAATGTGTGTCTGCCTCAGTTAATGTGTAGGCCCATTTACAAATATCATGGAAATGCGAAAAATAGTTGTGCCTCTTCCCTTCACTTCCAGTGCCCACTCAGTCACTTACTAGTACAAACTCCTCTCCTAAGTTCATTCTGTCCCAGCCTTCCATAAAATTTTAAAAAACATCCTTTGCATGCGCCACATTCCTCTCGCCAAGTGATATCTTTTATTGTGGCTTCCATAACGGATTACGTCAGTTCAAATTTTACCTTTTCACAATTGTCGAACAAAGTGACTCACTACTAGCAAAAGCTTAGGCACTTGATGACGATGATCAGTGAAATGTCTACCTACCCGGCCTAATCCCTCTAACTTACCCCAAGTAGAGTAAGTTAATAATTCTTTTCCTTACTGCCAAGCAAATCTATTTTGTTGGAAAAAAGTAATGTCAAAGTGTGGTGACGAAGGGTGAGGCCAGAGAGTAAAGTGGGACTAAGGGTAAGTGCCTCTACAGTTTGCAGATGGGATAGTCTGTGACGAACGTGCCAAATAAAATATCCTGTTCCTTAATCCTTTACCTGTACTGGATTGCATTGCTTTTCCCACCGTCTACTTGTTACGGGCAGACAGAAGGATGTCTGTGTGCATGATTGTTGTTATAGTACCTCACGTGACGTATATCATTCATAGTAACTATTCATCTGCCTTGTAGTCAGGGTGAACTTTAAAGCCATTTAACTGAGCATGGCCATGAGGAAAAGATAATTGTCTAGTAGAGCTGTCCCACCTGCAGACAGTAGCAAAGTAACACAAGTATGCCTAAGGCACCTGCTGAGCTTGCATGCCTCCATTAATTTAGATCAAGAAGAAAGAGAATACTTGTGTACTCCATATATTGCAAAATGCCTGAAACTCTAATCACATCAACATCAAATGGCCTGAGGATAGGAGGATAGTATGCCAGCAAATGTACTGCTACTATGCCACTATATAATTTTATGTGTTTTGTTAGGAGCATTGTTTCCAATTTGTCTTTTTTCTTCCTTGATATAGCTAGTCCTGCTGATCCGCCTCATCCTAACAGGCAGGAGATAGCAACCCGGCAGAGGAAACTGGAGGCTATCAGGGCCAAATATAAGCGACAGGTGGGCCTGGAGGAGGAGGAGGCGACAGCAGCAGCTGTAGATGCCCCAGGCCCCAGCCAGGCCCCAGAGCCTCCAGTACACCATTGCCACGGTCCGATGGCAGCCGCTCGCCGCCATTCCACCACTGCTGCCCCCCCTATTTCCGCACATTTCAACGCAGCATAATGCAGAGGCTGGCCCACATAGAAGCCAGGCAGGAGGAATGGATAGAGAGATTGCAGAGGCAAATGAACAATATTAAGAAGCTCCTAGCCTGCCATTAGATCTTAGTGCCCTCTTCTGCCCACTTTTTAATCCTTTTTTTGATAGGTGGGACTTGTTGTGGGGAGAGGGTGGGAATGTGGGAGTTGGGGCATTTTGGGGATTTTTTTCTTTATGGACATTGGACAATTTCGTTTTTGGACTTTACTTTGTTGGACACTATACTTACTTGGGACATTGGTTGGGGACAGGGAGAGGGGTGGGCCAGTTGTAGGTTTAGTTAGTTTATATTGTTAGGGCAATACATTTTTTATAGTTTTACATTATGATTTAAATCAGTTTTGGGATGTTACTGTTATACTTTGCACTGCTGCCTTTACCACAGACAGTTTTTTAAATCTGCTGATAGTGTCACAACAAAATAGTTATGCGGTATCCTCCCTTGTCTCTCCTCCTAGTCTCTATCTGCAGTTTAACCCCTAAGGACTCGGGGGTGAATTTCCATTGTATATAGAATGCAGTTCAACAATCAATCAACCACAGTTCTCTTACCTGATTAAATGAAGTGAGGGCTACATGGTTTCCCAAGGGCCCTTGGTGCTGGTAGTAGTAGCATGCTAGCGCACTTACAGTGAAGGCTTCAAGCGAGGTCCCACTCGCTTCTAGGCGGACTCAAACTGTAGGATAAGGACTATTCATCACAGGGAACTAACTACATTGAAATAAATAATGGGTTTATGCTGTTATTATATGTAAGCTTTAAAAAAAAATTAGACAGTCACCAGACTAGACTACTACACAAGTAGAGAGACAATAGAGAAAATATGATAAGCAATGCTAAATTGAATTATTCAGAACAACGGTGAGCTAGTAAAAGTTACAAAATGAAATTGACCCGAACTATGAACTCAAAGTGGACAAGGGTAAGCTTTGATGCAAACAGCGATTGAATGATGATGCTTGCAATGATGTTCCTCTGAAAATATCGAACACTGTTTTTATGTGTGGGTGGGTAAATAATAAATATGGCCAGTGTGGGCTATACTTAAAGCTGAAGATCCTCATAATGCACTGAGTTGGGGTTGCTTTCACCACATCCATCCCACCAAGTGTGTGATCAATTAACAGTGTAATTTATGAAGTCACACCTCAATAAATCACACAACCAGGGGGAAAAGGGTTAGGGGTTTGATAAATTGACAAAGACAAACACTACACAAGGACAAATTTCATCTGGGCAATGAGCAGCCAAACGTCATAAATCTGTTATAGGGAAGAAAAGGAAACAAAAGAATGAGTACAGGTAACTTAAATGCAATGCAAACCAAACAGTCCATCTGCCCCAGAGAAACCCAAGTTACATTATATCTAAATGTTCTGTTACCTAGCTTTGAAAGATAGCAAATATATGAAATTATGCAGTAGTCAAGCGAACAACACACACACTTCTAATGATTGTTAAAAAAAAATGATACTGTATTGCCAAATTGGGAGTTGCATCTGCATTCTTCTTGGACTATCTGTCAACCTTGGGTGACTGGCTGATGTCGTCTGGTAAGGTAAGCTTGAGTGTTATATTGCTTTTCCAGCTTGGTACAGGATAAGAGAAGACCTGCGGACTGTAAAACAAAAATGATATTGTAGAATCAAGGAGATGCCTGTCTCCAGTTACCTACAACAATAGGCCCCCCCACCCAACCACCACTTTGCTTCAAATTTGAGCCAGACACCACTGATCACACACACCCAGTAGCATTGCATTTTCACAAATCAAGTAATATCAATGCACCGCTCTTACCAGCACTCCACAGACTTGGATAGGCCATTTTAAAGTCATCACCAAGTCCGTTGGTTTCAGTGAAGTTGAAAAAGTCCTTTTTCTGGTGGCACTTCTCGAAGTACCTAGTCACCCCCACGCCCTGACCCTCATCATCCCTGATCCCCCTGACTCCAAGTAAGATGTCCAACTCCGTACCAACTTTGTCCCGACTCAAATGGAATAGATCGACCTGTTGTACAATTTTGTTGTTGCACAACACGAGAAACATTGAGTTTATGTTTTTGTGTAGACTAGTCATACGCGTCGTTTTTTTCCTCCACACCTGCGTACAAGGCAGACACCTCCTTTAGCTGTTCCTGTAGCATGTGCAACAATGGGATACCTTGGCCCATGGTTCTGCATTCCTTGCTGACTTCCTGTGTGAACACCTCAAAAGGAAGCAGCATCTCTGTCAGGCATTTGACTAGGCCCCATTTGTCCATCTCAATGATCATACCTTTCACAGTTGCATCCCCTCTTTGCATGACATATTACTGCTCAAACAGGCGTTCAAGCTTGTAATAAGTCAAGTTCCAACGTGTTTTCACCTCCTGTATGAGTGCTTTAACTGGTGACCTATTGTGACGCTGAATGACCCTCAGGTGTTTCCGGGCTTTAAATGAGATTCTTCCACAGGTGGAGAGTAAGTTGCTTATTTGGTCTTCTTTTTTGAGAATGTCCTGTACAATGATGTTGACGCAGTGCGCCAAACACAGGACCCTGAAATAGCCAACATTGGCCATGGCCTTAGCGCTCTTACTGCCATTGTCCATGGCAACAAATCCAATTTTAAGCCCTCTTAGGAATTGGGTCAGCCATTCAAAGACCTTGTTGTTAAAGTCTTCCGAAATGTTTGTAGCAGTATGGGAGTTCTCCATGGTGAAGCTGGCTACTGTTGCATGCTTCCGAGCAGCATTAAAAATCTCAGCAGTGTCAACACCTGCAGCTATCTCCTCTCTAGCCCCCACAAAAGAGATCCCTTGTGCAGTGATGCACATGTAATCAGTGGCTTGGCAACTGGTCCACATGTCTGTCGTCAGGCGGATACTGTGAACAGCACTCTGCTGCAAAGCTTGTCCAAGCAATTCCAGCACATCGTGATGTAGCGATGGAACAGAAACTCTGGTGAAATAGGACTGCCGGGAACCTTCCATTTCGGTCAGATGGCTGCCAAAAATTCAAGAAAATCCACCCCTTCCACAAAAGAAAAAGGGAGGAGGTCCAGCGCTAATATTTTAGACAGCTGTGTGCTGTACAAACGTGCCGTTGAGCGTTCATACCGCCCCTCTGGCCTAAACATGCCAGGAATAGTAACCTGGATTTTTTTCTTTTCTGGTGCCACTGATGCAGGGGACTTCTTGCAAGCAGACAGTGGGAGGCTCAATGTGCGTTTCAGTGGGGCAGTCACTGTACTCTCTTGCCTTGGTTTCTTGACCTGAGTCTTGTGCCATTGCGATGTTGCTGATGTGGGCGATACTATTGCACTGCTGGAGAGAGGACTGCTTTGCGTAACAAAAATGTCTTCTGCTTTTTCACCTTCCAAGTGATCGGATCAGATTCCCTGCTCAGCCTTTCACCCCCTTCACCCACAAACACTTGCGTTTTTTTGGCCGCTAAGGTGTTCCTCCCAATGGATCATCTGGTGCTTTCTCAAATGGGTTATTTGGCCCCCGGTTCTATAGTTTGTATCAAGCTTATCCTGACTTACACTTGCTCTGCAAAGGGTGCATATGACAATCTTCACCTCCTTCTTTCTAACCGTAAAGAAGTCCTAAACCGGGGAGCTCAATTTTCTGACACTGATGCCACTACCAATGTCAGATGAACTGGCAGTAGGTGGGCGTTTTGACGTTTGACTCTCTGCAGTACCTACTTCTACTGAGGTGGTTGTGGATGTAGGTAACTGCCAGGAATATGGCAGCTGGCAGTGGTGGTGGTGGTATCTGTGGTGCCACATCCCTCCCAGCAAGTTGGAATGGGGTAACGTCAGTCTCCACTGGGGCTGGGCCAACATCCATAATGACTGGCTCATCGTCATCCTCCTCTTCTACATCTGCCTCCATAACTCTAAGTCTTTCTGGAACCTTCCCTTTCCCTAGCCTCGTCTTGTGGCGTGTCTCACTCTCAGACTGAGGAGGGATCCAAGTGGTGTCTATATCATCAGAAGGGGACTTGGAAAAAAAGATGATGCAGTAACCCTCCTTTTTCTAGCTGGAGATCTGGAAGACAATGGATATTCGAAAGAGCGGCTTCCTCTACTTCCTCAGCATGAAGCACAATCTCCATAACTACTCCTACTTCTGGAGGAACTACTATTGGTGGTTGCAGATGTTGTTGTTGTCCACTTCTCTGAGTTTCTTGCAATAATTGGGTACTACTTTACGATAGAGATAAGTCGGTTTCAACATCACTGCTCGTAGGCGTTGCCGTGGTTAGACTGGCTGCCTCTGTGACAGACATGGGCTTGAGCCTAGATTGGGGTGGGTCCACTGATGTGGGGGTGCTACTCCCAGCTTGCCCGCAGGCACAGTTTTTCTTTTTCCAAAAATATCTGGGTCAACATACCAGTGGTAGAAGCTCCTTCTTCTTCTCACTGGCCACTTTCTTGGTAACACCTTTCTTTGGGGCCATCTTGAAGCTGTCAGTCAACAGTGGCACTTAGCTTCACACAAGTTGAAGAGATGTCTGTGTGATGTGTGGGTCATGTGTCATGTCATGCCCAGGCCTTCTGTCTGGCAGTACTGTGAGTGATGTTGTCTCTTGTGCACCTAAAAGAAAAGAAGCAAGAAGAACATCAGTGAAACATGGCATTGTTGCAGTTCAATTAGTAGTACAAACATATAATATCATTTAGTGTGGTCACTGGTTACTCTAATTATAAATAATTACCAATACAGTGTATCCATTCATACAACGGAAAACCACACTAACATAAACTTTGATGGTGACTGATTGTACTCCCAGGAAGGGTACAAAAGACCAACAACAACATACAGATTTAACTGTTTGCTTTATGTCCATCACGTCACGTGGGATGTGTCACTCAGGGAGGTGCAGCTGACGAATGATAATGGAATAATCCCTAGACAATGAATGCTGTTGTGCACCTATAGCAGTACAAAAAGAGAACGTCACAGTGGAAATGAGTCTAACAACATAAATATAAGCATTAATCTTATATAACTAAATTAAAGTCATACACCACCTTAGAATACGGCCAAAGATGGTTATGAATTTTATTTTGTCAGATCTAGGAACAAATCCAAGAATAAGACACAGTCTGTAAAACAGTATCAATATCAATTGAACAATGTAAAAGGTGCATTGGCAAGGGATTATAGTGCGTGAGGGGTCAGTGAAAGTGATGAACATAAGGGAAAGGTGGTGAGCATGTATACATCAAAAAACAGAGTTTGAAACCTATCCAGCCAGGCGACTGGCATCCATATAAATGATAAATCATAACATACACAATAGAATGCAGATATCTAATCTCTGTCATCCATGTTTGATATGAACAACAAAAGTCAACGTTTCGACCCCTATAGAATACAGGGTAGTTGATGCCTTGGGGGTGGGGTCTTCATCAGGACTGGATAGAGAGGGGAAATGCACCAAGAGAACAGCAAGAGGGCTTCGAGCTGACGATGAGCGTTGCAGGGCCACAGGGGCTCGAGGGTAGTTGATTAATCCAGAGTGGGGATGCCTTGGTTGTTGAGTAACCTGAGACTGCCGGTTGCTGAACAGTTCTGACAGCTAGCTAGCTAGCTATGTTCATCACTTTCACTAACCCCTCACGCACTATAATCCCTTGCCAATGCACCTTTTCAATTGTTCAATTGATATTGATACTGTTTTACAGACTGTGTCTTATTCTTGGATTTGTTCCTAGAGCTGACAAAATAAAATTCATAGCCATCTTTGGCCGTATTCTAAGGTGGTGTATGACTTTAATTTAGTTATATAAGATTAATACTTATATTTATGTTGTTAGACTCATTTCCACTGTGATGTTCTCTTTTTGTACTGCATTTCACCCGAGTCCAGTGGTCTTACGGGTTACCCCATTGATATATATGTGCACCTATAGCAGACATGGGGTTAATTCATTGATGCCAGATGTAGTGAAAATAGTTTTTTTTTTTAACTAAAAATATTAAACAAATATTTAAAAAAGTTTTTTACAAAAAATTAACAATTAATAAAAAATAAAAAATAACATTGAGAAAATGTAAAATTAAAAAAATTATAAATAAGTTAATTTCTCCCCAAAGATATAATAATAATTTATTAAACTTTCATTGCTCAACCATCCATGCAAGCATATGGCAAAGCAAAGGGTCACACTGGCTGGATGCACAAAATGTCTGCCTGCCATTGCCACATGGTCAGCAACAACAGCAACACTGAGCAAGAAGGCATTGGAAACAAAGAGTAGACATGCAGGCCTATGGCAAAAGCACACTGGCTGGCTACACAAAATGGTCACCAGACACATTGTCATTGGTCACACAACAACAACAACCAGCAAGCAAGAAGGCATGGCCAAAAACAAAGAACACATGCAGGCCTATGGCAAAAGCCCGCTGACTGTCTACGCAAACTGCCCACCAGTCACATGGCAACAAGAAGCTGGAGGCCTGAAAACAATGAGCACATGCAGGCCTATTGACACTGACTATACAAAATGGCCCCTGCCCACATATCATGGGGAACAAAGGCAAATGGTGGACTATGGCAAACACACACAGGAAGCATAGTTAGACAGATAGAACACAGCATTGATTAATTCAGCAATGCAAAAAATGAAAATTAACAGGGCTAAAAATGTTCACAACAACATACATCCTCCAAAGGCATTACCCATCTATTCACTGTTTGCAGAAAAAAAGAGAACTACCACAAAAAACACTTTTTGTATTTCAATCCAAATCCATCCATGGCCTAAATGATGCTTCAAATTCAAAAGACACAACTGAAACTATTGTTTTTCATGCACCCATGTCTAGCACTGGGCCTACTGGCTGGAAGGCCCGTGGCAGACTAGGCCACACAGTGCATTAAAATAATACAGTAAATTTATTTTTTAAAAATTGAGAAAATGTACTAAACTGTGCAACATTTTTCCTTTATCAAAGATAAAAAATCTCATGCAAAAAAACAGCAACAACCAAGGAAGGCATGCCCACAAACAAAGAACATATGCAGGCCTATGGCAAAAGCACACTGACTGCCTACTCAAAATGGAAGCCAGCCACATGATAAAAAAAAAACAACCAGCAAGAAGGGATGGCTGCAATAAAGAAGACATGCAGGCCTATGGCAAAAGCACACTGGCTGACTACACAAAATGGCCCCCTGCCACATGGTCACAACTCACAAGCAACAATAAGCAGGACGCCTGAAAAACAAAGAAGACATGCAGGCCTATGGCAAAAGCGCACTGGCTGCCAGTGCCTACACAAAATGGCCACCAACCACATGGTCAAACAGCAAGCAAGGAGTCATGGCCACAACAAGGAAGACATGCATGCCTATGGCAAAAGCACAATGGCTGGCTACACAAACTGGCCAATAAATATCAACAGGAGAGCGAGGAAAATAGAAAGGCTAGTTTATTTCTCCTATATGAATCATCAATATCAAAAAGAACTGGTTGTAACAAGGACAAATTCCTTGATTAGTTTGTGCCTCGGAAAACCATTAGGTTTTTTAAATGAACCCTCACCCACCAACCTAGTTCGTGGCTTGCTTCATCATCGGGTTCCCACCCAAGGCGCCAAGTGCACCCTGGGTGTGCTGCAACTCCTGAATTACAGCCGAGCTGTTTTTATGGTGTTTGGTGTAGTGCAGTGATTTGGGAGTTTAAAACTGTCTATAGGGTCCCCCTCAGTGAAGAGAGTGAATTTAATAATGGGTCCCTATGGCAGGGTTAAAAATAAGGCGGATACCGTGCGAGTTTGGTATTAATTCTTGTATCCTAAATAAAGGTCTACATGTTTCAGCCAGTCATTTCCATATGCTGGCTTTCGTCAGGATCAAGATATGTGTAATCAGGCTGGGGAAGTATCCCTAGTCTGAAGTGTGAAAGGTGCGCACATGCTAAGGTGCGTAGTGAAAAAAGAAAACCTATTTGTTTCCTCTTTACTATTAGTTTTCAGTCGTTTTTTATGACTTAGATAGCTGTAAAAGATAAAGACACAAACAATAATCAAAAAGACACACATAAAATATATACATATGGATATGAGACAAGTTTGCACACATGTGTGCATCACACTGTGTCCGACTTGATCTAACTTGATCATTATAGTGAGGACAAATTTGTACACCCATGCATGCATCACGTGTTCAATGAAATCAGCGTTGAGTATATTGGACTAACATAGACTAAGTGGCCCCTTTACACAGACTCTATCCCGTGCTTTTAACGAAGTGGAGTCAGTATGGTTGGTGGTTGTAGTTCGACCAAAAACAGTGAAATAATGCGCGAAGAGTTTCTTACATAAGTCGCTTATCATTAGAGCGACATGGATCCCAAAAGGGGGGGCAGTGCCTATAGTCACACAATCGTCAAGGTCCACTGCCCACCATCAATACCTGCTGCGGCCTTTACGAGGTCAAACAAACAACACCAGTTTTTCAACTTACTTGTGAAATCTCAAATGCAAAGTCCTTAAATCAATGGTATATGCAGCAGAAACAAAGAGTGTTCTTTCCAGCTCCAAATCGAAATGAAAAGTGACCAGGAGATGGACAAAGCACTGGGAGGAGCCTGCAGGACAGCAGCAGGAAGTTGGAGACTCTGGAGCACTTCCTTCCATTTTTTTAAAGCACTCCTCGCACAAAATAAAACAATGCCAAATTTCCATTCGAGGAGGTTTTTGACTCCAAATCGTAATTTCCAGAAGATTTGGATGCTTCTCAAGAAAAGAATCTTCACCAGATTGCAGCCATGGTAGATCCTGTTCATTCGGGATTGTGTATGGCAGAAAACGTCTGCCAGAAGTCGCTGTTGCATCCGAATGAAGTTTTGGTGACTGCAAAATTTCACGGGAGCATGCGGGCGGCTAGCAAATCTCGTGGCGAGAGCGAACGGTTCTGAAAATCTCATGGGCGATCGTGAGTGCCCAGCAAGTCACTCCTGCTTGCGTAAAATTACATTTCGAGCACGCTAACTAAAAATAAACTTCCCTCTGTTGAGTAGAGCGGAGTTTATTGCCAACTCTGCATTCTCTGTGGAGTTGCAGAATTCCGCAAACTATGTGAGTGGAGCAGATTTTTACGCCCAGACCTATCTGTGGGTCCTCAGAGTCCAGGGGTGTGGTTGTGGTGGTAGGTGGTGCATGTTGGTTGTATGGCAGGTTATGTGGAGATACCACAACGCTGCTGACCCTTCCCAGGCCCAGAGATGGTGTTCATATGGAGTCCAGGAGCTCTTGGTAGGTTTTCATCATCTTCATCGGTGATGTCTCGGACAGTGTGCTGACCCGGAGGTAAGGTTTCATCCTCTGCAATGGAATGGTCAAATACTATTGATACTGTCTTCTACATGATGACATGTTTTTAAACATTTAACATTAAAAGTGCATGACACTTTCCATTCTCCTGTGATATATGGTACACCTGTTACACTAGGCTGTGGGTGGCAGTTTACACTGTCCATAAATGTTACATGTCAGGAGTTCAGGATTATGACATTGCCACAGTATGCCAACACTGAGTGGATAGGGCCTATCCTATTAGTCATATAGGAATCACTGACATCCATTCTATTTCATCATGTGCAGAGTTGGTCATCTGCAGGACATGAGACATCTTATGTATTTATTCCACACACTTGTATGTGTGCATTGATCCCTCTGTGGGTTTAAGAAAAAGGTCCAGACAACCAACTTACTGCCACACAGTAATGGGATCATTATCATGAGTGCCTTATCCTCTACCTACTACACTTGCATCATGTGAGGCTGTCCCCAACAGACTGATATTGCCAGCTGTTAAGAGGTGACATGAATTATGCAGCACCCCAAATGATGTTTTTTGGGGGGATGGTGAGATGTACCTAAGGAGGGTCTTTTAGACAAGATTTTGACAAGACATGGCACTGCAGTCACTTTATCTATGCAACCCAGCATATTTACACATACACAGGACAGCCCCCTACTCAGAATGAGTGTTCCCTGCCTCGTGTTTTCCCCTGCACTGGCAATGATGAAGACAGGCAAGCAGTAATACAGACAACTTTGAGCCATTGTTTAAGTATGGCTGCATTTCTGCACAGCTGACCTTTTTACAGCACCACAGTGGCATGCACAGGGATGACATATACTTCAGTGTATATGGCCCTTCCATGCATTTGTGTAAGGATGCATGTTGACACTAATCAATCTGTATGCATTTGCATCCTGCCACTTTTGACTTTACATATGGCCCATGTTCCACATATGTATATAGGTTGCA
The DNA here is from genome assembly GCA_963921515.1 of Calotriton arnoldi. Classification (NCBI taxonomy): domain Eukaryota; kingdom Metazoa; phylum Chordata; class Amphibia; order Caudata; family Salamandridae; genus Calotriton; species Calotriton arnoldi. Next base: position 1,344,486 of record CAWUFW010003562.1, read on the forward strand.
TTCATACCCAAACCCAGGGGTGTAATTACAAGGTGATATCGCCACCAGAACGTCACTTTTAGCAAAGTTCTGGTGGCAAAATCCCCTTCTCCTTATTTGCAATGCAGGGTAAAGCTACTTAACGTTGGTTAACACCACCTTGTAAATGAGGCCCCTTTCCACGCTCCAATTAGCATGAAAGGGCCGTGCAATGGGTGTTGCAGTGGGGGTTTCAACAACAACAGCCATTGCTTTATCTAACTGTCCCATATTGACTAGCCTGGGGCAGCGCCAACAACTAAATCCAGGTAAAACCTGGGCGTTATTTACAAGCTCCCTGTGCCACCGGTACGTCACTTTTTCACATATTAAGAGTGATGCACCCGCAGCGCAAGGGGCTTGTAAATATGTGCCCTGTTCTTAGGATGGCAAAATGTGAAAAAATATAGATTTCTCCTCATATTTTGCTTTTTCTATGTGTGCTACATTCTGTTGCACACATAGAAACAGCAGATCGCCTGTAAGGATTGTTTATGTGCAGGAAGGTGTCCCTTCCTGCACATCAACGTTTGCCCCTGCAGAGCAGGCACCCTAGCAACATGGCACAAGGGTGGCTGTGCTGGTGCAAGACATTTTATTAAGCACTAGGGGACATGCAGGGGTGCGTCGTATTTTTTTGCATTCAGCGCATCCCTGCATCTAAATTGTTGGAGCACCGTGTTACCAATTTTGGAGTAACACCACGCTCCACTAGTTTATGGTATATATGCCCCATAGTTACTATAGGAAAGTGCCGTATCTTGATAACAATGTACATGGCTGCTATTACAATGTGTGTTAATATAGGGTAACTGTAAGACTTGCAATGCTGCCTTATGCATACATTTGTGATAAAGACACATGACTGTTCAATTGTAATTATTGCTACACATGAAAGGTTTATTTACAAGCCTCTTGCGCCACCGGTACCTCACTTTTAAAATGGGAAAAAGTGGCGTACCAGCAGTACAAAGGGTTTGTAAATAAGCCACAGTGTACCAAAGGGGCTACCGTTTGACCTGCACACAGTGTGGGGGAGCGCTGAGGCTTAGGTGCCTGGACTGGATGACATGACATATTTCCCCCCAAGTCCCTTGTTGGTACTTACTCTGTTGTTGATGTAGTTGGTCATAGTCAGCACTGTCCTGTCTCTCTACTCCAACCAACGACTCCTCAAAGATGACTGCAGACACCTGCTCCTCTAAGGGATTAAGCTCCTCCACTGGCGCTGGACTCCCACCTCCGGTCTGCAATGCTGCCTGTCAATTGCTTGCCAGTTTCTGCTTAGTTTTGTGCTTGGCATCATGCCAGTGCTTCTTGCAGTCCATCACTGTCCTCTTGACTTCTGAGATGGAGTTCACCTTATTCACTATGGACTGCCAAATAGCGTTTTTGGTCCCCAATGACACCTTGGAGCTGACGAAGAGCTGATGTTGATGCTCCGTCACCTCCGCATTCAGGATCTCATTCTCCTCCTGACTAAATCTGCATTTACTCTTCCTCTTCCCCTTGGACTCTGGCTGATCATCCTGGCTATTGGTGGGGTTGGGGGGGGGTTGTTGTCCTGTGCTGAGCTTAGTCCTGGTGGCTCCATTCTGTATTCAGGTTTGTTTCTTTTTGGGGTTTTTTCCTTAGCTGCGTCTTTGTACGGTTTTTTTTCTCACTAGATGCTGAAATGTGATGTTTGGCCGACTAGCATGATTTTTCTTGCCACTAATTGGCCGACCGTCACTTTTTTCATGCTAACGTGTATTTTTCTTACAACTTGACGCTAGCGTTATAGCCATTTTTTGGGCCGCTAGCGGTTCCTAATGCCATGTAGCGCCGTATTGTAAATACAGCTCTAGCATGGCATTAGAAATTGACGTACAGCAGCAGTAAAAAAAATTACGCTAAGCAGCATCAAAACAGTATAGCGACAATCCTTGTAAATATGCCCCAAAGAGCCTGGGTCAGGTATTCTCTTTTCAAGCTTTGCTGCTCTTATAAAATAACAACCGTTACTGGAACAGCAATTATGGGTATGGATAGGATCTAAGTGATGCTCTATTTGTTGGAATGGGCAAAACTGACATATATGGAAAATACATTCCCTGTTTACCCAAAATCAAATGCAACTCAGATATGAAGCAGTGTACATCGTGCACACTTATTCACATTGTGACTTAAAAAAAAGTCAAAACTTCACTTAACATAACTCACCTAAGAGTTGGGAGATGGTAATTATGTTTTAATAGTGAAATGAGCTTGAACAATGTAAAAGATTGTCTACCTTTTCCGCAAGCTGATATCTATCTCAAACCCACAAATGAAGCAACATTTACTTATCAATTAAAACAGTCTGAAACGTATTCTGGATTTATCTGGAATATAGCCCGAGGTGAGAACCTCCTAGACCTTTTGGCAGTGAGGACTTAGGGCCTGATTAAGAGTACAGCGGTCCATAGGACAGCCGTACCAGTGGTGGCAATCCGATGACCGCCACACTGCGATACCGCCCACACTATTATGACTGCGGCAGTTGGACCGCCACAAGACTGCCGGCACCACCGGGATCAAGGATCCCGTTGGGCTGGCAGTCTTTCACCAGTAGTAATATGCTGGTTGTTCCGCAGCCAGCACCACCAAGCATATTCTGAGTTATGTTTTCACTGCCCTTTTCATGGTGGTGAAACCGCCATTAAAAGGGTGGTGGAATGGCACCAAAACGGGACCTAACAGGGCCCCCTGCCGGATTTGGGCCTGGGGGAGCATGCAAGGGGGGTTATATGTAATGCCCCCCTGGATTTGCACTCCCCCTTCCTGCACAGTGTGGCAATTATGCCACACTGTGCAGGAAGGTGTAGTCGGCTCTCTGACTGCAGCGGCTGCTTGATAGGCTCTTCTATGAACCCAGCAGACCTCTGCCATCGGACCACCACAGGACCTCCTGCCAGTCTGGTAGGCAGTCACACCACGGTTTTGGTGTTCCTACAGTGGATGGCGCATTTCACCATCTGCTGTAGGACCCCCAAAGTCGTAATAAGGCCCTTAATCAATACACAAGGACAAGGACATTGCGATACATGAATATGCATCAAAAAAACAAATTTTATATAACAAATAAATTTTAAAAAGATAAAAAACTCAAAATATTAAAAAACAATTCCCTCCCTACTACTGAAAAAAATCTACAAACAATAAAATATAGAAAATCTGAAAATATAACATTATTAATATTAAGCACAATATTAGGTACCACAATTACAATTAAAACAGTAAACATAAAATTAATATACAAAAATTATAATTAAACAAAATATCAACCAATTATCAAGCAATAATTTAAATAATTAATTGTCATTTAATAATTTGATTTATAGAAAATAATTAGAAATAAAAACAATAATTTATATTTTAAATAACTTCCAACCACGTTCCCCTTCACAGCTATCCTGCTACTAAATTTAATAATTATAATTCAATGTTAAAAGAAATAATTTCATATTAGAAAATACAAACTGTACTAAAAAAAAATCAAATGTTATTATGATATGATATTTTGATATAGTAAATAATACATAAGTAATTGAAAAATACTATTTTATGCAACTATTTTAAATAAAACAATATTGCATACAACAACATTTTGGAACAAAATTATATTAAATATCTAAAAAAGCAATATTCTTAACTTCTATCTTCTGTACCACCATATTTGTGAGATGACAATACTTTGGGCATTTGACACAACGTTCTTGTATCGCCATATGTTTTCATATTTTGGCACTATACCACTCCACAAACCTCCTCCACACTGAATGGAGATGGCGCCTTATTGGTAACAATCACTTCTGTGAGATTTATAGGAGTACTTGTTGCTGGTAGACTTCAAACACTCTCGATGAAAATGATTGAAGGATACATTTTTTATTTAATATAAAGATCAAAGTCCTATCCTAGTGCATACAATATGCATAGCACTAACTATAAGATCAAACAAATAATGGCAGTACAGTGGCTATCAGACTAAATAAAAGGAAACATTGCAAGATCATAACAGTAATTCAGCATGTCACTGCATTAGTCCTCCAACCCCTCCCTTCTGTCTCTCCCTAAACTGCTTTGGCATCAAAAGGAGCCAGTAAGAAGTATTAGGTGGCCTCGCTTCTCACCTGCATACCCTAACAGAACAATAAAGACGCATTCTGCACAACTGGAGAAACTGTTTCTACCCAAGCTCTCAGGGGCCATGGCATTCCAGCAAAGCCGATAAAGGTACCTGACTTTCTCACTGGTAAAGCCAATGTCATTGTCTTTCAAGAAGAAGATGTTTGCAGGTTCTGTACTGAACCACAATCTTTCAGCTGCCTCGAAGTTCCTGTAATCATCTAGGGGACTAACCTGGTGCTTTCTCCTAAGGAAGCAACACACATCAGCCAAGTTGCGAGTTCCAAACTTACCTGCCAACTTAGCCAAACCTTGTGATAAATACACCGAGGTGAGAACAGGCTGACAGGGGAAAGGGAGTGTGGATGAGAAAAGAAGAAATTTAAAGTGTGGGTACCTCAAAGGGCGATATTCTCTCTGACTGTGTGTTGTTTTATGTTGAACCACTCAGCAGTGTTTGATCAACTGGGTTTGCTAGTGATTACTGTGGCTACAAAGGTAAGCATTAAACTAGCCTTCTGATATAAATATCATGTAGTTTTGATTATTTGTATGTGGCCTGCATTTCCCTTTTAAAATGTACCTAGTTCTCCCCAGTTCCTTACTGCTAGCTCTGTGGTTTTGGTGTCTTCTGCTTTTCTTATATTCTTATTTACAAAACATGAGAACAGAATACATTTCAAAAAAACTCTTTTGGCACAGGAGCTCTCAATTAACATACCTCAAATATTACCTGCTATTTATGTTTGTATCTCTTGATAAACTGGTTCATTGAATCAGTTCTTTTCTTTCTAAACTCAAGTTATATAGTTTGTAAAGTCAAGACTCAAACTTACTCTGCAATGCTCTTCCAAAATGACTCTATTGGTAAAGTAAAATCTCCTCTGAATGTTCACGACTAGGCCCGGAAAGAAAACTCTGCTCCGCTTGCTCAGTGGCGGAGTTCCTGGATTCCACTTTTGAGGTACCAAGTGGAGTTTTTGGTTACGTTGTGTGCTCAAGATTTGTTTTGATGCTCGCTCCCTAGCACTGCGATATTGTCAGGCTGCTAGCGAGCATGTGAGAGACTTCGTGCTCACTGGCACGGCTTCCGAGTGCGTCAGCACCAATGTCGTGCCAATCGCGATCATGAACACACCACTCGAGTAGCTTCTGCGCACAAAAAAAGCTACAAAAAATAGTTTTTGGAGTGGATTTTCTTCTCTAACTGACCGTTGGAGTTGTTTTTTAGTGTGAGAAGCCTTTTTTACTTTGTTTATCCAACAGGAAGGAGGTGCCCCAAAGACGCCAACTTCCTGTTCCTGTCCAGCAGGCTCCTCCCAGTGCTTTGTCCATCTCTTGGTCACTTTTCATTTGGATTTATAGCTGGAAGAACCACTCTTTTTGTCTGCTGCATATATACCACTATACCATTGGATTTAAGGACTTTGTATTTGTATTTGAGATTTCACAAGTAAGTTCAAAACCTCTTATATAAGGATGTTTTTTGTTTGATAGAGGGCATGCACCAGTATTTATTTGTACTTTTATTCGATTTTTCAAATGTATTGCAGTGGGTAGCATGCAGTTTCTTTTGTAAAGGAACAATGTTGCACAGTTCAGTGCATTTTCTCCATATTTGTTAAATTTACAATATTTATTTATTTAATTTTATTATGAAACCTAGTTTGCCAATGGGCCATCCAGTCAATAGGCCAAGGCCAGTACTAGTCAAGTGTGCATGACACAACTGTTTCTGTGGTATCTGTTGTTTTAACACATCATTTAGGGCTTGGATGGCTTTGGATTAAATTAAAAATTGAGTGTTTTTTTTTGTATTTCCACTTTCCATTGTGTACAAAAAGTGTATATGTGGGGTAATATTTGAGGCCTCTGAAGGATGTGTGTTGTTGCAAAATTTTATAGCTCATTTAATATTCATTTTTGGCATTGCTGATTTAATGGTAGTGTTTTCTTCAGTGTTACTGTGCCTCCTTTTTCTGGCCAGTGAGTGTGCTTGCCATAGGCTACCATTTGTCTTCGTTCTACATGCCATGTGGCCAGGGGCTATTTTGTGGAGTCTGTGTCCACAGGCCTGAATGTGTTCTCTTTGTTCCCCATGGCTCCTTGCTCGCTGTTGTTGTTTGACCATGTGGCTGGCAGCCATTTTGTGCATTCAGCCAGTTTGTTTTTGCCATAGGCTTGCATCGGTTCTTAATTCCCCATGCCTTCTTGCTCACTGATGTTTGACCATGTGGCTGGCAGCCATTTTTTGCATCCAGCCAGTGTGTTTTTGCCATAAGCTTGCAATTGTTCTTTGTTCCCCATGCCTCGCTGCTCGCTGCTGTTGTTTGACCATGTGCTGGCAACCATTTTGTGCATCCAGCCAGTGTGCCTTTACCATAGGCTTGCATGTGTTCTTTGTTCCCCATGCCTCCTTGCCAGCTGTTGTTGGTTGACCATGTGGCTAGCAGCCATTTTGTGCATTCAGACAGTGTGCATGTGCCATAGGTTTGCATGTGTTCTTTGTTCCCCATGCCTCCTTGCTTGCTGTTGTTGTTTGACCATGTGGCTGGCAGCCATTTTGTGCATTCAGCCAGTTTGTTTTTGCCATAGTCTTGCATTGGTTCTTTATTCCCCATGCCTTCTTGCTCGCTGTTGTTTGACCATGTGGCTGGCAGTCATCTTGTGCATCCAGCCAGTGTGTTTTTGCCATAGGCTTGCAATTGTTCTTTGTTCCCCATGCCTCCTTGCTTTCTGCTGTTGTTTGACCATGTGGCTGGCAGCCATTTTGTGCATCCACCAGTATGCCTTTGCCATAGGCTTGACTGTGTTCTTTGTTCCCCATGTTTCCTTGCTCGCTGTTGTTGTTTGACCATGTGGCTGGCAGCCATTCTGTGCATCCAGCCAGTGTGCCTTTGCCATAGACTTACATGGATGGATGTGAGATAAGTTCAATAATATGCTTAAGGATTATTGCAGTATATGTATAGTAAGAATATGGTTTTGATGAACAGTGCTTATATGTTACTTGCATTTTTTTATTTTGCACCTCCTTGTCTCACAATAGCTTTGATCTCATCCTAACATACAAGCATCGGCACCTATTGATTTTTTAATTTTTAGATGTTAATTTTTGTTTACATTTTCATTTTTTCTTATCTTTTTAATTTTTAATTTTAATGTTTAATTTTTGTTTAAAAAAATCACTTTTTATTTTACTTTCTTTGCTTTTTTTATTTTTAATTTTTTTGTACATTTTTTAAATTATATTTTTTTATTTTATGTATTTATTTTTAATTTTGCCTTGGTCCATCCATTATCTATCCATCCACCATAGGCGCACAGCCTCGCAACAGCATTCGGACACCCTGGCTGTGGTGCACTGCAGAGATATCAGCATCATTCATTTTTTTTAATGATTATTCCATTTCCCCTTGGGCCACATTGCCTGCTAAAGGCACACACTAACCTTTATCTTTTTAACGATTATTATTCCATTTACCCATGCCTGTCCCTAAGTGCCACAGAGGTCTCCTTTAGAATATATGGACATAAAGCAAAGAACAACATCTGTACGTTGTGTTATCCTGATTTTAAATTAAATTTTATTGTATGGTGGTGTGGTTTGACATTAAAGTGGCTGATTTATTATTACCTAAGTAACCAACCACACTAATATTGCCTTTGTCTATACTAATTCAAAGTGCAATAACACCACGTTTCACTAAATGTTTTTCTTGCTTGTTTGCTATTAGGTGCACAAAAGAAGAAGAGACATCACCCACAGTGCTGCTAAACAGAAGGCCTGTACAGTGAGATCAGTCTTCCAATCTCTTCCACTTGTGCAGCTTAGTGGCACTACCAACAGAGAGCTTTAAGATGGCCCCAAAGACAATTGCTTCCAAGAAAGTAGTCCGTGAGAAGAAGCAGCTTTCCACCAGTGGCGTACCGACCACAACCGTTTTTGGGAGACTGGACCGGCCTTCAGGGAGAAACCTGAGAGCAGCATTCCCGCACCAACAACACCACCCCAACCTAAGCCCAAGACCCTGTCTGTCAGTGAGGCAGCCACTGCAATCATGGTGACACCAACGAGCAGTGACGCTGAATTGGATTTGTCCCTTTCTCAAAGTAGTACTCAATCATTTCAGGAAACAGAGCAAAGTGGACAGTAGCCGCAGCCTACAATAGTACATCTTCCTGATGTTGGAGCAGAACAGGAGGTCGAGCTTCCTGCCGAGAAAGAACTTCCTCTTTTAGAATCATTGGCTCCCTGATATCCAGCAAGGAAAAGGTAGGGTTCTACTCCACCATCTTCTCCAATCAGCACTTCTGATGATGATGATAGGGACAACGAGCGGACCCTGACAGAGTCCAGTAAACACCAGGAGAGGCAAGGGAAAATAAAAGTTCCCTAAAGCCTTAGAATTATGGAAGGGGATGATGAGGAGGATGATGACGTAAAGCTAGTCATTGTGGAAGGTGGCACAGAGGAGTCCAACATTACTATTCAACCTGCTCAAAGAGATTTGGCACAGGTAGCACCGCCAGCTCCCATATTTGCAAAACCCCAGCCGAGACCTTCACCAACCTCTACCTCAGTAGAAATCTGCACTGCAGAGAAGCAATTGATGACACACCCACCTACCTCAAGTTCTTATTCAGGCATTGGCCCAGTAAAAAAGTACTCCTCCCCAGCTTGGAACTTATTTACGGTTAGCACAGAGGGGTGAGCACATTGCAATATGCACCATTTGTCATACGAATGTTTGTCAAGGTAAGCCTGGTTCACATTATAGTACTGGAGGCCAAACAACCCATATGAAAAAACATCACGCAATCCAGTGGGAGGAGAACCTTAAAAAAAATGTCGTACGTGGTCATGTGGTGACATTAACGAGAGCCAGGAAATATCAGCTACAAGTCCAATCACGGTGGAAGGTGATGAGGAGGAAGAAGAGAGTAACACCCTCATGCAAAGCAGCCCTGTCCCCAGCAGTGCGCCAGCAGAATCACCCTCCTCAGTGACTTCACAATGGAAGGCTCAGAGTCAAATGGAGACACCACAACATACAGTGACTGCCCCACCACAGTGCACACTGAGTCTACCACCACCTACTTCTCAAATGTTGCCAGCATCAGTTGCCCCAAAATAGAAGAACATACAGGCTACTATTACGAGCATGTTTAGGCAGGAGGGGGCCATACAGCCGCACCCACCCAACAGCACATTTTTACAATGGGAAGCTGGCAAAAATGTTAGCTCTGGACCTCCTCCATTTTTCTTTTGTGAAAGGAGTGGGATTCTTCGAATTTGTGACAGCCGTGTGCCTGAAATGGAAGGTTCCAAGTCGGACCTATTTTGCCAGAGTTGCCGTTCCAGTGCTGCATCACGATGTGCTGCAATTGGTTGGACAAGCTTTTCAGCGAAGTGCTGTTCACAATATCCACCTGAGGACAGACATGTGGACCAGTTGTCAGGCGACTGATTACATGTGCATCACTGCACACTGGATCTCTTTTGTGGGATAGAGCAAAAGCTATCTACAGGTCTTGGCTCTGAAGAACTTTTCAAGAGCTTTCGGCGGCATGCAAAAGTAGCCATGTTCACCATGGAGAAATCACATACAGCTGCAAACATCTTGGATGAATTTAACAACAAGGCGTCTAAATGGCTGTTACCCAGAGGTCTCAGAATTGGATTTGTTGCCACGGACAATGGCAGTAACATAGTCAAGGCCATGTCAGACGGTGGCTATTTCAGGGTCCTGTGTTCTGCGTATTTCATCAACCTGGTTGTGTAAGACTTTCTAAAAAAAGAAGACATAGTTAGCAACATACAGATCACCTGCAGAAGAATCTGCACTCATTTAAGCCATTCGTTTAAAGCCTGGAAGCAGTTGCGGATTATTCAGAATGCTAATAGAGTACCAGTAAAAGTCCTGATACAGGAGGTGCCAACACGTTGGAACTCGACCTATTACATGTTGCAACATCTGTTTGAGCAGTACAAACATATAAATGGCTAAGTCATTCAAAGAGCAGGGAATGCAATTGGGAAATCTATGACCATGGATGCGGACAAATGGGGCATAGTCAAATGCCTTACAAAAATGATACTCACTTTTGAGGTTTTCACACAGGAAATTAGCAAGGAGGACAGTACAATGAGCCAAGCTATCCTGTTGCTGCATCTGCTACAGGACCAGCTAAAAAAGGTGTCTGTACGGTTTGCACTCGCAGGTGTGAACAAAAACACAGAGATGCATGCCTTGTTTTTGAGCTTAATCCTTCGCTTGGCTTGTAATGCAATGCTGCAAAATGGCATCCTCTAGTCCAAAGAGTACATCTGTGCCACACTACTTGGTCAATGGTACAAAAACATTCTGACCACTTTCATTTCTTTTTCTGAAGGGAATGTTTCAAAATACAGGAGGTGGTTAGTTAAGCAAGCTGGAGACCTAGAAGAAGAACGGCTGGAACTTAGAGTCCCACTCCGCAGATCTGGGGTGTTGCCTTCAATGTCCAGAGAGGCAAGTCTTGTCTCACAGCAGCTAACACCAGCAACCAGAACACTGACTACAACTGCAACAGAAGAATTGAACCAGACCTCTGCATTGGCTTTGTTTCAAATGGCAGGTCTTAAGTCCAATGCAGAGGTGAAGGCAAAAGAGGTTGAGCAAGTGGCAGCACCAATTACCATTCAAAGGATGTTCCATTAGTATCTGGATGATCCAAAAGAGGTCTATGTGTATCAAAACCAATTGATGCATTAGTATGGGAAGATGGGCCAATTGCCAAAGCTCAGCAGGCTGGCAATAAAGCATCTGGCTTGTTCTGTGCCCAGGGTGTCTGCTGAGTGTGTGTTCAATGCAGCTGGTGGAGTTGTTACAATGAGAAGGACCAGTCTCTTGCCTCAAAACGTGTCTCTCTTGCTCGGGTCGGGACTGAGACAGAGTTACTCAGAGTCATGAGGATAATGGAAGGACTTAGGGTGATACTACTTCATCAACAGCTAGAAGAAGTAAGTTATCGACTTCAAAGGGAAACAATGACTCTAAGGCCTAGTACTCAGCTATATGGAATGGAGAGAGGTGCGTTGATTTGGGAAATGCTGCACTGTGTGTCTGTTGGTATGGTGACAAAAGTGAAACTCTGAGTCCTCTTGGTTTTTGTTCTGCCTCTGGGACTTCTTGGTTCACTCCTCATGAAGCTTACCTTCCTTCTGTCCTTCTCCTTGACTCTACAATATAATTCCTGCTGCAATGCACAGGCCTTCTCATCTCCTGCACAAATTAAAGGTGAAAACTGCGCTCAACACTCCTGCTTACCTACCGGACTGGTCCCGACAGGCACCCAAGAGTGACAGACATTCCTGAGGAGAATGTAGATGCATCACCCAATTTGGCAATACAGTGTCAGTTTTAGAACTGGGTGGGTTCAATTCACTTCTCCATAATTTTATTTTTTCAAGCCTAGAAGACAGAACATTTAGATGTCTGATAACTTGGGTCTCTGGGGCAGAAGGACTGTTTGCAATCTCATCACCAATGAATGACCATAATAAATTTAAATCATGTCTATGTTGTCCAAAAATGACTAGTCTAAATTCCCACCCTCTCAACCAACAACAAATCCCTCCCACCCAAATTAGTTTTTTAAAAAGCACTGGTAGAGGACATTTTCTACGAGGGTCTCCAGATGTTGGATGCGGGCCTCGAAGCATGCCATCTTGCAACCCAAGTGTGCCAGCTCACGCAGCACGTGGCAATGGTGGAGCTGGTCTGAAATGGGGGCTGCATTGGCAGCTCCAAGCTGCCTGCAATGCTGGTGTGTCCTGGAGGCTGGAGGCTTGGACGGTAGGCCAGTGGAACTGGCCCAGGAGCAGGGGCATGTGCCCTGCTCTCCTCGTCCACCAGCCACTGATAGTGGTCCCTGGTGGCCTCCAGTCTCTGCCAGGCCATGATCTCCTGCCGGGTCGGTGGTGAAGTAGCTACACAAAGAAATAAAAATTGATAAAACAGACAAACTGTAAAGAATGCTCTGTGCAAACACTTTATAAAAAGAATTATACAGTGGCACAGTATAAGAACACTTGCTGGTCACCTAGGGCCATTGGAGTTTTTGATGTGATTAGGAAAATAAGTCAGAGGGACATGATTTTAACAACACATGTCTCACATAAAAGCACCGACTGGCTGAAAGGAGACAGCACAAGATTAAAATCAGAGTGATTTTTTTTCTTGTAAAGGATTTCCTAAAAATTTAAAACACACAGAAATTTTATCTGGAAAAAGAAAAAAAACTCTATTTAATGAGTAAGGCATCATCCACTATGGACTACAAGTATTCTATTCTTGTTGTGAAAAATGACTCTTTGCACTCTGCAGCTGGGGCAATTGCAACAACAAAAAATTATCTTTGAGCCCAATGGCCCTGATCTTCTCCAAATGCCTTTCAATTCTACCCTGACTCCAAAGATCCAGATGATTAATAATATGTCACACACGTCATGTATAACATGCGGATAATAGATATCCTGTCTGCCGTAGGTAGACGTGGGAAACATTATGCACTGCAGTACAGGGAAAGGAATAGGATATATGGATTTTATTGGGTATGTTCATCACATAGTATCCCATTCGCAAAACACAAAATCACAGACACCTAACCCACTTTACTTCCTGGCCCCACCCCCAAACATAGTGCTTATTTAAATCAAATACATTTGCTTTGCATTAAGGTAAGGAAACTTGACTTAGGGACTGATTTAGACTACAGTTTAGCAGAGGGTTTACTCCATCACAAATGTGACAGATATCCTGTGAGCCGTATTGCGATTCATAATACGGCACACGGGATATACGTTACGTATGCCCAGACGTGGGTCCCTTGCTCACTTTGTCACTGGATTCAAACTAGCCTGGCTGATGAGGGGTGTTACCCTGAAACCGGTCCCAGGATGCTTGTTTCCGGTCAAGGTAAGACCTGGCTTGGCAGTTCAGGTTGGACTGTTCCCATGAGGAACAGGGTCAAGACTGATTTGCATATGGCTGGGTCTGAACTGGGGTGGCGAAGTGAGCTAAAGAACGATGATGGATTCAACTCAGATCTGTGACTGCAGGTGAGTGTCTGAAAAGTGTCAGCTCTCCGTCCATCATCTCCTTGAGTTTGCTTAAATAGAATTGCCATACCCAAGATGTCCCCCAACTCTTGCGTGCCTCTGACATCCTAGGGTAAAGTTTCAATGTTAAAGGTCCTTTCTGTACATGGAGACACACACGCCTTAATCTGGTCCCATAAGCCTATCTCTCTCTATATGAGTGTGCTTCCTCCCTCATCCTCCTACCAGTTATAGCCTGATTTCGCCCATGTGCAAGTGAACAGGGTACCCTTAAGGGGTTCTTCTCTCCCTATCTTTTGTTTATATGGGTTGACATAACTTTCTGGATTGTTTTGGCAAAGAACAGGGCCCTTCTGTTGAATATTATTAAGGACAACAATCGACAGGTAATCTCTTATTGAATGCTACAGAGAACAACAACCCCATCAATATAACGTTTGCCCTACTTATTGGCTCCGGGACACATTGTTGACTGAATGCAGATATGAACAGTGGCACAAATCAACATGAAGCAATATGAAGCATTGGGAACCATACACCTGCACATAGCAAGTAATTGCTGAACTATCAAATCATACTGAAACATAACATGATATATTTGTACAAACCAAATGAAATTCAACGCAACATGGATTTATAATAGTAAAATATGCAAACAAATAACATCAATATGCAAAATGCAGTGGGTGATTTTAAAGATAAAAAACAAATGAAGATTACATCATCCCTGGCTTGATAGTGAAGCAATTAAGAATACTTTATTTTTTGGGTGGAGTTTTATATAGCGCGAACTAGACCCAGAGGAATCAGAGCGCTAGTTACGTTACAGAGGGACACATTCATTTTTGCTAGACACGGGAGATTAAGTGATTTGCCCAGAATCACAGAATGTTGAGCGTCCCTGCCGAGACTCAAACCCGGTTTCCCAGCTCCAAGGTCGACCGCCCTAGCAGTTAGGCCACATGAGGTAGATGTCTATTGTGCGTTGATAACTAAAAAGCTTAGGCAACAACGTTTTGTTCCTAATCCAAATATGCAGCACAGTACAAAAAACACAAACCAATCCAAAAAGGAAAAGCAAAATGCTTGTTTTAGATAGCTATACAAACAAACAGTTGCAGCTTCTGATTGTCTTTCTCTTTATTTTACTAAGTTTGTAACAGATGAGAACTTTAAACCTACAGCATCGAAAAATAATTCGCAGGTGTGTATGATGACATTTTCAAATTCTCTTTGAAACAAAATAGATCAAAGACTTATGATTCATTGGGAGGATACTAGTGAAAATCATCTGTTGATGCTGCTAAAGCTAGAAAGGATCAAAGAATTAAGGGGCATATTAGCAAGACCCACGTTAAAATTATCGCCGTTTTAGCGGCAGGAAACTGCCGCTAAAGCGGCGATAATGGGCTTGCTAATATGCGTTATAGAATTCCAATAGAAGCCCAGGTTAGATGTCCTGCACATCTAACCTGGGCTTCTATTGGAATTCCATAACGCATATTAGCAAGCCCATTATCGCCGTTTTAGCGGCAGTTTCCTGCCGCTAAAACGGCGATAATTTAACGTGGGTCTTGCTATATGCCCTAATTATCACCAGGTGAACATTGGAGTTGAAGGCAAAGTTAAAGGTGCATCTGTACTTGTCAAAGCATTTTGCAGAGTGCCACCAACTGTATCCCCAAATAACGAGGCCAAAATAAATGTATTCTGCAGAGCATAAAAGGTGTTTAAAATATAGTCCATTGTCTGTGCTAATGGTCAGTAATTGTTTTAAAAATATTTTAGTTAATCCACATCACAATAGATATCATTGACATCCCCGCATCTCCCACCCCCACTGTGTTTGAAGGACAATGATGGCAGTGAATGACTGAAATCACCCGCTTAAAAGCCATTTACAAGTTTTCCTTTTGAAAACTTTTCTTTTCTTAGCTTTCACTCCAAAATTGGGAAGAAGTACCGTTGTTTTGGGTCCAGCATTAGCCAAGACGTTTTCATTTTACTAGAATTATATATAATGCACTTACTCATAGGAACTGTCAGCCACCCGCATTTATCCCTTGGGGGGATATTACCAAGGAATTAATTATCGCAAAGCGCGTTTAGCGCTGTTTTTTTTATTGCCGGCTATCGCTGAATTTCATCGCGGAGCTAACGCATTATTATCAACGCTTATCTCCAAGGCGATAAAAAATCCAGCGATAGCAGCGAAACCCAGCAATAGCGCGAGATATCCAGCGATATATTCAACGCGCTAATGAAAAGCTTGCTAATAGGCAGGTGAGGACTTAACCTTACAATCCACCTCCCATTGACTATAATGGTTAAGTCAGGTTTTTAGCAGGTGTTAGATTCCAGCGATATTCGCGGTTAGCGCAATTTTTTTTTATCGCTTCGCAGGCATTGCTAATAGGGGGAAGTTGTGTTTGTGACTGTTTTCAGTCGCTTTTAGTTGGGAACGCCTACTTTGCATGTCATTAGCGATATATATCGCTGACATGCAAAGCGGCACCAAAACGGTCGCTTTCGCCATAAAGCTGTCGCTAACAGCTGTTAGCGACAGCTTGCTAATAGGGCGATAGAAATATCGCCGCTTTAGCGGCAAAAAGTGCTGCTAAAGCGGCGATGAGGCCCTTGCTAATATGCCCCCTGGTCTGTTATTATGTCATTCATATTTTTATTCTGCCATCTACAGCATGCAGCATGAGGCAGTAGGATAACCCATGCCATTGGCTCACTTCCCCTCAAGTGATGACATTTTACTCTTTCACAAGCAGCACGTCCTAACTCATGGTAATTCCCTTCACTGTGAGACTACTATGGCAATGTGTGCTTTTTGAGACCCAAAAAAGTTTTTTGTTTTTAGCTATTTTTATTTATATATTGGCGATGGTCTGGCAGCTCCTCCAACAATAAAGTTTTACTAAGTCTATCACAAAATAAAGCAGCCATTTATAAATCCAGAGGCTGTCATCCAACATCAGACCTATTGGCTTGCCAGTTCCCTGGTGGTGGTCGTGCTTTTTGCTTACCCTAGGATCTCCTACGGTGGCTGTTTGAGTAGCCTAGAGATTGCAGTGACCTTAGACAGAAGTGTCATAAAGATGTTGGAGGAGCATGACATGTTCTGGCAGTCCAATGTGATGACAAAAAAGGGCAGCAAACAGATGTAGAGGAGTTTGTATCTTTCAGTAAATGCTTAGGTGTACAGAGACGGACTAATATCACCACGAGAATGTATATATCTTTCCAATTTCTACAGGCATCAAGTATGCATGAACTGTCATAACAAAATAGCTCACAGTTTCAAACAGTTTGCACTGCTCTTTTTTTTTTTTTTTAAATTTTCAAAAATCTTTATTGAAAATGTAGCCCGCTCGACAATGAAGACCGGGGAAAGGATGTCGCCAAAGAGTTCTCTGATGAGCTGTTCCACAAAGTCCTCCATTCGAGATATATTGGTAGATTCAGGCATTCCCATGATGCGGAGGTTGCTCCTACGGGAGCGTGCCTCCAAATCTTCATTTTTGTTCCGAATGAGGTCAAGTACTTTGTCCATCTGCAGCAATCTTTGGCGATCTTGAGTGGCGGCGTCCTCAGCATCAGAGACCCTAGTTTCGACATGCAGAAGGCGGGCGTCATGTGAGTCGACTCGGGCCTTCACTGTGTCCAGACGAGCTGACAGCTGATCAAGTTGGGCCGCTATGCCCGTGACTGTGGACTTGACGTCCAACATAATCGCTTTTAGGTCATCCTCGTGTGTTGGGCCTGTCTCCATGAGTGCAGCGGGGTCACCCCCATCAGAGACTGCGCCATCATGGCGCGTCGGGCGGCACTGATCGAAGGCGATCTTGGGCTGTTTAGGGTCGGTTCTCCCCATGGCCGGCAGGAGCAGGTGGGAGGCACGGCCAAAGGACAGCGGGGAGGCAGCGGTGAGAGAAGAAGGCAACAGGCAGTGTCGTAGGTGAATAGCGGGCAAACAGAAGCCAGGCCAGATGCGAGGGTAGTGAAAGAGCCGCAAATAACACCCCCAGTGATGGCGGGCAGAGGCGGGTAGACGTTGGGCCCACGGGTCCGATAGGGAAGCAGCAGGACCTGGCGCAGGGTGGGTCCCCTACACAGGCGAGATGGCGGGAGAACAGGAGACGTCACAGCAGCCGCAGCGGAGTGCCTCAGAAGTCGCACCGCCCCCAATGCCGAAGGATGGTAGGTGCCCAGCAAGTCCAGGGGGCCCAGCCGAGGGTATCAGGGTAGGTGGCGCAATGACGACGAGAGGCCAGCCGGGATGGGCTGGAAACGCAGGAGTCAGATGGCGCCCAGCGGGCACGACCTCGGGCCTGTACTACTGGGTGTGGGCAGCACGAAGGATGACACAACCACGGGGGTGGCAGCAGCGGGGAGACACGGGGGCAGGCAGCCTCCGGCGCAGGACCAGCGTGGCAAGCAGGCTAGCGAGAATGTAACTAAGTTGTCCCCACAGCAGTAATGAGCGGAGAGGCCCCGAGGTATGGCGTGCGCACTCCCAACCCTGCCGCGGGACCCCCGCAGAGGAAGCGCTTATCCTGGGCGGTGAGCGCCAGAGGGCCGGCGTGCACCAGGGGGCGGCCGAAGACGCGTGGAGGGCGGTATATCACCGAGGCCGGAGCTGAATGTCCAGGGGCCTAGGGGCCCGCACAGGGAGGTGCAGCAGCCCGTTCGTGTCCCAGCGGGATGGCCGAAATGTCCTCAGGGCACAGCACCAGGCGTGGATCAGCAGAGAGGTGGCAGCAGCAAGTAGGAACCGAAGGGGAGCAGCCAGTAGAATGCCGGCCGAGAAAGGCCGGGCTCGAGCCGTGGAGGTGCAGCAGGCCGCAGGGAGGAGGAAGCCAGGTTAGAGGCAGATGAGCATCGGGCACCCGTGACAGAGCGACGGGGGGAGCCGGGGGCCTCCCCAGCGAAAGACCACACGTGGCGGGGAGTCGCAGGTAGCGCACCTCCCCCGTCGCCAGGCCTGGGCACTGTGAGCCGCCACAGCAGGCGCCAAGGACCAGCGAAATGGCGCCCACGCCAAGGCCCTGGCTGGACGGTACGGCCCGCGCGCCCCCAATCCCGCCGAGTGAAGCCCTAGCAGCAGCAGCACTCACCGGCTCCAGCAGTCCTGGGATAACTGCAGTCCTCCGGCCAGCCCTCCAGGCACGAGGGCCGCAGCAGCGAGGTAGCAGTCAGACCGGGCCTCACCATCGGCAGGGCCCGGACCCAGAGTGAGGGTCGGGTGGCAGATCACGGCTCCGCCGCGGTGCAGGGGGCCAAGAGTCACATTAAAGGACGCCCCAGGATGAGGTGAGTCCGGATTGTGGGTTGCCGGGCTGATTCAATGTAGTTGTCTGCAGGATTATTGCGGATGATTGGCTTGGCCGGCAGAGCCCTCTTAAAGTGCGGCCATCTTGCAGCCGGCTAAGCCACGCCCCCCCAGTTTGCACTGCTCTTTGATTCTACCAGTTTGTGGCTCTCTGCTGTTGGTGTGGGCCTATCTGCTCAAACATTCTGCATTATCCTGCCAACAGCTCTCCGCCTCTACCTGTCTAGATATACCCCTGAGTGGTGACACTAAAAGATGATACTGAACAACGAACTTAAGTTTTTTAAACAAGCAGTTGTGTACAGTACTCAGTATTTGTGTCTGCGCCTTCTGCACTCTTGCATGCTAATTCGTTTTTATAGTTGGTAATTGATGATCCTAAACTAGATACTACTGTTAAATTACTTATTTTGCAAGTAAGTAAACTTCTTCTATCCAAATATGACTGTGCCTCATTTTTGAACCTCCATTAAGGACTGGAGACAAAATTTTCTTCCCTAAGACCTCAGTTACTTTTGATAAAATCCAGCAGCCTTCATCCCAGCACACCAACACTGGCACCAAAAGGCGAGGTTTAACAGTATATATTCTTTATTGGTGTGCACTTGTATACTTGCATATAGACACAGCATTTGCAGCATTTTTTGCTACTTTGCCGTAGGCTTGGAAAAGTTAATTTCTTTCTAAGGGGCATATTCACAAGAACGTGTGATAACTACCCCAAGTGTAGCTTAACGCAACCCTTCACATCGCAGTCTATCGCGGGAAAACAACTCCATGTTAACGTGGTAATCACAACACGGCGGCACCATGCGATAGACACAAGATAACGCATCAAATGAACATGTTAAAACTAACGCGACGCAGAAAAAACGCGAAACACGAACGCGAAAATAGTAGCGATGAGGCCAATTGCGATACAAAAATCAGCGATAACCAGTGAGAGGCCTGCAATACCCACGCGTCATGCGGGTAAATGCACAATAAAAGCAGAGTAAAAAAACGGTGAGATGACAATGTATGAGCACAACCCCCGATCCGTGACGTAGAACAAATGAGCATCGTCCCGCATCAAATAGGAATCTCCCCACAGTCACAATGTACATTGACATGCAGACTGCATGTAAACTGCGCAAATGCTGAAACATGCATGTAACACACAGTGAAACCGCTTCTCCCCCTCACAATGCAGAGGGACAAGCAACCCCTCCTGCACACAGACGTGTCATGACCATGACCAACAAATCACGAAAGCGTGGACGAATGTAGGGGCAGTGACTCCCGCTTACGTACATGTTTCCCATGTTGTGGGACCTGAGTCACAGGGGGCATCCCTGCATCACGGTGGTACATATCTGACCCCAAAAGGAGCCCTGTTGTCACCTGCAGGACACAAATGGCAGCCAAAATGGAATGAATCTGGACACATGTAAAACGCCGAAGAGTGGGATTCCCTACTAACTGCGACACACAGAACTGGCAGTTCGAACACGTGACACCCTAAACAGCCTCCCTGCACAGAGGTGACACACCCACCACACATGAACAAATCACAAAAATGACAGCAATACATGTCGCACTCACACTTGTCTGAGTGATGTGCCTGTGCAGATGAGAGACATGCACTCAGGGATAGTGTTCTACGAATGAATTTGTTTGCACATGCTTTGCCTGTGGTCATTATGTACTGTCCCAATACTGCCAAGGACTGCCACAATGTGACGTGCTCATGTGAAGAAATTGTCAATGATGGTGTTCCTATGGGCTATTCCTTCTGCGGCTGCAGTGGGCTGTGGCCCACCAGCCTCATCCCCATCATCATCGTCCAGTGCATCTGGCACATGTATCCATGGTGCCCTGCTGCGTACACATATGTTGTGCAACACACAACATGCAATGATCATCTTGCACACGATGTCTGGGCTGTACAGGAGCCTTCCACCTGTGACGTCCAGGCACCTGAAATGTGACTTCAACACGCCAAATGTGCGTTCCACGATGCCCCTGTTGCGTTTGTGGGCCGCATTGTACTGCCTCTGGGCCTGTGTGTTCGGGGCTCGGAGGGGTGTCATCATCCAAGCGCAGAGTGCATATCCTTGGTCACCTGTGACAGTGCAGAGAGACATGAGTCAATAGTTGGTTCAGCATGATGTGTTGGCAGGCTCACTGGTTCATTGGTGTGTGATATGTGTGACTTTGTGATTCCTGCATGACATGTACGGCTTGTTGCAAATGAGCGGCATCAATGTGGATTACGTAGCCTCAATGCTGCTTCTCCCTCCCCCCGAGCATATTCACCAGAGTGCGCAGCACGGTTGCATCACTTGCACCCCTACGGCACACTATTGTCATGCCTGTCTGCGCATGTCGACAAGCCTGACGATGACACAGTGATGTCCTGCGCTGAAGGTGGACGGACACATGTGTGTAGGGCAATGGTAAAGACAGGACAGACACAGATGTAGAGTTCATGCCTGGCTGAACTCGCCATGCGGCCGAGGGTAGACCTTTGGCTTATGCTGCGGAAATAGCGACACACACAACAGTTGGCATGTCTGATCCCTGACCCCCAGCGGGCCTGCACACCCTCATCTACCCCTCGGCCGAACCCGTACTCCGGGCGCATGCTACATGGCAACATTGGATATTGCGTGACGTGTGGCGCCAACACTACACCTGAGACACATGCATTAGTTACTTCCCTGGCAAGGCCTAAACTTAACCACGCCCAGAGCCACCTGTGGAATGACCACACCCCTACGCCATACTGCCGTACGCAGGTCCACTCCCTCACGCTCACAGGGTGGTCTGACACAGCCACATGTCCCAGGTCTACCCCACTGCCTGAGGTGACTAGGTTGCGCCCGCTGTACATGGCACAACGCAATGTGGTATGGCCCGGGGCCCACATGCATACATAATGACCACACGGACACACTGAGATTATCCGTGGAACTGGCTACGGGCACGTGCGCCCGGCACCTTTTATTGCCAGGGCCACATGTCCAGTGACTCCTGTGCTGGATGGGAGTTGGGTAGTGTACGCCACCCCTCAGGGGTTGGTTGGTGCTGGCAACAACTACAACAGTGATCAGACAATCAGAAGTTCTAAGTACAAACAGCAAGGTTCCAGGACTTGAGCTGCACAGAGTTGGTGGCCCCGGATGCACAGCGGCCGGCACAGGCACACCGCCACGGGACGGTGACTTGCGATGCACTGAGGTAGGGCCAGGTGAGCTGAGCGGGCGCACATTGATGTCCAAGGAGAGTGTCATAGAGTGTTACGGGGGACAGTGGAAGGTGTCCATCCAGGGCATGATGCAGAGGGCAGAAGCAAGCAGAAACAGGCAATATGGAGGAGTTGAATGCTACAGTCTCCTTTTCCCCACAATGTCAGTATCAGCTACATGATGATGGAGACAACCCCCAGGCCATAGACTCTGATGCCACCAGAGTCCCACCAGAGAGTGTCCATGACTCCCGTGGCACAGAGTCAGTGGCACCAGAGCCGGAAGGGGATGCAGTCTGCGATGAGGCCTGTACAATGACATGAAGTCTGCAATTGACAAATCAAGTCCCAGTTCCAAATGTGTGTCCTACTCGACCGCAGTGTGTGCCGGAGGCAGCGGTCAGCACGGGGCAAGCGCTGTGCAGCCAGCTCCTCCTTGATTTCTAACACACGACGTTGAAATGGCATGTGGAGTAGATTCCTGGTTGGCGGAGGCACCAGAGCTGAGCGGGTGTTTAGCCAGCGACGATGCCGTGTCCTGCCTGTTACGGACTGTATTGGATTGGTGTGAGGCATGCTGGACCACAGTGTAGGCCGGAGGCAGGGGTCAGCAAGGGCCCACAGACACGTGTGGTCGGAATGCTATGCACAGAGTTGGTGGCACCACCGCAAAGGGAGTATACTGATGTAGACTCTGCATTAACATGTGTACTCTGCCATTACGTAATCAGGACTCAGTTCCAAATGTGTGGCCTACTTGTCCGCTGTGTAGGCCGGTGGAGTATGTCAACGACAGAGGAGTACTGCGAGCCTTGCCCGCGGAGGCCCTGGTGGTCTGAGGAGGCTGCCAAGCTCGAGGGCCTCTGGCTTGGTGCGAGCGCAGGCACGTGGTGGGCCCTCTTGGGGACACGCCGGTGTCGGCAGGTGAGCAGTGAGGCCTGGATGCACACGGCCGGGCGGGACTGGTTCGGGGTCCAGCGGCCAGGGCTGCGGCAGACGCACAGGATCGCGGCCACACCACTCTGGGCAACGGCGTCGGCCTCGTGGCGGGGTGGGAGGCGCCACCCTGGCAGACACGTTGGGCATTCCGGAAGAGAACCACACCCAGAGCTGCGTGCTTTTTATTCACAACCCTACACTGGCCTGGCGTACGCCGGGCCAGCCCACTCCGCACACGCTTGCAGGGTGGGACGTCACAGGCTACATTTCCGAGGCCTTCCCTACTGGCTGGGGTGACATGGTTGCATCCACTGTCCACAACACTACCACCACCAGCAGTATGTCGACATGGATATGTCTGTGGTCTGCAGACTGCTGTCTGTCAAGCACTTCCACGACACACTTGGCATTGTGTGCATTCTCATTCATGGGTCACTTGCCTCCTTCGCACATGCCTGCTTCCCACCTCTCCCCGCATACTGCTATTGTGTGGCTGAGGTGCCAAACCAGTGATGGCTCATGTACATGGCTAGCCCAGGTTTCCACAGTATGTTGTGCAGTCGTGTCTGGTGGGTGGGCATGTTGTATGTGTGTTTTAACGTGTGCATTCCCAGGGTTGTGAGTTGCATGATTGTGGATTTGAGGTGTGTGGTGTGTTCATTTGGTACTTACCAACGAGCACTGCATTTCCGTAGGTGCCATCCTGGAAGCGTTGGTTAATGATGGAGTGTCGGATAATGTATGAATCATGCACACTGCCTGGGTAGTTTGCGACGACATTGGTGAAGAGTCCCCGGTGGTCGACTATTGCCTGCACATTGATGGAATGCGTGTGCTTTCTGTTGCGGTAATTGTGTGCAGTGTCGGCAGGGGGCACAAGTAGGACATGTGTGCAGTCAATTGCCCCCAACACGTGCGGGAAGCCTGCTATGGCGTAGAAGCCTTGCTTGGTCTCCAGTTGTTCCTGCGCAGTGTGGGGGAAGTATATGTACTGGGGTACCAAGCTGGTGATGGCATCGAGGACAGGTGTGAGGAACTTGGATTGGGCTGGCTGTGAGACTCCTCCGACTCTGGCAGTTGTTGGTTGGAATGTCCCAGAGGCCAACAGGTGCAGCACGGCCAGCAGCTTTGTCTGAGGTGGGATGTTGGTTGTCCGCTGTGTTGGTACCGTCAGCCTGTGGGCAATGATGGTCAGGAGGCGGAGGATGGTTGACCTTTTGAGTCTGTAGTGGGCAATGACATTCTCTGGTGTCAAGTCTGTGAGGCTGGTGCGTTTCCTGAAGGTCCGCTGTCTTTGTCTGCGCTGCCTCCGTGGTGGTCCGGGGGCTGGGGGGGTGGGGGGGGTCCGCGGGGATGGCAGGCCTGGGTGTGGTGGCGGTGGGTGTTGTGGCCCTGTTGGGGCTCCGAGCTGCATGATGAGCAGCTCCATGGCATCTGTTGTTCTTCAGGTGTGGCTGTGGGCTGGGCTCCCTTTTCTGGTGCAGGTTGTCGTCCAGGTCACAGCAGGTGTTAATTTCCTGCTGCTAACGCGCCTATCGCATGTTTTGTGATCTTATCGCCGATCTGGCTGGTCATTGAGAATGTTGCGTTGTGGTGTTGTCGCGGATTTTTGCACGGGAACGCCTACTCTGCATATCATTAGCGTTAGTTGCCGGGGTCATCTGTGGCGATGTTTTTTGCATGCCTATCGCAGGTAAACTGGTGATATCGGCTGTTTGCACCAGCTTGTGAATGGGGCGATGACTTTATCATGACTTTGTCTGCGATAAAGTGCCGTTAACTCAGCGATAGTTCCTTGAGAATATGCCCCCGTGTGTCTTATTCCGCTCTTTGGCATGTTATCTCCCGCACGGGGGTGACACAAATGCCACAGGCCTTGTGCTCATGTGTTCAGTTAGGATATATATGAGTGACAATTATTAAGTGCATCAAAGGTGTATGTTCTACTAGGAACATTGGAACTGTTTCTTAGTTATAGATTTATCATAGGTTAAACATCAGTACCTGAAATTCGAAAGCCAGCCTGAATGACGCCCCAAACTATGAGCAAAATGTAAATGATCGTTCTTGGGGAAATGCTCTTTAGAATGAAACATCAGGGTCTCTCCTGGAAGAGCCATCAAAGTGATACTCAACCAAAGAGGTAGGTACAAATTGTTCTCACTAGAAAGACTGCATCTAGCAGATGGACACCTTTACAGCTTTGACTCATCAGTGACCTTTAATTTGGTGCAGCATAGAAGTGAGACAATGGAGATAGCTTTCACCAGAAAACAGAGGTATGTGGGGGGTTATTTATGAGATCCTTGCATCACTTTTGCACCATGTAAAGTGGTACAAGTGTGACGCAGGGCTCTGAATCAGATTTATGAAGCCACGCAAAGCCACTTTGTGTGGCTTTCAGAGGGCTCATAAATCTTGAGTAAGGCAGTGCAGCACAATTTGCTGCGTTGCCTTACTTTGCACTCAGTAGGTGTTCCATGGGCATTGTGGTGGGTGTTTCCACACAACACCCAGGGATTTTGACGCTGCCCCAGATTTACAAAGTCATGTAAGCCTGGGGAAGCCCCAAATCCTTACGCCTCTAGAGGTGAGACGTAACAAGGAGAAATATCTTTATCTCTCCTCGTTTTTTCCTCTTTCTGTATGTGCTGCATTCTACAGCATACATAGAAAGAGGAAAATGCCTCTTAGGATTGTTTCTGTGCAGTAAGGTACGCCAATGTAGACACCCTTGCACCATGGTGCAAGAGAGCCTACGTTGCATGCAGTATTGTTTATGTGCAGGAAGGTACCCCTTCCTGCACAAAAACAATCCTGCATGCAACGTAGGCTCTCTTGCACCATGGTGCAAGGGTGCCTACATTGGCGCTAGGCTGCTGAAACGGCACCAGCGCAGGGAGAAAGAACAGGAATGCACCATATTGCATAAATTTAGTGCATTCCTGCCCTTTCACTTTGGCGTAGAGCAGTGCAGCAAGGTGACTTGCTGCGCTGCCCCATGCCAAAACCTGTAAATGAGGGCCCTGATATTTAAGAATTTGAGTAACATGAATAGGTTGTTAGAGCTACCTCAAAAACAATCTATAAGAATTTGGATGTCACACTGTAGTAAAATTAGGCATACGTAAGCATATTCATGAATCAGAATTGCTGGATTGATGGCTTAAAAGTTTACAATTATTGTTTTGCCTTATAATAATATACTGGACACATGGAAAATCCATGTTGTACGTACCTTTACTGCCAGAGCTAGAGACTGTGGTGTAAAGCAAAATGGTATGGCTCTCCTGCAGTTTGTGATGAGGGGCCCCTGAGTACCCCATATCCTACAGATATTCATTGGTGGTGGGCTGAATGGGTCGCCTCTGAAGGGTTGGGCTTCAGGGGCCTATGTTTCGCCTCTGGCTAGAGAAACTAGATTCTTGATTTTTCCCCAGTGACGGTGGAATACATTGTCTGCTTCTGATGCAATACCTGATTTCAGAGAGATCAAAGATTCTGAGATGCGCAAATTCTCTGGTAATATGGAGTTGAAGAAACAAATGATCCAGAGACCTGCATTAAACAATCATTGAAGCCTTGTGCTCTGACCATACAGGGCTAATGAGAGAGTGTCACAGAGACCAGTGAATTTCGTGTGCTGGAGCATAGTATTACCATGGCCATCCTGGGGGGTCCTACCTGATATGTTGTTACAAAAACCCGCAAAAACTCAGCTGCAGACTTTCTGCAAATGGTATAGAGTTCTGCTCAGTGTTAAATCATTACTGCCTTAACACCTAAATTCATCAAAAGAATGTCATAAAATTATAGCACAAATAGAAAGATATAAATAGAAAAAATACTGCATGTTCTGACATGGATTGTATGTGATTTCATAGAAAACGATTTCATGGAATACGATTATTGTGAAACTATTTCACCTAAACTGTTTAATGGAAATTTTCAGAATATAATATTTAATATTAACCAATTCATAGAATGTAGTTTTTGTTTGATATCGGCTTTTGTGTGCTTATTTTATTTTTTAAGGTGTAAATACAATAGTTGCAGTTCTTACTTTCAGAAACAGTTTGGTTGGAGGTATTAATTTCCATTCTGTTCTTCTGGGGACATTATTTAAAATTTATATAGACAAAAAATTATTTCAGATGACTTTAATTTACTGACCCTTGCCATACCTAAACACCATCCATCCTTGACCTCTCACACCCCTAAACATCATCAATCCCTTGCACCTAAAAATACTTACCACACCTACACTACACCCATCCCTGAACACTGGCCCTACAGTCCACCCATCCCAGAAATCTAAAAACCCTGCACTTCACCTAAACTACACCCATGCCTGATCCCTAAACTACACCCATCCCTGAACCCTAAAAGGCCTTTCTAGTCCCACAATCCACCCATAACTGGACCGTAAAACCCCTTACTACCCATAAACTCCACCCATTCCTGAACCCTAAAAACTATTTTCTACACCTAAACCTCACCAATCCCCGACCCTCACCACACCCAAACTCCACACATCCCTGAACCTAAAAAACCCCTCACAACCCTAAACACCACACATTTCTGACCCCTAAAAGCACCTCACCACCACTACACTCTACCCATCTTTCAACCCTAAAAACCCCTACATATAAATGCCAGCCATTCTTGAATCCTTAAGACCCCTCAACATCCTACACTCTATCCAATTGTAAACCCTGAAGTCTTTACCACTCCTTACCTCTACCCATCACTGAACCTTAGAGGCCCTCACCAGCTCTATACTCTGCCCATCCATGAATGCTAAAAACCTCAACACACCTACAACTCCACCCATCCTTGAACTCTCAAAACACCTCACATCCATAAACTCCACTCACCCATGTGTCCTAAAAACCCCTCACCACACCTAAACTTGACCTATTCCTGATACATAAATAAAAACTCACCACCCCTAACCTACATACATCCCTGAACCCTAAAAACTCCTTTTGATGCCTTTACTCCACCCATTCCTGACTCCTAAAAACCCTTGATCACCCCTAAACATTACCCATCCCTGAACACAAAAAGCCCTAAGTAGTCCTAATCTCCACCCACGTTTGATGTAATTTGAGGGTTTTCCTTAAAATTATCTTTCCTTTAAGTGTTTCCTTTAATTTTTGATCTATATGAATTTTCTTAAAATTTGGTTTCCATGATTTGGTTTCCACCAATGTGGATGATCAGTTGTCATTTCTTCATTAGTTCACACACATCATCCAACAAGTCCAATCAACTCTGATCAGTTGTCTGTGACAACTGGGCAGAGGTGAGCTAAAAGCTTCAGAAATTCTGCAAAAGAAGAACTAACTGAGAGAGAACTTGCCCAGAATTTTCAGTACCTGCACATCCATGCTTGTAGGAAGCTGGAATCTGACCACATGGGTACCCCCACTTTTTTTCCTGGTGATTTGCTGGTTTTTGACTAGTCTGACTGGGATCCTTCTATTCAGGACCCCAGTATATCTGCTTTCTCCCTAAATTGGTTGTGTTATGTACTTTAGGTACATTCCAGATTGGATTCTGGGGTACCCTTATCAGTCCCTAGTATATGGTACACCATGTACCCAGGGCATAGGTACCCTAGAGGCCTCCCAGGGCCTGAAGCATGCATTGTGCCACCCCTGAGAGGCCATTCAAAATTACACCACAGGTCTGCTACTGCAGCCTGTGTAAGGAGGTGCATGCACCCCTTACTTAGATATAGGTTACCTATATCTATTCTAAATCACTACACATATAAACCTATCAGTCACCCCTATGGTAGGCCTTATCAATCCTGAAGGCAGGGTGCTGGGTTTTGTGTGAGAGGGTGCCCCTGCATGAGCAGAGCCCCCCTGCAGCCTTCGGAATCTATTCTCCAGGATTGTCTGTGATGCAGTCAACCATATATACTTAAGTGCATTATAACCTCGCGGTAAATGCTAACTTTAAAACGTCTGCTTAGAAACATGTTGTGTTTAGTGTTAAACACCTTGGATTCATACCTCCACACCAGTAACTGGTGTGGGAGGTATGATTCCTCCCTTGTAGAACCTCTACTATGGGTCACCCGGTCTACCCGGTACCAGCTTTCTCGACCTGGGCAGCACAAAATGGATGCTGTCAGCCACAGACACGAGTCTGCCCTCCTGCTGCTGAGCCAAGCTTGAGCAGAGGAAGGCCTGACAATAGGTTTCCTGTCACAGGGAGGTGTGACCACCTCCCAGACAGGCTTTAGTGTATTGGGGCTGGGTGGGTGCACTCTTAGAGTGCCAGAAAGTCTGCCCTGGGGGCACATTTGGTGTCCCCATGCATAGTCCGGCTCAAACCAGTTGCAGGAGCCATTTGCTCCTGCTCTGGCACGAAACTGGACAAAGGACATGGGTGTAACTACCCCTCTGTCCTGACCCTCCCCTAGGAGGGACCCCAGAGTTAGTCCAAACCTGACTACAGGACTTTGGATTTTACCTGGACTAAACTCTGCAAGCAGAAACCAAGTACTTCGACGGTCTACACTTCGCTGGACGACAGAAGAATCTCCCTTGGAGTAAAGGAGTTACTCCCCTGCAGCAGCAGGCACCTAGACACATCTGACCGGTTTGCATCTCCTGAGCTCCTGAGGACTCCGAAGATTTCTGCAACACAGGAGGTAGATTCCTGAGCGTCCCTGAGGTCGATCTGCTCTCTCAGCAATCCTGAGACCAGTATCCCTCGTGGGGACTGTGCAACCCGAACCCCTGTGCACTGTGTACTTTTGCAGCAGCATATGCTTTTTGGCAATCCCTGAGGCTGTGCTTTGGACTACGTGTAGTACCAACCCCGAGCAGCATTTCCACTGACGATCTCCGGCCTCCACTCCACGAGTGCTCCGTGGGCTGGTGCTTTGTGATTCCACTAGAGGTCCCTTCGCGATCCCTGGTCCGTTGGCCTGTGGGTCCTGGCGATAGTCACTTTGATTTTCCTTGGGCTTCCCTGATTGCTCCAGATGTGCCCTGACTCCCCATAGCTTGGAGAGTCTCCTGGACCTTGCTGGTCCACACTGTAACTTGTTTCCTCTGACCACGTGGGTTGCCTTTGCCAAGGCTTGTTGGTGTTCAATCCGGACACTGACCCCTCAGCACTCGACATCCTTTGTGGGACAGCTCACCTCCAGACTTTGGTCATCGTCGACATCTCCTGGTCCCCCTGGCTGCAGAGTCAAGCATCCTATCTTCACACCTGAAGCACCCGACATTGGTGGGCATTCGTCTATCGAGCCCCTGGTCACCCTGAAGTGACCCAGACTCTGTCCCCTCTGCTTTCAGGTTCTTCTCACCTCGGATCCAGGCTTGGATTCCACCGGACACTTTTCATCTTCCCGGCAGCAGCACTTCTTTGCATCACGCCATTGAAAACGACGAGGGTTTCCGACACCACTTGACCCCTATGCACCCGGCTCCTCTGGGATAGGTAACACGGGTACCTCGGTACTCAGAAGGGTGCTGGCCTTAGAACCTTCTATGTTCTAAAGGGTTTGCTTGAAGTCCTCTTCGAAGTGTCCTTAAACTGTAATTTTCCAACCGCGACTTTCCCATAGAGTTGTACGGAGCTCGCGTCTGTGTTCCCACACTGCACCCGTCCTCCGTGGGCTCCCTGTGTCACTCCTTTTGGTGGCTCCTTGGGGTCCCAGCGATTCTACGTGCTCTAGGCACTGTGTCTAGGGAAGTCGTTGTTGTTATACCATTTTTTTAGTATATGGTTCGGTCTCCCCCTGGAGCCCGCTGTGTATTGTGCTATTTACTGCCGTTCTATTGATTAAGTTTTTTGTGCTTTATGTTCTAATCTCACATAGAGATTAGTAGAGAGTGTTTAGTAATAAATACATATTTTTATATAACACTTGTGTGGTTCTCCTTTCATTTGGTCACTCAGGAGGTTCTGTTCTGGTAAAACAAGCTGCTTTACATTCCTTCAAGATTAAGCCTGAAGGTTGCTCTCCATAGCTACCACTAGTATAGCTTTCATAAAGGTTATCTTTGACCTAATCATCAATAAGGGTCGATTGGACTGGTGCAAGGTGCCCACTTTAATTAGTGGACAGCATAGACCAGGCCAACTTCTCACAATGCTCAGCCATAAAGATGCACATTTCCCTACCTAGAGCTTTTTGTTCTGCTTTAAACAGCTACACCAAGGTAACCTGTCCAGCTTTGCACAATATTGTGAAGTGCTCACTGATGAAACGTAGAGCTACTACAAATTGGTGAAGTATGAATGTCATAATTGAGGTGGGGATTTGTGGGGATTTTGAAACAAGCACTTTCAAGGGCCAAGGACTGGATTGGCACCATTTGGCAAGGCAGGACTCACAGATGGCAGAATCCAGGTGCTGGATGCTCAGTTGGTAGGATGTCTGTGATGGCTCTGAAATGTCAGAACAGGGGGCAAGTCAGCAATCCCATAGAGTCACTCTGGGTTCAAGTGAGATGGGTCCAGTCCATTTCCTCAGCAGGGCAGATGGTACCAAGCAGCTGGCAACAGGCAACACATCAGAGCAGAAAAGCAGTTCTCCAGAGCAACAGTTCAGCAGAGTGGCAGTCCTTGTAGCAGCACAGCAGTCCTTCTTCCTGGAAGAGTTCTTCACAGGTCCAGTAGTGTACTGTCTTGGTAGGCTCAGAGACTCAGTACTTATACCCAGTTGTGCCTTTGAAGTGGGGGTGGCTTCAAAGAAGGGCATTTTGAAGTGCATAAAGGTCCTTTTTTCCCAGCCCTTGCTCCAGACTATCAGTAGTGGGTAATCAGCTCTTTGTGTGGGAAACAGGACACTGCCTATTCAGGTGTAAGTGTCATCTCCCTCTCCCCTCCTTCTCAGGAAGATCCATCAGAATGCAGATGAGTACGCAGATACACCTAACCTTCCTGTGTTTGTAGCTGTCTAGAGGAAATGCACAAAGTGCAGCAGTCACCCACCCCAGACATGTATTGGAGACAGGCTGCAGGCACACAGAGCAGTAAGAGCAGAGAAATGCCCACTTTCTAAAAGTATTAAAAAAACAGAGCTCTACACTTGCGCTCTTTCACTGTCGCACTGCTGAAAGGGGGAACAACTCCCTCAAATTTATAAAGTTCATCCAGGTAACCCACAGTACTCATAATTATCGTAATTTGTAATCCTCCATTATTACTGGCTTTTGTCATCGTATTCTTCACCACACCGGAGACAGTGAGATCCAATCTGTAATCTTTATTAGACACTTCCAATACATGCTGTATGCCATTCTCGGCTTCGTACAACAGTACGCACAAATTGATCTCCGTATGAAGTAAGCACAACATGTCCCAATGCATTTCAAGCCGCGTGGGCTCTCCGTCAGGGGAATCTAAA
This sequence comes from Calotriton arnoldi, assembly GCA_963921515.1. Classification (NCBI taxonomy): domain Eukaryota; kingdom Metazoa; phylum Chordata; class Amphibia; order Caudata; family Salamandridae; genus Calotriton; species Calotriton arnoldi. The sequence goes on from CAWUFW010003562.1 coordinate 1,376,653, forward strand.
ACATATAAAATGAACAGTGTGCCTCATCCAATCCGTTATAACACATATGCAATGTCGAAAAAATCTACAGTGATATTTTTCATGCAAACCAAAACTGTTTGAAAACTCCCTCCCATTATCCACTTCAGTGAGAATCAATAATTGAACACCCATCTCTGCACTCCTGCCCAAACATACACTTGCCCTATGAACTGCACAATCATGCCGTACACATACGCACCCCTAGCTTCCCACATTCCTCTCTATCTAACTACCCTCTCATACGTTAACGCCCTCCTTCCTTCGTAACACACCCACACTCCTCCACCTAATCTCTCAGTATTACTCCGCACACTCACGATCACAAAATGCAAACTAACATCTGATCAATCCTAAACCCCGTGCTCCCCATTACTCCATACATCCACCACCCCATTCCTCTACCTTCTCTACAAGCTCCTCTGTAACTACTCTCCTTCTTTATAAACACTACTACTCCAGCACCTAATTCCTCACTAATAATCAACACGCTATCACTCCCCGATTGCAGACAAACACCTAATCACCCCAAACCCACTTACTCCCCTTCATTCTCACAAGATTTACTGCTTTCCCTCCCAAACTTGTCAAACGTTTCAAACCACCTTCATACCACCCTTACAACTTCATTCTGTCCCTCATTATTTATCTGTAACCGCCCGCACCAATCTCACCTGATTTAACTTCACTCCACAAAATTACGTCCTCATGCATCCATAATGGTGCGTCCGAATGCTCTTCACTCACATTCATTTAAATACCAAACAGGCGTGCTCATTAACTACCCACGTGACAATTTTTACTCAACCCACTTGTGTAACATAATCAAAACCTACTCTTAAAAAACGTGCCCTCCAAACTCTAATTCCCAAAATGCACTACCCTACCCCACCAAACTAACAAAACAGCACTGTTAACTGATGCGTGATCCCTAAAACAAATTAATTAAATGCCTAATGCCAAATGCATCTGAATTCACCCCAAACATAGCGCTAAACCAGGTGACATACAATACTAAATTACTGTGATAAATTTACATAAATGTGCTCTTAAAACGCACAACTAATACACCGTGCTTTGGTTGAAATTATACATACAAGAGTACATCAAAAACATAAAAACAAAATTGTACGACATTCCAAACTGCCCAATGAATCGATGAACCCCATCCAAATTCTATGTCCAGACGATTTTCATCTGCCTTCATATTTGCGCTGTCTCCGCGGTGATGAACTCTATTTTATAATGTTTTCTGATTTTTTCACCGAAAATGCTCAATCAGTAGGGTGCAAAAACTCGTTGAGGCGAATATTCTAAGTAGAAAAAACATGATGAGAATGCACACCTTCCCTTAATGCGAAACATAACTGGCTAACTTGACTAGAAAGTGCGAGCGAACAGTGATTGCGGCTCGCCCCCAAACCACTGATACTACTAAGTATTCAAAAAACAGAGCTCTACACTTGCGCTCTTTCACTGTCGCACTGCTGAAAGGGGGAACAACTCCCTCACATTTATAAAGTTCATCCAGGTAAACCACAGTACTCATAATTATCGTAATTTGTAATCCTCCATTATTACTGACTTTTGTCATCGTATTCTTCACCACACCGGAGACAGTGAGATCCAATCTGTAATCTTTATTAGACACTTCCAATACATGCTGTATGCCATTCTCGGCTTCGTACAACAGTACGCACAAATTGATCTCCTTATGAAGTAAGCACAACATGTCCCAATGCATTTCGAACCGCGTGGGCTCTTCGTCAGGGGAATCTAAAACATATAAAATGAACAGTGTGCCTCATCCAATCCGTTATAACACATATGCAATGTCGAAAAAATCTACAGTGATATTTTTCATGCAAACCAAAACTGTTTGAAAACTCCCTCCCATTATCCACTTCAGTGAGAATCAATAATTCAACACCCATCTCTGCACTCCTGCCCAAACATACGCTTGCCCTATGAACTGCACAATCATACCGTACACATATGCACCCCTAGCTTCCCCACATTCCTCTCTATCTAACTACCCTCTCATACGTTAACGCCCTCCTTCCTTCGTAACACACCCACACTCCTCCACCTAGTCTCGCAGTATTACTCCGCACACTCACGATCACAAAATGCAAACTAACATCTGATCAATCCTAAACCCCGTGCTCCCCATTACTCCATACATCCACTGCCCCATTCCTCTACCTTCTCTACAAGCTCCTCTGTAACTACTCTCCTTCGTTATAAACACTCCTACTCCAGCACCTAATCCCTCACTAATAATCAACACACTAACACTCCCCGATTGCAGACAAACACCTAATCACCCCAAACCCACTTACTCCCATTCATTCTCACAAGATTTACTGCTTTCCCTCCCAAACTTGTCACACGTTTCAAACCACCTTCATACCACCCTTACAGCTTCATTCTGTCCCTCATTATTTATCTGTAACCGCCCGCACCAATCTCACCTGATTTAACTTCACTCCACAAAATAACGTCCTCATGCATCTATAATGGTGCGTCCGAATGCTCTTCACTCACATTCATTTAAATACCAAACAGGCGTGCGCATTAACTACCCACGTGACAATTTTTACTCAACCCACTTGTGTAACATAATCAAAACCTACTCTATAAAAAACGTGCCCTCCAAACTCTAATTCCCAAAATGCACTACCCTAGCCCACCAAACTAACAAAACAGCACTGTTAACTGATGCGTGATCCCTAAAACAAATGAATTAAATGCCTATTGCCAAATGCCTCTGAATTCACCCCAAACATAGTGCTAAACCAGGTGACATACAATACTAAATTACTGTGATAAATTTACATAAATGTGCTCTTAAAACGCACAACTAATACACCGTGCTTTGGTTGAAATTATACATACAAGAGTACATCAAAAACATAAAAACAAAATTGTACGACATTCCAAACTGCCCAATGAATCGATGAACCCCATCCAAATTCTATGTCCAGACGATTTTCATCTGCCTTCATATTTGCGCTGTCTCCGCGGTGATGAACTCTATTTTATAATGTTTTCTGATTTTTTTCACCGAAAATGCTCAATCAGTAGGGTGCAAAAACTTCGTTGAGGCGAATATTCTAAGTAGAAAAAACATGATGAGAATGCACTCCTACCCTTAATGCGAAACATAACTGGCTAACTTGACTAGAAAGTGCGTGCGAACAGTGATTGCGGCGCGCCCCCAAACCACTGATACTACTAAGTATTAAAAAAACAGAGCTCTACACTTGCGCTCTTTCACTGTCGCACTGCTGAAAGGGGGAACAACTCCCTCAAATTTATAAAGTTCATCCAGGTAAACCACAGTACTCATAATTATCGTAATTTGTAATCCTCCATTATTACTGGCTTTTGTCATCGTATTCTTCACCACACCGGAGAGAGTGAGATCCAATCTGTAATCTTTATTAGACACTTCCAATACATGCTGTACGCCATTCTCGGCTTCGTACAACAGTACGCACAAATTGATCTCCGTATGAAGTAAGCACAACATGTCCCAATGCATTTCGAGCCGCGTGGGCTCTTCGTCAGCGGAATCTAAAACATATAAAATGAACAGTGTGCCTCATCCAATCCGTTATAACACATATGCAATGTCGAAAAAATCTACAGTGATATTTTTCATGCAAACCAAAACTGTTTGAAAACTCCATCCCATTATCCACTTCAGTGAGAATCAATAATTCAACACCCATCTCTGCACTCCTGCCCAAACATACACTTGCCCTATGAACTGCACAATCATGCCGTACACATACGCACCCCTAGCTTCCCCACATTCCTCTATATCTAACTACCCTCTCATACGTTAACGCCCTCCTTCCTTCGTAACACACCCACACTCCTCCACCTAATCTCTCAGTATTACTCTGCACACTCACGATCACAAAATGCAAACTAACATCTGATCAATCCTAAACCCCGTGCTCCCCCTTACTCCATACATCCACTGCCCCATTCCTCTACCTTCTCTACAAGCTCCTCTGTAACTACTCTCCTTCGTTATAAACACTCCTACTCCAGCACCTAATCCCTCACTAATAATCAACACGCTAACACTCCCCGATTGCAGACAAACACCTAATCACCCCAAACCCACTTACTCCCCTTCATTCTTACAAGATTTACTGCTTTCCCTCCCAAACTTGTCACACGTTTCAAACCACCTTCATACCACCCTTACAGCTTCATTCTGTCCCTCATTATTTATCTGTAACCGCCCGCACCAATCTCACCTGATTTAACTTCACTCCACAAAATAACGTCCTCATGCATCTATAATGGTGCGTCCGAATGCTCTTCACTCACATTCATTTAAATACCAAACAGGCGTGCGCATTAACTACCCACGTGACAATTTTTACTCAACCCACTTGTGTAACATAATCAAAACCTACTCATAAAAAACATGCCCTCCAAACTCTAATTCCCAAAATGCACTACCCTAGCCCACCAAACTAACAAAACAGCACTGTTAACTGATGCGTGATCCCTAAAACAAATGAATTAAATGCCTATTGCCAAATGCCTCTGAATTCACCCCAAACATAGTGCTAAACCAGGTGACATACAATACTAAATTACTGTGATAAATTTACATAAATGTGCTCTTAAAACGCACAACTAATACACCGTGCTTTGGTTGAAATTATACATACAAGAGTACATCAAAAACATAAAAACAAAATTGTACGACATTCCAAACTGCCCAATGAATCGATGAACCCCATCCAAATTCTATGTCCAGACGATTTTCATCTGCCTTCATATTTGCGCTGTCTCCGCGGTGATGAACTCTATTTTATAATGTTTTCTGATTTTTTTTCACCGAAAATGCTCAATCAGTAGGGTGCAAAAACTCGTTGAGGCGAATATTCTAAGTAGAAAAAACATGATGAGAATGCACTCCTACCCTTAATGCGAAACATAACTGGCTAACTTGACTAGAAAGTGCGTGCGAACAGTGATTGCGGCGCGCCCCCAAACCACTGATACTACTAAGTATTAAAAAAACAGAGCTCTACACTTGCGCTCTTTCACTGTCGCACTGCTGAAAGGGGAACAACTCCCTCAAATTTATAAAGTTCATCCAGGTAAACCACAGTACTCATAATTATCGTAATTTGTAATCCTCCATTATTACTGGCTTTTGTCATCGTATTCTTCACCACACCGGAGAGAGTGAGATCCAATCTGTAATCTTTATTAGACACTTCCAATACATGCTGTATGCCATTCTCGGCTTCGTACAACAGTACGCACAAATTGATCTCCGTATGAAGTAAGCACAACATGTCCCAATGCATTTCGAGCCGCGTGGGCTCTTCGTCAGCGGAATCTAAAACATATAAAATGAACAGTGTGCCTCATCCAATCCGTTATAACACATATGCAATGTCGAAAAAATCTACAGTGATATTTTTCATGCAAACCAAAACTGTTTGAAAACTCCCTCCCATTATCCACTTCAGTGAGAATCAATAATTCAACACCCATCTCTGCACTCCTGCCCAAACATACACTTGCCCTATGAACTGCACAATCATGCCGTACACATACGCACCCCTAGCTTCCCCACATTCCTCTATATCTAACTACCCTCTCATACGTTAACGCCCTCCTTCCTTCGTAACACACCCACACTCCTCCACCTAATCTCTCAGTATTACTCCGCACACTCACGATCACAAAATGCAAACTAACATCTGATCAATCCTAAACCCCGTGCTCCCCATTACTCCATACATCCACTGCCCCATTCCTCTACCTTCTCTACAAGCTCCTCTGTAACTACTCTCCTTCGTTATAAACACTCCTACTCCAGCACCTAATCCCTCACTAATAATCAACACGCTAACACTCCCCGATTGCAGACAAACACCTAATCACCCCAAACCCACTTACTCCCCTTCATTCTCACAAGATTTACTGCTTTCCCTCCCAAACTTGTCACACGTTTCAAACCACCTTCATACCACCCTTACAGCTTCATTCTGTCCCTCATTATTTATCTGTAACCGCCCGCACCAATCTCACCTGATTTAACTTCACTCCACAAAATAACGTCCTCATGCATCTATAATGGTGCGTCCGAATGCTCTTCACTCACATTCATTTAAATACCAAACAGGCGTGCGCATTAACTACCCACGTGACAATTTTTACTCAACCCACTTGTGTAACATAATCAAAACCTACTCATAAAAAAAATGCCCTCCAAACTCTAATTCCCAAAATGCACTACCCTAGCCCACCAAACTAACAAAACAGCACTGTTAACTGATGCGTGATCCCTAAAACAAATGAATTAAATGCCTATTGCCAAATGCATCTGAATTCACCCCAAACATAGTGCTAAACCAGGTGACATACAATACTAAATTACTGTGATAAATTTACATAAATGTGCTCTCAAAACGCACAACTAATACACCGTGCTTTGGTTGAAATTATACATACAAGAGTACATCAAAAACATAAAAACAAAATTGTACGACATTCCAAACTGCCCAATGAATCGATGAACCCCATCCAAATTCTATGTCCAGACGATTTTCATCTGCCTTCATATTTGCGCTGTCTCCGCGGTGATGAACTCTATTTTATAATGTTTTCTGATTTTTTCACCGAAAATGCTCAATCAGTAGGGTGCAAAAACTCGTTGAGGCGAATATTCTAAGTAGAAAAAACATGATGAGAATGCACACCTACCCTTAATGCGAAACATAACTGGCTAACTTGACTAGAAAGTGCGTGCGAACAGTGATTGCGGCTCGCCCCCAAACCACTGATACTACTAAGTATTCAAAAAACATAGCTCTACACTTGCGCTCTTTCACTGTCGCACTGCTGAATGGGGGAACAACTCCCTCAAATTTATAAAGTTCATCCAGGTAAACCACAGTACTCATAATTATCGTAATTTGTAATCCTCCATTATTACTGGCTTTTGTCATCGTATTCTTCACCACACCGGAGAGAGTGAGATCCAATCTGTAATCTTTATTAGACACTTCCAATACATGCTGTATGCCATTCTCGGCTTCGTACAACAGTACGCACAAATTGATCTCCGTATGAAGTAAGCACAACATGTCCCAATGCATTTCGAGCCGCGTGGGCTCTTCGTCAGCGGAATCTAAAACATATAAAATGAACAGTGTGCCTCATCCAATCCGTTATAACACATATGCAATGTCGAAAAAATCTACAGTGATATTTTTCATGCAGACCAAAACTGTTTGAAAACTCCCTCCCATTATCCACTTCAGTGAGAATCAATAATTCAACACCCATCTCTGCACTCCTGCCCAAACATACACTTGCCCTATGAACTGCACAATCATGCCGTACACATACGCACCCCTAGCTTCCCCACATTCCTCTATATCTAACTGCCCTCTCATACGTTAACGCCCTCCTTCCTTCGTAACACACCCACACTCCTCCACCTAATCTCTCAGTATTACTCCGCACACTCACGATCACAAAATGCAAACTAACATCTGATCAATCCTAAACCCCGTGCTCCCCATTACTCCATACATCCACTGCCCCATTCCTCTACCTTCTCTACAAGCTCCTCTGTAACTACTCTCCTTCGTTATAAACACTCCTACTCCAGCACCTAATCCCTCACTAATAATCAACACGCTAACACTCCCCGATTGCAGACAAACACCTAATCACCCCAAACCCACTTACTCCCCTTCATTCTCACAAGATTTACTACTTTCTAAAAGTGCCATTTCTAACATAGTAGTGTTAAACCTAACTGTACCAGTAAAGACAATGTATCAATACCATTCCAAAGATATAAAACATGATACAGCTACGCTTGTGTAATCAGGAATTACAGCGTATAAGTGTATTAAGGAATTCCGTTGTTAGCCTATGAGAGATGTAGACTTCACAGTAGTGAAAAACAAATTTGGGTGTTTGTCACTACCAGGACATGCAAAACTTAACAGTACACGTCCTCCCTTTTACTTACACAGCACCTGCTCTGTGGGCTTCCTAGGGACTACCTTAGGTTTGACTTAGGTGTAGTATAAGGAGAGTTTAAGAGCTTGGCAAATAGTTTTAAATGCAAAGTTGAAGTGGCAGTACACTGCACACACAGGTCCTGCAAAGGCAGGCCTGAGATAGGCTTGAAAGGCTACTTGAGTGGCCGGCACAATCAGTGCTGCAGGCCCACTAGTAGCATTTAATTTATAGGCCCTGGGTATATGGTATACCACTTTACAGGGGACTTAGAAGTAAAGAAATGTGCCAGTTGTGTATACACTAATGTTACCATGTTTTAGGGGAGAAGCACATGCACTTTAGCAGTGGTCAGCCATGGTAAAGTGTTCAGAGTCCTACGGCCAACAAAAATAATCAACAAAAACAGGAGGTAAGCAAGCAAAATGTTTTGGGGAAGACCACCCTAAGTATGACAGGTCTAACAGAGGGCCACCTTGCTAAAGTGAAGAATGACTTTGGAGGTTGTTCACTGCAGGACATGTAAAACATTACTTACTTTTATGCTGAATCTAGCACTGTTGATCTCTAATATATATGTATCAAATATAAATGATTGTTGTTCTGTAATAATCCGGCACTAAACCAGTGAATACCCCTTCATTTTTGGGGTTATTGATCCCGAAGAAGCCCAGGCCACCGAGAGCGAGCAGCCCGACGTGCGGAGAGGGCTACAACTGTGAAGCGAAAGGTGTCATCGGGGCTCCGGTGGGAAGAACATGGTGGCCCTTCCCCGTGCCGCCGGCTGCTGAGGTGAGCGTGCGGAGCAGCAGCGGGAGCAGTTGGGGAACCCAAGACTGCCTGGAAGCCGATCCTGTACCTGCCGGCGGACACGGCGGAGCTCGGCGAGGGTCCACGCCTGCAGGGGAGGAGCCTGTGAGTCGGCGGCAGCAGTGGGGGTATTACCGCACAGAAGGTAATCGAGGCCCCGGTTTCGCGGCCTAGCAAAAGGTGGCACAGGAACTAGGAATCCCCCACTGCCAGTCATCCCCATCCGGTTCAAGGTGCCACCGCCTTAGCAGATTGCACAATTGAAACACTTCGCTGCCACACAGCCTGGGAGGTCAGAGGCGCTGCAGGAGCGGGGGAAGCTGCTGGTGGCCCGAGGTCGGGGGCCCGACCGTGTCGGGTGCGGGCCCCATATTCATATCACAGACCCAGTACAGTGCAGGAAGGATTGTGCCACTGAGGGACAGCAGCGGACACACGGCAGCTCGCCCCCTGATCTGGAGGGGCCCAAATAGGCCGGACATCAACGGAGCTCGAGGCCCAGCAACCCCCCGGTGCCTGGTTACTACTCCTGCCATCAAATACACTATACTGGCCTGGATAAGATCATGAAGGCTTCGTGGTGAGCTCATAGAATCCTCCCCCCTCGCCCTTCAACTGACACCGGGCGATCTAGGGCTGCACCTTGCCAATACTCATCTACCTGTGGACTGCCCTACCAGGAAATCCGACAGGCCAGCAGAGGAGGGTACTCCTTCCCCCCCTGTGCAGGCGGCGGTGAATACTGGTATAGGGCCTTGCACCACGGACAAGAAGACAGTTATCTCTGCGCAACAATGGCCAGCGGCAAGGGAGTCAAAACGCAGGCCCAAAAGACGCTGACTAAATTTGCCTGGGGCAAGACGGGTGAGGAGAACGCTGCTACCGCCAAGGGGGGAACAAACAATCCTCACTCACACACTCCTCAACCAGATCTCACCCTCGGCGACGTCATGGAGGCCATAGCTGGGGTGCGGACTTCACTAGAGACTCGTATCGATACCGTGAACATTGAGGTCTCCCTCATAAGGGCCGATCTGCGGAAAATGGATGCCAGAGTGAAAGACGTGGAGGAAGCCACTGAGACATTAACATCTGACACGGCTCTCCTCAAGCAGCAAGTGGCCCAACTCCGTGATCAACAGGTGAAAATGGAAGGACTCCTTGACGACTATGAAGGGAGAGCACGCAAGAATAACGTACGCATTCTGGGAGTCCCCGAGCGGGCGGAGGGGCCGGCTGCAGATCTCTTCGTCGAGGACCTGGTGCTGACCAAGCTTCGGCCGAAGCGCCTGTCCAGTTACTTTTCCATTGAACGAGCCCATCGAGTCCCTGGGAGTAGGCCAAAGCCGGGAGCTCCTCCAAGACCCATCATAGCACGAGTGTTTAACTTACGCGACCGAGATGTTATACTCCAAATGGCACATGCCCACCCACCATTGACACTGGAGAATAGTACAGTCAGCTTCTTCCCGGACTTCACCACCAAAGTGCAAGCTCAAAGACACAGCTTCACTGCGGTCAAGAAAGCGCTAAGAGACAAAGAAGTAAAATACTCTATGCTCTTCCCAGCGAAGCTCCGGGTCGAATCCGAGGGCAAAACCTGGTTCTTTTCATCCCCAGAAGAGACTTGGGAATGGCTGGAGGGTTGGCGAAGGGTTGGAAGGCCAAATGGTGGCAGAAATGACAGAACTCGAGGCAGCAGACTGAACAATGGGGACACACCCCGAGACGACCCAGCTCAGGAAGAGCAGACCTCGGCCTTGAAGGGCTGATACGGCGGGACATTGTGAATTCTGAACAGTGTAGCCTGAAAGACACCTGAGGCCCCTGGGCATAGGACTGGACACATGACAAGGTACTAGAGTATTCATCATAGACTCGTCGCTGGCGAGGTGAGATCGGCCAATGTTAACCTGAGCGGGACTGCCAGTAACATGCTACACAGATGGTAAAAGCCTCAGATGGAACTAGAATGGATCTAAATGATATAGTGTGTAATATGTATCCATCCTTAATTCACGGCGAGGGTGGGAGGGTTGTTCACCAAGCACCTCGCATATGGGAGGGTGGGCGACAGGCACTCTGCCTTGTTGGGGGGTGGGAAGTTTGAAATCCACCGGCAGGAGGGCAGGGAGGGGGGCAGTGGGGGGGGACCGCAGGGGTTTTTTTGTTGATGTTATTGTTACAAGTCACGATGCACAGGGTTGTACACTAGGTTCGACAAACTGTGACCTACCTAAACTGACGCAGTCTACACAACTGACGGTTACACAGTGCCCCGCACCATATGGCCAGTCCCGGTTAGGGCGCACGGCTGCTCATGCATTGATGGAATCATTCATCGGTGTACATTCCATTGGTCCTACTGATGATTCAATATGGGTAGTACTGTTATTGCAAAATTGTCTGCCTTGACGTGGAATGTCAATGGACTGGGAGACAAAATAAAGAGGGGTGTGGTGTCGCAATATCTTAAGAGACAGGCGCCGGACCTAGTATTGTTGCAAGAAACTCACCTAGTGGGTAATAATTGCAGGGCTCTCAGCAGGTGGGGATATCAACTAATGGTTCATGCAGGATTCACATCTGGTTCCAGAGGGACTGGTATCCTAGTGCGAAAGGGTCTCGCTCTCACGCCAACTCATACGTGGGTGGATCCGTAGGGAAGGTTTGCAGTGATGGGGGCCACCTGGGAAGGGAAGCGGATAAATGTGGTATCAGTGTATCTTCCACCAGCCCTGGGGAAGGAGGCACTTAGCGACTTAGGCAAGATACTTATTGATCTCCCAGATGGTATCCTGATAATGGGAGGTGATTTTAACTTGACCATGGACGATGCACTGGATAGGTTTCCCCGACGACCCACCGCGAGACACAGCACTCAAATGGCGGAATTTGTTCGAACCCTGGGATTGACAGACATATGGCGCTCATTGCAACCACACATGTCGTATTACACCCACTACTCTAATTCACACAATAGTATGTCCCGTATAGATTACTTTCTTACGCACCTGGCAGATGTTGGCCATTTCCAGAATCCTCGTCGGCTCCCATGGGGGATCTCGGATCACTCCCCAGTGTGGGTCAAACTCACCTTTCACCAACAAAAGCTGCGAAGCTCCATAGTTATTAATCTGTGGCTTTTAACGATCCCTGACATAAAAGAGGAGCTTACTGAGCAGACTGACTGTTATTTTACCGAAAATCTGGGATCAGTAGATTCAGCGCAGACCATTTGGGAGGCTTACAAAGTGGTATTAAAAGGACACGCACTGGCGTTAAAAATAGGTTATATCCGTCGCCATAATGAGCAAATACTAAATGCAGAAAGTGAACTTCAACAGTTGGAGACGCGACACAACTCCTCACCCAGTGAGGCCACTGCACACCGCTTGACCATCAAGCGCCTCGAGTATAAAGCTCTGGCGCGAGAAAAAGCACGGGCACGACTACTCTATACATGACATAGGGTGTACGAAATGGGAGATAGAGCGGGGAGAATGCTGGCCTGGCTAGAGAAAAGGGAGCAGGGAGAGAGGTGGGTACCTGAACTATCCACCAGCGAGACTACACGGGTCTCTGACCCTCAAGAAATAGCTGAAGCGTTTGCGGATTATCTGGAAGGGGTGTACACATCTTCCACTACCTATACGTCGGAGGACTCTCGACAACTGTTGGCAGATATTACTCTGCCCTCATTGTCCGAGACAGACAGAGCCGATCTAGACGCTGACATTACAGATGACGAAATCTGCAAAGCCATATTTAGTGTCCAATCAGGGAAGGCGATGGGGCCCAACGGAATTCCAATTGAATTCCTAAAATTGATGGCCTTAAAGATAGCACCCCACCTTAATCACATGTATGCAGAAAGCCTAGAGAAAGGAATACTGCCTGCAGACCAAAGACTGGCTTCTATAGTGGTAATCCGTAAGCCCGGGAAACCGGCGGATTGCTGTAGCGCCTATAGGCAATCTCCTTGATAAACGCGGAGGCCAAAGTCCTAGCGAAACTGCTAGTGTCATGTCTAAATGCTGTCCTCCCCTCCCTGGTTCATGCAGACCAATCCGGCTTTGTGCCGGGACGAAATACAGCACTGAACATTCGCCGGGTACATAATGTGTTGGCACGGCAGCACTGTGTGGAAGAGGACGCGGTAATTATGTCATTGGATGCCTCCATGGCATTCGATTCCATTGAGTGGCCCTATCTCTTCGAAGTGCTTGCCCGCTTGGGGTTTGGTCCGAGGTTTATAGCTTGGGTCAGGCTGCTTTACACTGAGCTCGGCGGTCAGGTGAGGGTGAACAATCGCACGTCACGGACGTTTACGCTGCACAGAGGGACCAGACAGGGCTGCCCCCTGTCCCCCCTACTTTTCACCCTTGTGATGGAACCCTTGGCGTCATGGGTGAGACGGGATGTGGCTCTCAGAGGCCTAAAATGGGAGGAGGACACTGAGGACAGAATATCGCTGTATGCTGACGATATCCTGATCTACTTAGCTTCCCCCTACACCTCGATACATAGGTTATTGAACATATTTGCAAACTTCGGCAAGTACTCAGGATATGCCATCAACTGGGTAAAGTCAGTGCTTTTCGTCCTCCATGGCCCCAAGCCTAGGCTACCCAGGGGATGCAACGTTGAGGTGACCAGCGAAGGATTCCGGTATCTGGGGATATTTATTACTCCAGACTCAAAAACTTTCTATGACAAGAACCTCGTAGTCCCCTTATATAGACTCCGGGATGATGTCAAACATTGGAGGTCACTGCCATTGTCACTGCTAGGTCGAGCGGCCCTATTTAAAATGCTGGCACTGCCACGATTCCTCTACCTACTCCAGAACTGCCCATATCATGTCCCTGACTCATATTTTAATAGCGTCGAAGCGGAGGTCCGGACACTATTGTGGGATGGAGGGGCACCACGGATCGCCTTAGAGAAACTGACGAAGGGGTGGTACGACGGGGGCATTGCACTCCCAGACATACGGCTTTATTATTGGGCATCACAATTGGTAGCGGTTAACCACTGGCAGTACAATGTCCCGACAAACCCGGCATACCGATTAGAGCGGTATCAGACCGGACAAGAGGGGTATCTTGGAGCCATATATACCAAGCCCCGCAAAGGGAGATATCTAGGTCCGATGGCTCATACGATATCCATCTGGCATAAGGCAACCAATCGCCTGGGTTGGACGGGAAAACTGATGAAGGCGACACCCCTGTTGTCCTCTCAACAACTGGGGTTGCTCTGCCATCACGCTGGGTTTGATAAATGGGACACCATCGGAATCTCTACCATTGGCGATCTCCTACAGAAGGGCAAGATTCTTACCTTTAAGGACTTACAAGCTAAGTATGAATTGGCGCAAGGGGAGATGTTTCGGTACCTACAAATTCGCCATGTGTTCAAGACAGCTCTCCCAGATCTGACAGCCATACCGGATACGTCCCCCGTGGAGGATCGACTCTTATCAGAACCTCTCCTGACAAAGGCCATTTCCCTCATGTTAGAATTGGGGGTCTCTAGTTGGCACAGGTAGGTACTTGTGACAAATAGGGACCCTCGCCTCTAGTCAGGGTAAAGGGGTACACTCCTAAATTAACCCCTGCTCACCCCCTTGGTAGCTTGGCACGAGCAGACAGGCTTATCTCAGAGGCAGTGTGTAAAGCATTTGTGAACACATACAGTAATCTAGTGACACACTACAGATGGACACCACACAAGGTTTATATCAAAAATAAGTATTCTTTATATAGTTTTAACACAAGACCATAAACGACAAAAATCCACAATACTGTACTTAAAATGGTAGTTTTAGCTTAGTTCAGTTCAGTTCTTAAGATGCGACACTTTAAGTCAATGTACCTTACGATGCGGGACTCTTCCACAACAAGCAATGTTGCAGCGATGGAAATGCGACAAAGTTCTGGTGCAAAGAAATAAAGACGTCAAGTTCTTCCTGATGCGGCACGCTTCTCCGAGGTTGCGAGAAGTCTCAACTCGATGCGTCAGCTACAGCGGCGACACCCTTGTTCCGTGATGCGACGGCAGCGGCTTTGGCGGCGACCCTCTTCTCCGACGTTGCGAGACGCTTCCGCTCGATGCGACAACTGCAGCGGCGACACCCTGGTTTCGTGATGCGACGGCAGCAGCTCCGACGGCGGCACGCTTCTCCGTGGATGCGAGGCGCTTCTCTTGATGCGGTGCAATGCGACAGCTACAGCGGCGACACCCTCCTTCGGAGTTGCGGCGGCAGCGGCTGCGACGGCGACACGCTTCTTCCTCGATGCGAGACTCTTCTCTTGATGCGGTGCAATGCGACAGCTACAGCGGCGACACCCTCCTTCGGAGTTGCGACGGCAGCAGCAGCGGCGGCGACACGCTTCCTCTTCGTTGCGGGACGCTTCTCTCGATGCGGTGCAATACGACAGCTACAGCGGCGACACCCTCCTTCGGAGTTGCGACGGCAGCAGCAGCGACGGCGACACGCTTCTTCCTCTTGAGTCGCGCTTCCAGCTCCTTGCGACACGCAGTCCCTTCAGAAGGCCCAAAACAGCAGCAGGCACTTCCAAAGGATTCTTGGGGAGCTGGTGGTTGAAGTCTGTTGTCCCTGAGACTTCAGCAGGAGGCAAGCTCTTTTCTCAAGCCCTTGGAGATACTTTACAAGTTGAATAAAAGTGCACACAAAGTCCTTTCTCCTTCCTTTGGCAGTCAGGCAACCACTGCAGGCAGATCCCTCTAGCTTAGGGATAGTCTTCTCCTCAGTTCCTTCTTGGTTCCGCTCCTCAGCAAAGGTTTCTTCTTGTTTTCCCAAAGTGATCTAATTTCCTAGGGGTCTGGGTCCCCTTTTTATACCCAGTTTTCCTTTGTTCTCTGAAGGCAGAGAGGCCTCTGCCTAGTCCAAAACCAGTTCTGGTCAGTCCTGGAGCACTTTGTTTTTCTGACTCCTTCTTTCCTTTCAGAATGTGGGGCAGGGTGCTCAGCCGCCCGGCAGGAGGTGGAGCCAGCATTGTGGAAGGCAGGCACAGCCCTATTCAGACCCAGGTGCAACTCCTCCCTCCACTCTGGATGCAGATCTTTCTATTCAGCCCTGTGCTGACTCACCCTTTCTCCTGTAGCCACCCCCAGCCCCTGTCACTCAATCTCCAGACAAGGAATACACAACCTAGCAGAGGCAGGCTTGGAAGTTTAGGCAAGAAAATACCCACTTTCTAAAAGTGGTATTTTCAAACACAGAATGTTAAAACCAACTTCACTAAAAGATGTATTTTATCATTCTGAGTTCAGGCATACTAAATTCGTTTTTCTACCATGTTCCCTGGGTCAGTTCTGACTATAAGGTGTAATAGTCAGTCTGCCCATTCTGGCCTATGGGGAGCAGGTAGCCTTGCAATAGTGAAAAACGAAAATGGCTGTAATTCACTATTAGGACATGCCACACACACCAGGGCATGTCCTACCTTATACTTACAATGCACCCTGCCCTAGGGCCTACTTTAGGGGTGACCAACATGCAGTAAAGGGAAGGTTTAGGGACTGGTAAGTGGGTGTACTCACCAAGTCGACATGGCAGCCCTAGGCTGCACACAGGCTCTGCAATGGCAGGCCTGAGGCACATTTTACAAGCCGCTTCTGTGGGTGGCACAACCAGTGCTGCAAGCCCACCAGCGGCATTGGATTTACAAGCCCTGGGCACACTCAGTGCACTGTACTAGGGACTGACAAGTAAACCAATCATCCAATCATGGAGTCACTAATACATAACGCAATTTATCATAGGGAGCACTTGCACTGTGGCACTGAATAGCAGTGGCACAGTGCCCAAAGCATCTAACACCAGCAAAAATGGATCGGTAACATAGGAGGCATCATAAAAAATGGAAGGGAGACCCACGCCAAGGATGCCAGGTCTAACACGTGTCCCCTCCAGCTGAAATGTGGGGAGAACTACCCTACCTCAGGGGAGCTCTCTTCACTAAGGCGGAAAAATCTGGACAGACCATCAGCATTGGCGTGTTCTGTACCAGGGCGGTGTTCCACCGTGAAATCCATCCCCTGTAGGGAAATGGACCACCTCAACAGCTTTGGATTCTCACCCCTCATCTGCATCAACCATCTGAGGGGCCTGTGGTCTGTCTGAACCCGGAAGTGAGTCCCAAACAGGTATGGTCTCAGCTTCTTCAGTGCCCAGACCACAGCAAATGCCTCACGCTCAATAGCACTCCACCTCTGTTCCCGTGGTAGTAACCTCCTACTGATGAAGGCTACGGGTTGATCTAGGCCCTCCTCATTCATCTGTGACAGAACAGCCCCCACACCATGCTCTGAAGCGTCTGTTTGTACTACGAACTCTTTGGAGAAGTTGGGTGCCAGGAGCACGGGCGCCGTGCACATGGCAGTTTTCAGGGCCTCAAAAGCTTTCTGACAGGTGTCAGTCCAAATCACTTTCCTGGGCTGCTTCTTGGAAGTCAGCTCTGTCAGGGGTGCAACGATGCTGCCATACCCCTTGACAAACCTCCTGTAGTAACCCGTGAGTCCTAAGAAGGCTCTCACCTCTGTCTGGGTTTTGGGGGTTCCCAATTCAGGATGGTTTCAATTTTGGGTTGTAGGGGCGCCACCTGGCCGCTCCCCACTTGGTGTCCCAAGTACACCACAGAACCCTGCCCGATCTGGCACTTACTCGCCTTGATCGTGAGGCCTGCCCTCCGCAGCGCCATCAACACTTCCCAGAGGTGGCGCAGGTGTTCTTCCCAACTGGCGCTGAACACCGCGATGTCATCCAGGTAGGCGGCACTGAGCAGAGTCCAGTCCAGCCAACACCTGGTTGACCAACCTCTGGAAGGTGGCAGGGGCATTCTTCATCCCAAAGGGCATCACCCGGAACTGGTAGTGCCCATCTGGTGTGGAGAATGCGGACCTCTCTCTTGCCCCATCAGTCAAGGCGATCTGCCAGTACCCAGACGTTAAGTCAAACGTGCTGAGGTACCGTGCAGCCCCTAGCCGATCTATGAGCTCATCAGCTCTGGGGATGGGGTGCGCGTCAGTCCTGGTGACTGAATTGAGTCCTCGGTAGTCCACACAGAACCGGAGTTCTGGTGTGGCACCCAGTGCGGCAGCCTTTGGGACCAAGACCACTGGGCTGGCCCAAGGACTGTTAGAGGACTCAATCACCCCTAACGCAAGCATTTTGGAGACCTCCTCCTTGATGCAAGCTCTCACCCTGTCAGTCACCCTGTAAGATTTGTGCTTCACAGGCGTACTGTCCCCAGTGTCCACATCATGGATGCACCAATCTGTGACACCGGGAACCAGGGAGAACAGATCAGAAAACTGTCCCAGCAACTGGCGGCAGTCATTCTGTTGCTCAGGGGTCAGGGTGGAAGAGAGGTTGACACCATCCACTGACCCATCTTGCTCTGTTGCTGACAGGAGGTCAGGAAGAGGCTCAGTCTCCTCCTCCATCCCAGCATCTGTCGCTAAGAGCATGCCCACTTGGGACCTCTCCAAGTGGGGCTTCAGAGCGGTTGACATGCAGGACCCTCAAGGGGTTCCTGGGAGACCGCAAGTCCACCAAGTAGGTAACCGGACTTTTGCGCTCTACAACCTCAAAGGGTCCGGTCCACTTATCCTGGAGCGCGCAGGGCTCCACTGGGGCCATGACCCATACTTTCTGGCCAGGCTGAAGCTCTACCAGAGTGGCATTCTGGTCGTACCACCGCTTCATCTCCTCCTGGCTGGCTTCCAGATTCGCCTCAGCGAGTTGCCTGAAACGCCTAGTTTGGTTCCTAAAGGCCAGCATGTAACTGTATACATCCTGGGGAGGTTTCCTGGGAGATTGCTCCCAGCCTTCTTTGACCAAACTTAGAGGTCCTCTCACGGGGTGTCCATAGAGAAGCTCAAAGGGGCTGAACCCTAGAGATTTCTGTGGCACCTCACGGTAAGCAAAGAGCAGGCATGGTAAGAGGACGTCCCACTTACGCCTCATAGGTTCCTCAAGACCCATAATCATGCCTTTGAGGGTTCGGTTGAACCTTTCAACCAACCCATTTCCTTGGGGGTGGTAAGGAGTGGTAAACTTGTAGGTTACCCCACACTCCTGCCACAGGGACTTCATATACTTGGAAATGAAGTTGGTCCCCGGTCAGACACTACCTCGCTAGGGAATCCCACTCGGGAGAAAATTCCCATCAGTGCTCGTCCCACCACGGGGGCCGTCACTGTCCTCAGAGGTATGGCTTCCGGGTACCGGGTGGCATGGTCCACCAAGACCAGGATGAACCTGTTGCCCATGGCTGTCTTGGGGTCCAGTGGCCCCACAATGTCAATACCCACCCGTTCAAAGGGGGTGCTGACTACAGGGAATGGCTGGAGAGGAGCCTTGCGCTTCCTCCCACTCTTTCCACTTGCCTGGCAAGTCTGACACGTGCTGCAGTGAGTGTCTGAACTCCTGCGCATTTGGGGCCAATAAAAGTGGGTGACAAGCCTCTCAAAGGTCTTGTCCTGCCCCAAATGTCCTGCCAATGGAACATCATGAGCCAGCCCCAGTAGGAAGGCTCTGAAGCACTGGGGTACCACCAGCACACGGGCTGACCCAGGCTCAGCAACCTTAGGCTCAGTATACAGGAGATCATTCTCCCAATAGACCCAATGTGACCCAGACTGATCACCTGTTGCCTGGTCTGCAGCCTGTTGCCGCAGACCCACCAGAGAAGGGCATTCTTTCTGCTCCTTGCAGAATTCTTCCCTGGAGGGTCCTCCTTCTTGCTGCCAATGGGTCAGCTCAGGCAGGTCCCCCAGTTCAGCTACCTGTTCCCCTGTAGGCTCCAGGGCATCCCCCTCAGGGTCTGCCTCCTCCTGGACCGTGGGAACTTCGGGGGCCGGTTTCCCGCACCCCCTGCCTCTTCTCGTGACGGCAGGTACCTGGGCCTCCCTCTCAGGCTCCAGGTCCTCTTGAGCACCTTTACTTGCTGCCATGGACCGGGTGGTCACACACGCCCAGTCAGGCAAACCCAACATCTCTAAATGAGCCCTTCGCTCCACCTTCGCCCAAGGTGAGCTCTCCAAGTCGTTCCCTAGCAAACAGTCAACAGGCATGGCGGGCCTCACAGCTACCTGAAGAGTACCAGAGACCCCCCCACTCAAAGGGAACCTGAGCCACTTTGCAGTGACTCTCTGTGTTGTCAGCGGCAACAACTGGATAGAATGCATGGGGGACAACCTGCTCTTGAGACACCAGGTGACACTTGACAGCTGTCACACTGGCTCCTGTATCTCTAAGAGCCTCCACCCTATGGCCATTGATGGTCACCCACTGCCTGTATTTCTTAGTGTTATCAGGCAGCTGGGTCTTGGGGACCATCTCACAGTCTCCTAATGAGACAAGGGACATCTGTGCGGGACCCCACCCCTCCGGGGCATCCATCTCCTCCCCCAGGGCTACACTAGCCATCTGCCGGGGGGCTGCACCAGGGGTGCGGTCTTTCCAAACTGGCGGCACCTGGGATCACTCGCTATGTGACCCAGGTCCCCACATTTGTAGCATCTCAGGGGTCCCCTTTGAACAGGTGGACCTGTCGGGGCCCCTGTGGGTTTCTGGGGGGAGGCTGGGAACCTTTCCCTTGGTTCCCTTGGGGACTACTTTGGGGCCTTCTTTGGAACTCCCTCTGTTTACCCTTGTCCCCCCACTCTTCTGCTGGGGACCCTGCCCACCCTTGGCTGAGTCTCCCACGTGACCCTTGTGGACCCTGGTACTGACCCAGCGGTCCGCCTCCTCAGCAAGCTTCCTAGGGATAGTCAGCTTGCTATCTATCAGGTGCTGGCGTAGCTCTGGAAAACAGTTACTTGACAAGTGCTCCCATGCAATCAAATCAAGGAGCCCCTGAAAATCATCAACTTTGCTACCCTTCACCCAACCATCCAATGCTCTGCAGAAAAAAGTGACATATTCAACCCAGGTACTGTTCTCTATCTTCGTGCAACCCCTGAACCTCTGCCTATACAATTCAGGAGTTAAACCATACCTAGACATTAAAGCATCCTTCATGTGGCGATATGAATTATGGACATCAGAAGGCAGATCTAGCAGTGTGTCCCGCCCCTCACTAAGGAACCGTCCCCACAACCCCGCTCCCCAATCCTTCTCAGGGACCCGGTGGGAAGACATGGCTACCTCATAGGCCTTGAACCACTGCCCAATGTCATCATTTTTAAAAAACTCTCTGACCACATCTTTAGGAATATATACTCTAGATTCCACAGGCATTGACGGTGTGCTGCCACCAGAGGGAGTAATTTCTAAGCTCCTAGCTTTCAAATCCAACTCCCTCAAACTTCTATCATGCTCAAGCTGCATCTTCTTTTCTTCTAGGGCCAGTTTCCTAATTTCCAATTGCCCACTCATTTTGGCCAGCTCCAACTCATGCATCCTATTTCTCTCCCTGTCCTCCAGCTCTTCTGGGGACAGGCCTTTAGCAGAAACACTGCTACCTATTAGGGAAGGTGCTTTCCTTTCCCCTGGACCCAATAGCCCTTCCAGCTGAACATCTGCATTATTCTCCCCTTCCTCAATCTCAGGGGTTTTCCTTGCTTCTACCCAGGCCCTCAGTGCCTTGTAGAACTCATCCCTCTTGGTGAGCCCGGTAATTACAACATTAAACTTTTTGCAGAAGTGCTTCAGCTGCTTCACTTTGTAGCATTCCAGTTTCTCCTCTTCCCACTCAAAATCAATAGATGCTATGGATGCTGTGTCTTCCATGATGGTTAAACTTGGCAAAAATGGAACGTCCTAGAAAAACAAATCTACCAGCAGTATGTGGTCGCGTTTTGGTCTGCACTCACTAGTAGTGTTCACCAATCACTGTACATGAGTCACAAATGCAAGTCCAGAATCCCCACCGCTGACCACCAATGTTAGAATTGGGGGTCTCTAGTTGGCACAGGTAGGTACTTGTGACAAATAGGGACCCTCGCCTCTAGTCAGGGTAAAGGGGTACACTCCTAAATTAACCCCTGCTCACCCCCTTGGTAGCTTGGCACGAGCAGACAGGCTTATCTCAGAGGCAGTGTGTAAACCATTGGTGAACACATACAGTAATCTAGTGACACACTACAGATGGACACCACACAAGGTTTATATCAAAAATAAGTATTCTTTATATAGTTTTAACACAAGACCATAAACGACAAAAATCCACAATACTGTACTTAAAATGGTAGTTTTAGCTTAGTTCAGTTCAGTTCTTAAGATGCGACACTTTAAGTCAATGTACCTTACGATGCGGGACTCTTCCACAACAAGCAATGTTGCAGCGATGGAAATGCGACAAAGTTCTGGTGCAAAGAAATAAAGACGTCAAGTTCTTCCTGATGCGGCACGCTTCTCCGAGGTTGCGAGAAGTCTCGACTCGATGCGTCAGCTACAGCGGCGACACCCTTGTTCCGTGATGCGACGGCAGCAGCTTTGGCGGCGACCCTCTTCTCCGACGTTGCGAGACGCTTCCGCTCGATGCGACAACTGCGGCGGCGACACCCTGGTTTCGTGATGCGACGGCAGCAGCTCCGACGGCGGCACGCTTCTCCGTGGATGCGAGGCGCTTCTCTTGATGCGGTGCAATGCGACAGCTACAGCGGCGACACCCTCCTTCGGAGTTGCGACGGCAGCGGCTGCGGCGGCGACACGCTTCTTCCTCGATGCGAGACTCTTCTCTTGATGCGGTGCAATGCGACAGCTACAGCGGCGACACCCTCCTTCGGAGTTGCGACGGCAGCAGCAGCGGCGGCGACACGCTTCCTCTTCGTTGCGGGACGCTTCTCTCGATGCGGTGCAATACGACAGCTACAGCGGCGACACCCTCCTTCGGAGTTGCGACGGCAGCAGCAGCGGCGGCGACACGCTTCTTCCTCTTGAGTCGCGCTTCCAGCTCCTTGCGACACGCAGTCCCTTCAGAAGGCCCAAAACAGCAGCAGGCACTTCCAAAGGATTCTTGGGGAGCTGGTGGTTGAAGTCTGTTGTCCCTGAGACTTCAGCAGGAGGCAAGCTCTTTTCTCAAGCCCTTGGAGATACTTTACAAGTTGAATAAAAGTGCACACAAAGTCCTTTCTCCTTCCTTTGGCAGTCAGGCAACCACTGCAGGCAGATCCCTCTAGCTTAGGGATAGTCTTCTCCTCAGTTCCTTCTTGGTTCCGCTCCTCAGCAAAGGTTTCTTCTTGTTTTCCCAAAGTGATCTAATTTCCTAGGGGTCTGGGTCCCCTTTTTATACCCAGTTTTCCTTTGTTCTCTGAAGGCAGAGAGGCCTCTGCCTAGTCCAAAACCAGTTCTGGTCAGTCCTGGAGCACTTTGTTTTTCTGACTCCTTCTTTCCTTTCAGAATGTGGGGCAGGGTGCTCAGCCGCCCGGCAGGAGGTGGAGCCAGCATTGTGGAAGGCAGGCACAGCCCTATTCAGACCCAGGTGCAACTCCTCCCTCCACTCTGGATGCAGATCTTTCTATTCAGCCCTGTGCTGACTCACCCTGTCTCCTGTAGCCACCCCCAGCCCCTGTCACTCAATCTCCAGACAAGGAATACACAACCTAGCAGAGGCAGGCTTGGAAGTTTAGGCAAGAAAATACCCACTTTCTAAAAGTGGTATTTTCAAACACAGAATGTTAAAACCAACTTCACTAAAAGATGTATTTTATCATTCTGAGTTCAGGCATACTAAATTCGTTTTTCTACCATGTTCCCTGGGTCAGTTCTGACTATAAGGTGTAATAGTCAGTCTGCCCATTCTGGCCTATGGGGAGCAGGTAGCCTTGCAATAGTGAAAAACGAAAATGGCTGTAATTCACTATTAGGACATGCCACACACACCAGGGCATGTCCTACCTTATACTTACAATGCACCCTGCCCTAGGGCCTACTTTAGGGGTGACCAACATGCAGTAAAGGGAAGGTTTAGGGACTGGTAAGTGGGTGTACTCACCAAGTCGACATGGCAGCCCTAGGCTGCACACAGGCTCTGCAATGGCAGGCCTGAGGCACATTTTACAAGCCGCTTCTGTGGGTGGCACAACCAGTGCTGCAAGCCCACCAGCGGCATTGGATTTACAAGCCCTGGGCACACTCAGTGCACTGTACTAGGGACTGACAAGTAAACCAATCATCCAATCATGGAGTCACTAATACATAACGCAATTTATCATAGGGAGCACTTGCACTGTGGCACTGAATAGCAGTGGCACAGTGCCCAAAGCATCTAACACCAGCAAAAATGGATCGGTAACATAGGAGGCATCATAAAAAATGGAAGGGAGACCCACGCCAAGGATGCCAGGTCTAACACCTCACATATCATAAGTTATGCAATAACGTACCAGACCCCTTCCTTACTCTCCGGGACAAATGGCAGGCGGACTTGGGACAGATTGAGGATGATGACTGGCAAACTGCCCTGATGTCCCCAAGAGAGGAGGCCATAAACCATCGTTTTCGGCTGATCCAACTAAAAGTTTTACATAGGACATGCCTCACAGGTGTGACCTTAGCTAAAATAGGAACCAGACAGGATGCACTTTGCCTACGTGGATGTAATCAAATAGCCACATTTTATCATATACTATGGGATTGCCCCCTGATCCGACACTTATGGGAGAGGGCCGTAGAGAAGCTGCACGATGCGCTAGGGAAACAACTCACTCTAACACCTTTACTGGGGATTCTGAATATATGGGACGCAACCAACCTCACGGACACAGAGCAACAATTCACCACCCTGGGGTACACATTAGTGAAAAGGGCCATTGCTATGAAATGGGGGGCAGTGGATCGTCCACTGATAATAGGGTGGGTGGCAGAAATGGACAGATGCATGGTAGCCGAAAAAGAGGTCTACAAATCTAGAGGCTGTCCTAAAAAGTGGGACAAAAAATGGGGTGCCTGGAATGCATATCGGGGAGAATTATGCATCTCACCAATGGTAGAACTGGAAATGTCAAAAAGGGGGGCCACAGAACTGTAATGTTGGATCGAAATGCTGTGCACGGAATTGTTTATTTTTAATTCTGTAAAGGAATGTATATTGCTGTGATTATGCATGTGACGAATGTTAAGTTAATAAAATTATTATACATTTT
This sequence comes from Calotriton arnoldi, assembly GCA_963921515.1. Taxonomy (NCBI): domain Eukaryota; kingdom Metazoa; phylum Chordata; class Amphibia; order Caudata; family Salamandridae; genus Calotriton; species Calotriton arnoldi. The sequence continues at coordinate 1,401,631 of CAWUFW010003562.1, forward strand.
TTTTTTTTTAAATGATTGTATTGACATGTTCATGTTTAACACCCACCACACATCAAATCTCACACTTTATCTATATGTTTCAACCCTAAATGCGAACTGCTTATTTACTGTGTAACTACTGTTATGCACAGCATTTCTTGTTGAAAGGCTCAAATTGAGATACCACATAAAATAAATACACAATATTTACGCCCCACAACATTTTGTAATTACTATTACTGCCATTGTTCGGAACCTAGTTATTGCATTCTTTCAAATCTGTCTGGAACAATAAAAGAGTGTCAAACAATGATATGCTTCTTGATCATTTTCTCAAATTTCAAACCTCAAATTCGATGACATAGTTTCAAACAATTGTCGAATTGTTTCAAACAAATTATAAATCAAAACATTTCAAATGAATAATATTCCCAGCATTACAAGAATGAATTAGCCAACACAAAATAAAACTTTCTGTGAACATTTTCCACAGATAATACAATTAATATCTTCAGAAGGAGGCATGACTTCAGTGTGAATGTTTTCATTATGGTTGAAAATTATTCATTATAAACAGGATTTCAACCCCTGCGTGCTGGTGACTCATGGGGGGTTTCTGGATTGCTATCGGAATTGCAAGTGGCCCTGTTCCTCTCTCTCAGTGTAATCCTGCATTTCAGTGTTCCAGTGAGGGGCGCTCCTACAGTGCTGGAAAATTAAATTTCCTTTTCAAATACCAGACAAACCCACGTCTGAATAAACTGAGTATAAATTTATTGAACGAAAATACTGGTAGGTTTAAGTAGATGTAAAGTCCTCATGGGGTCATTTGGGAGTCTCCGTGGGTAGAAGCTGCTGCCTCTTGTGACCCCTGGCCTTGCCCTTGAGATCCCTGGCCTCAAAGAAAGCAGTAGCAGCGTGAAACCAGCAGAAGGGGATTGCTGGGTGTTGCAGGAAGGACCCGTGCCGAGTAGCAGCTGCTGTCCTCTCAGTATCTTCCAGTCCCTCTGTAACATCATTATTTGTTTTTAGTAGTTCTTTGCTTTGTTAGCAGTCTCCCACGCTCGCAGTCTGAGCACTACAACACTGTACGGAAACACACAAGGCTAGGATTGTAGCCAATCAGGAATGGACTCCAGTCACAGTGCGCGTAAAAGAAATAAAAGTTTCATTATTTCATCATGCTCATTTTTTTCTTCACAATTTCGAATTAATTTAAGAGTTGTGTAGATGACACTTAATTCTTCTGACTCCTGTGGCAGGATTTCAATGGGGCTCGGAATCTTTTCCCCAGATGAAACGGAGGGCCTGATGAAGAGTTTGGCGGGCGGGTTACTGTAAAGCACTTGAGGTAATAGTGCGCTCACTCGTGCAATGGAGATGGGGTCAACCACCCTTACAAACTGCGCGGTCCTCTCGCCCCCCCACAAAGGCAACAGACTCAACTTCTTGGGTTAGGACGTAGCAAATTTACTCCACATGAAACAAGGTGGTATAAACCACTGTAAACAAATGACATTACACAATAGAAAATATTGCAAAATACACAGCAAACCTGAACATTGCATTGCACATATCCTATTTACATCCCCATTTGGGGGCAACATAGTAGAGAAAGACCAGGTGATAAACTTTCACATCAAACATTTCAGAAATCTCCAGAGACCGCATAGCGCATTGGTCCCTGCCGGGGCATCCCATGACTCTTGGTCATGCCCCACATAATCTCTTGGGTACCTGAGGTAGGGCTAGAAGGGTAGGGCCACCAGCAGGTTAGCCCTCCTTCCAACCAGCCTCACCCCTGAAAGGCTTCTCTCGAAGGAGGCGGCCAACTGGGCAACTTAGTGCCCTCAAGCATTAGTGTCATTACACGGCTACGATGGGCCTACGATGGGCACCCATGTAGATAGGTCGGGGTGGGTGGGTGGCAAACATTCAGTCCGGCTCCCACAGCACATCAGGGGACAAAGAGGAGGCCACTGGGGGGTCGCCCACTTTTAAAAGGCTCTATTCTGCCCCCTCCCCTCTGTCGCATAACTCATGACCACTTCCAGTCATGACTCACTTCTTTGGTCCCCCAACCCTCCACGGTGGAGCGACTAATGACGCCCACCTGTAAATGGCCGATGGGCTTTTGGCCAGTGGCTGATCCGTCGCCTTAGTGGAGGTTACCCTCCATCAAACTCTAAACCGGGCCCTACCTCATGGGAGTTATCAGCAAAAAAGCTTACTGCTTGGTACACGAGAAAACGCCACTACAAAAAGGGAACACATTCACCACAGCAATATAGCGACGTAGAGTCCACCGGGTTTTTACTTTTACAAATATATAGAAAATCGCCGCCTTATTTTAGGACAACGGTCTCGCGTTTCAAGTAATAATGTACTTGAAAACGACCAGGCTCAAAAATCATGAGGATAGAACCTTTTCTGGATAACGCTCTGTTTCCATTTCACATGACTTCCCTCCGTAGTCCTGCTGGTGCCTCGTATCCTCTGTCAAAGGTTCCTTTACTAGACATCTGAAACAACTTAACATGGCACCCGGGAATGAGGTGCTTTTCTGTCGGCCTGTGATGATCACACGCTCCAGCCTGAGCAGAGGCGGTGACAACCCGTCCATGGACACCGAGGGGGACCCAACAGTGACAGGTCCACTCACAGACAGTCAGACATCAGATGTCACCATGATGAAGAGTGACTGCCCGTCCTCCCCAAGCTGCTCAGTGTCCTGACGTCACGGGGACCGGTGCCCTCTGGATGCTGCTGCTCAAAGTGAGACAGTCGTCACTAGTGAGCGGAAGCGAGGTTAATACTCCACAGCCCTCTTGTGTCCCATGTCTTTTATATAATATTCACTTTCGACTTTCTATTTTGGGTTGATGTTAGACAATTTCGAATATGTGAAACCTTATTAAGCATGTGCTAAGAAGGCACTCAGTTTCGTTCTGGACACACTGACAGAGAAGAGGGAAAGAGAAACGGGGTTAATTTGTTGAAGCTACTGACTGCAAGGTGGCTTCGCATTTTAGCAACTCTCGAGTGCTGCGGGCACGTGTCATTGCAGGGGCCTAGCTACCATTGGTGCAGCAGGAGCTTTGGCACCGGTGCCCAGTGCTCCGAGGGACCCATGGAATCCTGATAGTTTCTGTATTTTACTACCTGAACAGCAGTCAAAGGGGACATTTTCCTTGCTTGCACCACCAGGGAAAAAAGCCTTCTTCCTGCCTTACTGATCATTTGCAGGCTGAAGGAGCTTGCTTGGGTCTCTTAACTGTGAGCAGTGTGTTGTACCTGCTGCTCAGCCAGTGTGAGTGTGGTGTGGAATGTTGGGGTGGATGATGCTGTGGAATGTTGGGTGAGTGAGGTTGGCAGTTGGAGGCTGAGCAGCAGGAAGGCTGCTCCTGGTGGGGCTCACTGTATCTTTATCTTGAACCTACTATCTTAATAAATACCATCCTGAGTTTACCATGGAACAGGATCTTTGTTTTGATTACAACACAGTGCTTAATCTGAGCCGGTGGAGACTACCGCAACTCATTTTTGGGGACCAACACTTATTTTCCCTCTTCAGACATTTCCTGAAAGCAATAGAGGGAAAAAGACAGGAAAATGAAAGAGGGAGGAAGAGGAAGATGGAAAAAGTGAGACAAAGGGATAAAGCAGGGACCAGCAAAGGAGAAAAAGGGGCAAGGAACATCTGCTAGTAATTAAAGTCTCCTGGCTGGATTCAAGGCTGCGCAGCCTTGATAGTCGGCGCCCTGGCATTTAATAGTGCTGGCCGCGGTGCTTTGGCACCGTCACATTTTAAAGAAAGGTTACAGTGCCCTGGTCTCAACTAAAAAAAATATAGAAAGGTAGTGTTAGCTTTCCAAATGAAGTTTTACTTTCTGCCAGCTCTAAGTCAGCCCATCAGTAGGTAACGTTCCATTGCAGAATCAGATACTTCTTGGATTCAACACAACTGTGAAACCTTTGAGGTGCTCACAGTTACCCTCACACCACTCATCGTTGGACAGAGTTCGCTCAGCTTGTATACAATACGAATATTATTTAGTGTACTGACTCAGCTCTGGAAGCTAACTAACTTTATCATTCAGTTTCCTAACAGTGTCAAATATTGGAAAATATGCATTCATGGCAGCCACAAATGCTAAAATCTGATCCTATACCAAGGAATCATTGTCCCTTTAACTTTCTCATTGAAAAGTTCAATACCTGTGCGAAAGAGTATAAAGGATAACATTGGTTAGGATAGTTCTTGAACATCTCTGTACCCAACTAGCCATATCCTCTGAATTAGTGAACTGATCAATGATTGGATGCCTCTTCTACTATTACTTCATATTTCCATGACACTGATCCTCAGAGATTTTATCACCTATCAATCAATGATTTGAAGGTCTCTCCTACTATACTTTCCCAGCTGTGTAACGTCCTGATAGGCTGCGCCTAGTGTGATGATTCACTGACGTTGTACGTGCCAAGGTTAGTGGTTGTAGTCAGTAACAGTAAACGCCAATGGCTTTCCCTCTTAGTGGATTGCTGGATTATGGCATGCGATTAAACAAACAAAATGGTTTCTCATTGGCAATTCATCTTGGTGGTCCTGCAGCCAATATGCTGCATCTGGTGTACACACCCTAGGTGCTTTCAAAAGTTTCTAGTTGTTGTGGAATGAGAATGTGAACGACTCGACAGCTTCAGCTGCACTGCCTGCGCTCAATCCTGAGAACTCCTCGGTGGGAATAAAGCCTGGTCTGCATGGATTTATTCACAAACCTAGCAACACCGAGTCTGATACTAGGAAGACAAGCAGAAATCAAATATTTATGGCTGCTTACAGGAGGCGAATCGAGTTCCTTCTTTAGAACAATCCATGCATCGAGTAAGGAACACCGTGTACAAGAACTGAAGCACAGCACGGGCAGTTTTTAGCCATCTCTGAGCCTGAAGTTACTTTGTACTTTTCTTTTAAGCTCCAATACTTTCAAGCCAGTTCGTGGTATTCTTTTTCGCTTTGGACAGCGTGCAGTCTTGAGTACACTACGGTTCCTTACTATTTATTAAAACAAGATACATTAAGATATTCAAATTGCATAGCATGGCGTGGGTTGATCAAAATTAAAAATGAAATTCAGATACTTTGTAATCCTGCTTCTTCATTACTTTGACTTAAATTCGTTTATGATTTTCTTAATAAGTTATAGTTACTTACTGTACCTCCTACCTTCTCTGTAATTGGTTTGTCATCATGTTTATGTTAATCTGTTTTAGTTCGAATTAATGAATACATCACTTATGAAATAAGAAAATGTTCAATAACCACATTATCAATAATTAAAATGGCAATTTTGAATAGCATACGCTACACATTGGTATGTTTCTTATGCAACACTTGTATTTTTTAATCAAGGTAATGTGGAACCCACACTTACATGAATGATATGCACTGATATAGATAAATTCATCACACCTGTGTCAAGGCACACTGTGGGTGGGGTGAAGTTGAGCTACTGCCAAACAGCCATCCGTGACAGGCCACTAAAGGACCGTCATAGGTGTCCAGTGCCTGCCTGCACACCTGTATTAGCTTTTTCCGGTCCTGAGCGGGCACGGTCATAGCACGCGACACGCTTAAAGCTGTGTAAACTGTGATATGTGTGAGTAAGTGCTACCTTGCTAGTTTACACTGTGCTAAGTTTTTCAGAACTTTGGGGCCTATTACGATGGCGGTCGGAGGCACCATTGCAGTGCTGGCGGTGGCGGAAAATGCTTTTTTCCGCACGCCAGCAGCGGACCTCACGCCCGCCATATTAGGATGGCCAAACGTAGCCCATTTCCCGTCCGGCGCGGTGCGACGCTAACCGCCATCAAAGTGCGCCCGCCACCGCGGCGTGGGAGCCAATGGAGACTCACCGCCGTGAGGAATGACGTCCCGACCGCCGTACAAATCAGGATGCCCCAAACAGCCAGTCGCACCGCAGCGGAGAAACCGCCCACCCTGAGACGGCGGAAGCATCACAGCGGAGCGCTAAACCTGATCCCCGGTCCCAACCGCCCGGTCCCTAGCGCAATGGACCCAGCTTTGCACGTCTTGCCGGCGCTGTACCTAATACATCACCAGCAACTCATGGCCCGTCGCGGACGCCGCCGCAGGTACACAACACAACTCCGCACACAACCACAACACACAACTGAGCTGAACTAGGGTTCCTATCCACACCAGACACCCTGGTGGGGACAGGAACACATCCACAAGTGTACCCACACATGTCCTACCTGTCACCAAATCACCCCTCCGCATCCAGGTCACCCATCCACCGCGATCATGAAGTAAATTCCCGGTCACGTCACCGCAGCATTGAAAACGCGGGAAAACATACGCACAATGCAGAAGGCAGGGCCAGCGCCAGGCATGGGTAGTGCACAAAGACCACAGGGCCACACCTCCACCCCCACACACCAGGCCCCCCCATGAATGGACATGCCATGTGCCCCTCCTGTGCTCCCCCATGCACAACAACAAGCCAGGGGAACCCACACCCTGCACCACACACCAAACAACTAGGGAGACAGCCACAGCAGGAGTGGCTGCAGAGGAACACACAGCACAGAAGCACAGGGCCAGGGCAACCCACACACCACAACAACACCACACACATGGCAAGAAAACTGAGTCCAAGCAGAAAATGCACACACACACAAATAATGAACAATCACTCCACTGGACACACAGCCTGCCAAGTCACACAGACATACCCCACACTGACACACAGCCACATACACAGACCACATGCCAGCAGCAATGGAGTACAACATATAGGAAAGCTAAAGTGAGGTACCCACAATTGGAAGGCCAAGGAGCCAACTACCAAGCATGTGTACATCACATGCAAGACAAGGAATATATAAGAACACCCTCAGCCCATCAAATCACACATGGCTGGCACAGTGAGTGAAGTCAAACCACAGTCACCTCAGTGCAACAACTCAGGGAGACAGCAAGGCAACCCATGGATAGGCACAGGGATGAAAGGAAGGCCCTGAAGTCAAACAGTGAACATCCACACATATGTATCCAACTACTTGACAGGAGCATGTCAGCAGCACAACACACAGGGCCCATTGACACACTCCATGACTGTCAAACACAAGTAGGAATCCTCACACATACCCCTCCCCATCACACCTGCAGCACACAACACCAATGCCAGACACACAGAAGGGTGTCAATAAAGTCCAGTCAATACACAGACAAACAATTACACTCCTTGGGGGCACCCACAAACATCACACACACACAGGGATGCCAGAACCAATGTCTGCACAAAAACAACAGCCAAACACATAACTCAACTAAAACACACACAGAAGCACAACAAGACCAGACATGAACTGTGCAGCCAAACTATGGAAAGGCAATGGGAGCACAGACAGAACAGGAGTGCACAACCCCATCAGTCAGGAACAATGCACAGACAACATACCACAACACAGACAAGAAGTGCACCATCACAAAACAATCATGGACACAAACTGGGAGAAATGGGCCTACAATGACACACAGACAGACATACCACACCACCCATCAAGTCAACATGATGTCAGAGTGTACCACATGGCTGCACATGCACAAGACTGACAAGAGACAGCTCAGATATGAGAGGAGAAAACAACAAGGACACACCTAACACAAGCACAGGAACTAGAATAGACCTAAGTTCATGTGACAGACACACAAGTAATGCAAAAGAAACAATTGATGGACGGAATGCTGGACAATGCAAACATTCACCCCCAGTCACAAGGATCTGGGTTAAATCCATCATTCTTTTGCTCACCACACCACCCCAGTCATATGCAAATCAGTCTTGACCCTGTTCCTTGTGGGAACAGTCCAGCCCGAACTGCCAAGCCAGGTCCTCCCTGGACCGGAAACAAGCATCCTGGGACCGGTTTCAGGGCATCACCCTTCTTCAGCCAGGCTAGCTTGAATCCAGTGGTGTAGTGAGCACGGGACCCACGTCTGGGCATACCCTTCCCACTTAGGGCGACAAATGCAAAAGAAACAATTGATGGACGGAATGCTGGACAATGCAAACATTCACCCCCAGTCACAAGGATCTGGGTTAAATCCATCATTCTTTTGCTCACCACACCACCCCAGTTTGGACCCAGCCATATGCAAATCAGTCTTGACCCTGTTCCTTGTGGGAACAGTCCAGCCCGAACTGCCAAGCCAGGTCCTCCCTGGACCGGAAACAAGCATCCTGGGACCGGTTTCAGGGCATCACCCTTCTTCAGCCAGGCTAGGTTGAATCCAGTGGTGTAGTGAGCACGGGACCCACGTCTGGGCATACCCTTCCCACTTAGGGCGACAAATGCAAAAGAAACAATTGATGGACGGAATGCTGGACAATGCAAACATTCACCCCCAGTCACAAGGATCTGGGTTAAATCCATCATTCTTTTGCTCACCACACCACCCCAGTTTGGACCCAGGCATATGCAAATAAGTCTTGACCCTGTTCCTTGTGGGAACAGTCCAGCCCTAACTGCCAAGCCAGGTCCTCCCTGGACCGGAAACAAGCATCCCGGGACCGGTTTCAGAGCATCACCCTTCTTCAGCCAGGCTAGCTTGAATCCAGTGGTGTAGTGAGCACGGGTCCCACGTCTGGGCATACCCTTCCCACTTAGGGCGACAAATGCAAAAGAAACAATTGATGGACGGAATGCTGGACAATGCAAACATTCACCCCCAGTCACAAGGATCTGGGTTAAATCCATCATTCTTTTGCTCACCACACCACCCCCAGTTTGGACCCAGCCATATGCAAATCAGTCTTGACCCTGTTCCTTGTGGGAACAGTCCAGCCCGAACTGCCAAGCCAGGTCCTCCCTGGACCGGAAACAAGCATCCTGGGACCGGTTTCAGGGCATCACCCTTCTTCAGCCAGGCTAGCTTGAATCCAGTGGTGTAGTGAGCAGGGGACCCACGTCTGGGCATACCCTTCCCACTTAGGGCGACAAATGCAAAAGAAACAATTGATGAACTGGGGTGGCGTGGTGAAGCAAAATAACGATGGAATTAAACCCAGATCTGTGACTGGGGGTGAATGTTTGCCAATGTGCAGCATTCTGTCCATCATCTTGTGTGTTTTGCATTTCGCCCTAAGTGGGAAGGGTATGCCCAGACGTGGGTCCCGTGCTCACTACGCCACTGGAGTCAAGCTATCCTGGCTGATGAAGGCTGATAGCCTGAAACCGGTCCTAGGATGCTTGATTCCGGTCCAGGGAAGACATGGCTTGGCAGTTCAGTCTGGACTGTTCCCATGAGGCACAGGGTCAAGACTGATTTGCATATGGCTATGTCTGAACTGGGGTGGCGTGGTGAAGCAAAATAACGATGGATTAAACCCAGATCTGTGACTGGGGGTGAATGTTTGCCAATGTGCAGCATTCCGTCCATCATCTTGTGTGTTTTGCATTTCGCCCTAAGTGGGAAGGGTATGCCCAGACGTGGGTCCCGTGCTCACTACGCCACTGGAGTCAAGCTATCCTGGCTGATGAAGGCTGATAGCCTGAAACCGGTCCTAGGATGCTTGATTCCGGTCCAGGGAAGACATGGCTTGGCAGTTTGGTCTGGACTGTTCCCATGAGGCACAGGGTCAAGACTGATTTGCATATGGCTATGTCTGAACTGGGGTGGCGTGGTGAAGCAAAATAACGATGGATTAAACCCAGATCTGTGACTGGGGGTGAATGTTTTCCAATGTGCAGCATTCCGTCCATCATCTTGTGTGTTTTGCATTTCGCCCTAAGTGGGAAGGGTATGCCCAGACGTGGGTCCCGTGCTCACTACGCCACTGGAGTCAAGCTATCCTGGCTGATGAAGGCTGATAGCCTGAAACCGGTCCTAGGATACTTGATTCCGGTCCAGGGAAGACATGGCTTGGCAGTTCGGTCTGGACTGTTCCCATGAGGCACAGGGTCAAGACTGATTTGCATATGGCTATGTCTGAACTGGGGTGGCGTGGTGAAGCAAAATAACGATGGATTAAACCCAGATCTGTGACTGGGGGTGAATGTTTGCCAATGTGCAGCATTCCGTCCATCATCTTGTGTGTTTTGCATTTCGCCCTAAGTGGGAAGGGTATGCCCAGACGTGGGTCCCGTGCTCACTACGCCACTGGAGTCAAGCTATCCTGGCTGATGAAGGCTGATAGCCTGAAACCGGTCCTAGGATGCTTGATTCCGGTCCAGGGAAGACATGGCTTGGCAGTTTGGTCTGGACTGTTGCCATGAGGCACAGGGTCAAGACTGATTTGCATATGGCTATGTCTGAACTGGGGTGGCGTGGTGAAGCAAAATAACGATGGATTAAACCCAGATCTGTGACTGGGGGTGAATGTTTTCCAATGTGCAGCATTCCGTACATCATCTTGTGTGTTTTGCATTTCGCCCTAAGTGGGAAGGGTATGCCCAGACGTGGGTCCCGTGCTCACTACGCCACTGGAGTCAAGCTATCCTGGCTGATGAAGGCTGATAGCCTGAAACCGGTCCTAGGATGCTTGATTCCGGTCCAGGGAAGACATGGCTTGGCAGTTCGGTCTGGACTGTTCCCATGAGGCACAGGGTCAAGACTGATTTGCATATGGCTATGTCTGAACTGGGGTGGCGTGGTGAAGCAAAATAACGATGGATTAAACCCAGATCTGTGACTGGGGGTGAATGTTTGCCAATGTGCAGCATTCCGTCCATCATCTTGTGTGTTTTGCATTTCGCCCTAAGTGGGAAGGGTATGCCCAGACGTGGGTCCCGTGCTCACTACGCCACTGGAGTCAAGCTATCCTGGCTGATGAAGGCTGATAGCCTGAAACCGGTCCTAGGATGCTTGATTCCGGTCCAGGGAAGACATGGCTTGGCAGTTCGGTCTGGACTGTTCCCATGAGGCACAGGGTCAAGACTGATTTGCATATGGCTATGTCTGAACTGGGGTGGCGTGGTGAAGCAAAATAACGATGGATTAAACCCAGATCTGTGACTGGGGGTGAATGTTTGCCAATGTGCAGCATTCCGTCCATCATCTTGTGTGTTAGACACACAAGTAAGGCACACCACACTGGCAACACACATCTGAATGAAACACACCACACCAACAAAACACACACACTGACATGCAAATAGAACACCACACACAGAGCATCTGTCATCTGCAAGAGACAACACAGCCCAAACACTGCACACAGCCACATCAAACATACAACAGAAGCACATGCCAATAAATCACATTGCAAACACAGCAGGACATCAGGGGATGCACACCAGGCAAGGACAAGGCAACATACACCCACAGCACTGCATGCACACCAAGCAGTGTGTGCACACCAAACATACCAGTCCCACACTGACATGAGTGACACACCATGAACACCCACAACAACAATCAAAACAGCACACTGACAACATCACACTCAGGAAGTGAAGCAGTACTTCAGCAAACACACATACACCTAACACAACACCCACAGATGCACAAGTCTGGGACACCAAAGTGGAAACAACTTGACCAGAGGACTGTGCAGCACAAACAGTTGAACTGCATATGAGCAACCATGACTGCTAAACAGTACAAGAAAGTCAAATATCACCAATAAGGAAAATGTCCTGAGTGGCACATTGGTCCTGTGCAAAGATCTGCACCACAAAGCACAGTGTGACAAATGAAGTGATGAGGAGGCACACACACAGGCAAACCAAGGGGACAGCTGACATGAAAGTGAAGTGGTGTGTACGTCGGTAGTGGACATGGCAGGAGTGTACCATACACAAATAGATGGAGTGCAGACTCACAATGGGTAGGCATCTGAAGCACAGATAGGGGATGGTATGACACTACACACCACATGCCATACTGGAGGCAATAAAGCCCCATGTGAGAGCAATGCATGAGAAAACACACCCACAATGTCAGTGTGGCTGAGCAGGGATGCACAGTGAGTACAAACAGCATCAAGACACATGGATGATCAACAAAACACAACACTGACTTGCCAGTCACATACTCTGCATACTCACAATTGCCAAAAACAACAAGTAGGAGTCAGCCAGAACTGCAAGGACACACCAACACACTGCACAGTGCACAACATACAACACACATGTGCACACAATCACAGGGCTGAACAATTACACAAACAGGCACCCTACTCCTGGGTGACACATGTGTGTAGTTGACATTGCAGGTGCACACACACATCAACACTCACGACAAAGTCACCTCCTTCACACTGCACACGTCCTGACCACCTAAGTGCACACATTGAAAGTAACCCATGTCACTAGGATGACTGACCATCACAAGATGACTATACACCTACACTGCTGGGCACACATAAAGTAAGATCACACATACATGATGACCCTGGCCAGCCTGCCTGCAATCCTGTGGATAGAATCCCACTCTGTGCTGGTAGTGCATCCTAACATGACATGTGTACAATTTAGCAAACCTGAACATAGAATCATTAGGATAACAGTAGATCATCACAAACAACCATCAGTGCACCCCCAAGCCTCAGAGTCAAGTAGAACCGAAGTGCCTCTCACCACAGCCAAACTCTGAAATAGTGTAACTAGCAACTGGCAACGTTAAAGTGGCATACATAGCATGTGTCATATCAAACCATACCCACAAAGAAAACCTTTTATTTAGCAAGGAGACTGACAACGCAGACAACAGGAGCAACTGTCTTTATTACAAATGTCACAGATAGGCATAACAAGTAGACAAGAGCAAGGCCAGTGGCCAGTCCAAACAGCAGAGTAGGTACATGAGAAGCTGCACAGGGAATGGGCAAACACAGCAATGTACAGCAAGGCCAGTGGCCAGTCCAAACAGCAGAGTAGGTAGCCATCTTAACAGGGAGTGGGGTTTGGGGATGGGAAGACTGCAGTACTACTCCCACCATGCCCCCTGTCCCACCCCTGAGCAGGAGGGAGCATTCCACACCCAGAAGCATTTGGAAGCCATTGTCTCACCACAAACAAACTAACAGGTAGGTAGCCGTCTTAACAGGGAGTGGGGTTTGGGGATGGGAAGACTGTAGTACTACTCCCACCATGCCCCCTTGTTCCCCAGCTCATCAAGATGGAGCACTCCCTCCCACCCAGATGCATGTGTCAGTCATTGCACTGTCCACTTCAAACTAACAGGTAGGTAGACATATTATGCCCTCTTGTCCCACCCCTGAGCAGGATGGAAGCCTCCAACACACACACACATAGATGTGACACAGATCCAACACAAATGTGAAAACAGAACAGGTAAGTAGCCAGTACATGCACACAGCCATTCCTCCCAAAAAGTATGGTGCCATATGACAACACCAGCCCTCTCATCACACAAAAATACACACAGATCCTATTGCCACTCACAGTGTGCAGACAGCTAAGCAAATGTAACTGTCACAGCAACCAAAGTGTGACACACCATTTCACATGTAGAAGAAAGTCTGTGCACAGTCATGCACAGCACTGAATGCCATGTGTAAGTGCCATGTGGCCAGAGCAGCAAGGACCATATGTAAGCAAAGAAAGCATGGTTGTCGGTGCAAATTCTGATTTCCACATGACATTACAAAGGTATGCATGAGATGACAATGGCCAGTTCATGCTCAGATGTAACGTCTGCCAGGGCAGAGTGATCAACAAAGAGGCATCACAGAAATGCTTTGTTGCGCTAGTCCCTAGATGGCAACATGTCCCTGTAATCACAAAACATGCACGTGGTGCATGGTATGTTGTGACACCTCATACCATGGACAACTAATGCATGTAACTCAACATCATCTCAGGAGGCACAGTAGTGTGCATACAAACAATGTGATGACTAGTCAACTGTGTGGTGTACAAACAGTGAATAATACACAGTTAACACAAAGCTTGCGGGGTGCACTACAATTACCATTTCCCATCTGTCCCACAGGTGACCAAGAACTAACTGCAGAGGACAACACCAGCAACCTGCAGAGCCAGTCACCCCCCCCCCCGGAACATGGACTCTCGGATGTTGACCCCCGGTATTCAGAGGACGAGGACCTCGGAACCGGCCCATCTGGTGTGCCAGGGCGCAACCGGTCCCAGGACCCCATCGTCCCCCCCACCACATCTGCAGCAACACCAACAGCTACGCAGACCACTGCTGTTACGGCCTGTGCGTCCTACACCACCACCACCACCACCGGTGCTGCCTGCAACACCCTCCCTGTCCGAGAAGATTACCACCCCACACCACCAACTGAGGAGGGCAGGGAGAGGATGCGGGTGCCTACAGTGGTGAGGCAACAGGTCTGTGGCAGCAGGGCAGGTGGGAGTGGCAGGGTCACTCACAGACAACCAGAGCCTGGTACTGAAGCCCTGGACAGCATAAACAGAGTCCTTGGGGCATATGAACGGGCTCAGGGACGAACGGCCCGGTCAGAAGAAGATTCCCGCAAGCTCCTCCGGCTGAAGAGTTCCATGGACACCCGCATGGGACAAATTGTGGACCTCCTGGGCCAGATAGTGGCGGCAATGAGGGACAGGCCTGCGCCACAAACAACACCTCCCCCTCCCCCTGCTGTGCCACAGGATGACAGTTCAACATCTTCTCCTGCGGCCACAGAGAGGGGTGAGTCCTCAGACCCCACAGGCCCTACAGCAGAGGCCCCCCCTGCCAAGTGACGAAGGGGCCGTCCCAAGAAATCCCTGGGAGTATCCCGTGGCAAAGCACCTGCCAAACGTCAGTCACGGAGCCAGCCATGATGGCAACACTCTGCACTACTGCATTGACTTTTTGGACTGTCCTTCCCCATACTGCCTTGTGAATGGCATCTATCTGTTGGACTGGGTCACCACATCAATGTGGTGACAACTCGATTCTCTCATGTACCATAGCTGTCAACTCACTGCTTCACTAATCACCTCAATGTAAATGTTCACCCCCCTCATATGTCACCATTGTAAATAAATACACCTCACACACATGTTGTTGTTTCTGCTCCGTCTTTATTCCAGGATGTGCAGTCTTCACCATGATTAAAATGTACCACGAGTATGGAATGTATGTAGGCAAGGAGAGGCTGAAGTGACCTAGGAAAACACAACAGAACAAGATTCACTAGTCTGGGTGTGGCATCACAGACATCACACAACACATAGCATAAAGCTAATACAGCATGCACACATCACAATGAGCAACAAGTACCAACATACACATCCTGTAGATGTTCGAAATTACCCTGTCCCATAAACATTGTCAGCCACCACTGAGTCAACAACCGGCTGCAGTCACAAAGCTCACATACACCTTCACAACAACAGCAACATCATCAGACAATGGGTCCGTTGTACATTGTCACTCACCTTCAAGTGAAGTAGCGGTCGATGAGCTGTTGACGCAGGTCAACACCATCCTCCTCTCCACTGTCCTCATCACTGGACACGGGTTGGTTTGCAGGTGGTGGCCTTGGCTGCTCATCATCCTCCAGGATCAGGGGTATATCCTTGCGAATGGCTAGGTTGTGGAGCATGCAGCATGCCACTGAAATCTGAAACACCTTCCCGGGCGAGTACATGAGTGCACCTCCCGTCTTGTCAAGGCAGCGAAATCGTGACTTCAGGAGACCAAAAGTCCGCTCCACCACACGACGTGTCCTCCCATGGGCATCATTGTAGCGTACATCAGCTGGTGTCCTGGGATTCCGCAGTGGGCTCAGCAACCATGGACGGTTGGGATATGCAGAGTCACCTAGGTGTGAGAAACACAGATAAACCTTGTAATTATACTGTGGCAGAGGACAGCATGTCACACACACAGCACGCTACTGGACTCTTCGTACTCACCCACAATCCATGCACGCTCAGGAAGCAGATTAGCCATGAGCTGTGGTACGATGCTGTTCCGCATGATGTATGAGTCATGGGCTGAGCCTGCAAATCTGGCACACACATGTGTGATGATCATGTCCGCCTGGCACACCACTTGCACATTTATGGAGTGGAAATGTTTTTGATTCCTATAAATGTGCTCCCGTGCCTGTGGTGGAACAAGCCCAACATGGGTGTAATCAATGGCCCCAACAATATGGGGGATGTGTCCAAGGGCTTAAAAGTCTCCCTTCACAGCCGCCAATTCAGGCACCCTGGGGAAATGGATATACCTGTCCTTGTATATCATCATGGCGGACAGGACATCACGCAGCACCATGCTGAACATGGGTTGCGACATCCCACCTGCGATGGACACCGTGTGCTGGAATGATCCAGAGGCAAAAAAATGCAGTGCCGCCATCACCTTAGACGTTGGGGTGAAAGCTGTTGGATATGTTCTGCGAGGCTGCAGGTGGGGCTCCAACATAGCACATAGGTTTTGTAGGGTGGCTCTATCCAGACGGAATTTCCGGATGACCTCCTCATCCTCCATGTCTGCCAGCACGGTGTAGGGACAATGCAGATTTGGTCTCCTCCTAGTTGAGATGAAAGTGGACACATGTCAATTCAATACACCATGAGACGTGTACAACATCTTACGTTTTGACTGACACAACGCCAACAATGACTGTCATCACAATTGAGTTACAGATCAGCTTACACGTAGGGACACCATCAACACTACTCGCACACTTGTCCCCTTTCACACAGCAAGTACATCCAAAACAACATCTGACTATGCGAATGCACGTAGGGATATGGCCACATCTAGCATGAGCAGGCCTGAGAGTACTTCATACAGCATATGTGTAAAACTGCAACACCACTGTCTCATACCTAGCTGCTGTACTTGATACACCTTCAGGCGTAAGTTGAACACGGCACACATAAACCACACAATGACCACAGGCTGAGCGGAAACAACAAGTGTGTGCATGATACAAGAAAACAAGACAGTCAAATCTGCACATCCTATATTAAGACATACATCACAGTGATTTTCACAGCACTTTCACACATTGACATGTGTACACATTTGAGAGTCCATAACAACACTGTTCTGTGTACATGCCCATCAATATCACAAGTGACATGTGAGTGAGTACATGCCAATGTACTACATGACATACACAAACATGGCATGTGTAGTCAGCAGTGTGTTAAATGTTACACTGGCATCGTGTGCACAATGATGTGCCATTAATCATGTGGCCACTGTGCACTGTTGATGACTGCCCATTGGCCATTGACACAGCATGATGTGTCCATAGGTGCTGACCAAGTGCTCCGCCACCCAAATCACGACCACTCACGTCAATGTATGGCACCCAAATCGTGGAAGCTACCGCCTGCCACCAGCGGTGTGTCACCACCAATCCCTAGAACACACTTGTGGTAGTGAGAGATATATATGTATTGCCAAATGGTGCTTGGCATGCTCCGCCACCCAAATCACGGTCACAGGCACCAATGTATGGCACCCAAATCGCGGATGCTACCGCCTGCCACCAGCGGTGTGTCACCACCAATCCCTAGAACACACTCGCGGTAGTGAGAGATATATATGTATTGCCAAATGGCGCTTGGCATGCTCCGCCACCCAAATCACGGTCACAGGCACCAATGTATGGCACCCAAATCGCGGAAGCTACTGCCTGCCACCAGCGGTGTGTCACCACCAATCCCTAGAACACACTCGCGGTAGTGAGAGATATATATGTATTGCCAAATGGCGCTTGGCATGCTCCGCCACCCAAATCACGGTCACAGGCACCAATGTATGGCACACAAATCGCAGAAGCTACCGCCTGCCACCAGCTTTGTGTCACCACCAATCCCTAGAACACACTCACGATAGTGAGAGATATATATGTATTGCCAAATGGCGCTTGGCATGCTCCGCCACCCAAATCACGGTCACAGGCACCAATGTATGGCACCCAAATCGCGGAAGCTACCGCCTGCCACTGGCGGTGTGTCACCGCCAATGCCCATGCCCTTGCAGACAATGGGAACCGCAATCGCGGTAGCCTAATGACATTTTGAAAATCGCGGAAGGCGTGCTCCGCCACCGTGGGATCGGTCATTGGATGCAATTGAAAGATGCACCACCGCAGTAGCGCACGCCTGGCCCCTGCGGTGTGTCACCGCCAATGCCCATGCCCTTGCAGCCAATGGGAACCGCAATCGCGGTAGCCTAATGCAATTTTGAAAATCGCGGAAGGCGTGCTCCGCCACCGCGGGGTCGGTCATTGGATGCAATTGAAAGATGCACCAAAGCGGTAGCACACGCCTGGCCCCTGCGGTGTGTCACCGCCAATGCCCTTGCAGCCAATGGGAACCGCAATCGCGGTAGCCTAATGTAATTTTGAAAATCGCGGAAGGCGTGCTCCACCACCGCGGGGCCAGTCATTCGATGCATTTGAAAAAGGCTGACCTGGCACACCAATTGCAGCAGCTTGGAACAACTGAAACTGCCCCAGGGGTCTATATATGTGGGAGAGAGCCTCACATTTCCACAGCTTCCAGGGACTGCTGCCTGAGACCCCTCACCTGCTGCTGCTGCTGCTGTCTCCAGGGACTGCTGCCTGCCACCCCTCCACACCACCTGCTCCTGCTGCTGTCTCCAGGGACTGCTGCCTGCCACCCCTCAACACCACCGGCTTCTGCTGCTGTCTCCAGGGACTGCTGCCTGCCACCCCTCAACACCAACTGCTGCTGCTGCTGTCTCCAGGGACTGCTGCCTGCCACCCCTCAACACCAACTGCTGCTGAAGCTGTCTCCGGGGACTGCTGCCTGCCACCCCTCAACACCAACTGTTGCTGCTGCTGTCTCCAGGGACTGCTGCCTGCCACCCCTCAACACCAACTGCTGCTGAAGCTGTCTCCGGGGACTGCTGCCTGCCACCCCTCAACACCAACTGCTGCTGCTGCTGTCTCCAGGGACTGCTGCCTGCCACCCCTCAACACCAACTGCTGCTTCTGCTGTCTCCAGGGACTGCTGCCTGCCACCCCTCAACACCAACTGCTGCTGCTGCTGTCACCTGGCCACAGTGATGGCGAGGACTGAGAAGATCCGGGCCAGTCCCTTCACCAGCGAGGAGCTGGAGGTCCTGGTGGACGAGGTGCTCACACAGTATCCAAGGCTATATGGTGCCC
The DNA here is from genome assembly GCA_963921515.1 of Calotriton arnoldi. Lineage (NCBI taxonomy): Eukaryota > Metazoa > Chordata > Amphibia > Caudata > Salamandridae > Calotriton > Calotriton arnoldi. The sequence continues at coordinate 1,420,743 of CAWUFW010003562.1, forward strand.
CAAATGTCGTGGTAAGTCTTCAACAGTGTGAGTGAGAGTGCAGGGGGGGCACACATGAAGTTGAGCTGCTGCAGTATGTGCCTGCGAGTGTGGGGTTATGTCATGCACTGCCTAGCATGCTTTCTCCAGGGGGAAGGGGTGTGTAGCCTATTTCCCACGTTTCCCTGCCTACACATCAAGATTTGAGGGACATGTATTGTCTTGTCAGCCATACAGTGACGCAGCAAGTTGGTAATGCAGGAGTCAGGACAGTGATTGCTTGTGTGAATGGCTGTGTGGGTCCCTGTTGTCCTTCTGAGTGTGAGCCCACCTGGCCTGCACAGTCACCGCCCAAACTGACAAGGGGACATCACTGAATGTACAGAGTGTTACATGTGTCTTTTTTCTTTACTCTCCTTCAATGAGCCATCTCAGCCCTGTAGCTTGCACACGACAGGCCTTGTGAGAAGGGTGTGGGTTTGTGAGATCATGTCCCTCAATGAGACCTCCATGACACAGTGAGCCATTCACAGGGCAAGGACATTGAGGGCTGCGCAGTGTTGGACACAGTGAGTCTAACCCCCAACATATGTTGATATGTAATGTATGTCTTGCTCTACCTAATGATGGACAGTAGATGTGGGCAGACTAGACATGGCTTCATGTGCTGGCATCCTGCATGTGTATGAGATGGGCAGGTACTGTGTCCACCCTCACACCTGCATGCATTTACGTGTTGTTCTCCCATGCTGATGTACCATGTGAGATGCATTCTTGTCTCTGTGAGACATATCTGTGGATTTGGTATGAGTCAGTATCATGCCACTGTACTGAGAGATATTGGTACATAACACTGTGTCACTGATGTTTTCCCCCTCTTGTCTCCCATGCCTGCAGCTCAAAGTACACCAGCGTAAGGCCGTGTGGAGGGCCATTGCATGCAAGGTGCGGGCTCTGGGTGTCTCATACCGATGGCGCACCCACTGCCACAAGAGGTGGGATGACATCTGCAGGCTGAGCAAGAACGTGGCGGAGAAGACACTGTTAGTATGTTTGTGGTGAGACAATGGCTTCCAAATGCTTCTGGGAGTGGAGTGCTCCATCCTGCTCAGGGGTGGGACAGGGGGCATGGTGGGAGTTGTTGTGCAGGCCTCCCACCCCCAAACAGCCCTCCCTGTTAAGATGGCTACCTACCTGTTAGTTTGTTTGTGGTGAGACAATGGCTTCCAAATGCTTCTGGGTGTGGAGTGCGCCATCCTGCTCAGGGGTGGGACAGGGGGCCTGGTGGGAGTTGTTGTGCAGGCCTCCCACCCCCAAACAGCCCTCCCTGTTAAGATGGCTACCTACCTGTTAGTTTGTTTGTGGTGAGACAATGGCTTCTAAATGCTTCTGGGTGTGGAGTGCTCCATCCTGCTCAGGGGTGGGACAGGGGGCATGGTGGGAGTTGTTGTGCAGGCCTCCCACCCCCAAACAGCCCTCCCTGTTAAGATGGCTACCTACCTGTTAGTTTGTTTGTGGTGAGACAATGGCTTCCAAATGCTTCTGGGTGTGGAGTGCTCCATCCTGCTCAGTGGTGGGACAGAGGGCATGGTGGGAGTTGTAGTGCTATTTGCCTGGGCACATACAACCCTGTAAATGTTGGCTACCTTTTGGAGTGTGATTCAGATGTAGTGGATGTTACATCTGTGGGACATGTGTTGGATATTGTGGTGCATAGGGATATGTTTGTGCCTCTGAGATGTAGCTTTGTAGTTGTGCTGGACAGTACATTGCTGTGTAATGGTCTACTTTTGTTTGTACTTACCAGCCTCCACTCCCCCGGGTATTCCTGTGAGACTCTCTGGATGCAGTATGGCAAGCACTTTATCCTCCCATGCAGTGAATGTTCTTGGTGTAATGGGAGGGCCACCGCCAGTCCTCTGAGCCAGCTCATGGTTCTTGTTGTTCTTCTCTTTCACCTTACTCTTGAGGTCATGCCACCGCTTCATGATCTCCTTCTTGGAGCGCGGGATGGTCCCTACTGCATTGACCTTATTGACTATCCTTGCCCACATTTGATTTCTTCTGGCTAATGGTGTCTGTTGGACCAGGTTACCAAACAGTTGTGGTTCAACTCTGACTATCTCATCTACCATGACTGTCAACTCACTGTGTGAATCTTGGCATTTTCTGCGGTGCCATGGTGTGTGATGTGCTAAGGGGTTTGAGGTGCAGGTGTGTAAGTGGTGGGGGTGGGGGTGATGTGTATAGTGTGTGATGTGCAGAGGGGTTAGAGGTGCAGGTGTGGAAGTGGTGGTGGTGCTGTGTGTGGTGTGAGTAGTGATGGTGTGCAGTTTTGCCTCTCCTTTGTGCTCTGGTGTTGGGCCCTTCAGTTGTGGAGTATTGCAAAGGATTGTGGTCAGGGAAGGGGCTGGTTTTATACTCAGCTATGTGGGTGTGTCAAAATGGGGTATTGCTGTCAGGTGTGTTGTGTGGGTTGTCCTGGGATTTGTATTTTTGTAGTTGCCATGTGGTTGTGTCATTGGGGTGTGTTATGTGTTTTTGGGTGCATGGCTAGTTTGCTGTGTGCACTTTGTGGCCTTGTTGTGAGTTTTTTCTGTCCACCGCCATATTTGTCACGGAGCGTCCGCAGCGGTGGCTATGCTGCTGTTCTTCCGACAGCTCTCCCATTCATCACTGTTGGCGTTTTCGGCGGTCGGATACAGCGGAACGTACCGCGGTCACATCGAGGATATCCTAATATTCCGTGCGGTGTCTCTGCTGTCCTGGCGGCGGTTTGTTTTTTTTCCTCCGAGAATCCGTTTTTTGGGCGGAACATCCTAATCTGGCCGCCGGTTTTGCCGCGGTACCGGCGGGCAATTGTTTTCCGCTACCATGGAGGTCGGGGTGGTTTTCTGGACGCCATCCTAATAGGCCCCAAAGGGGCCTATTACGATGGCGGTCGAAGGCACCACCGCAGGGCTGGCGGTGGCGGAAAATGCTTTTTTCCGCACGCCAGCAGCGGACCTCACGCCCGCCATATTAGGATGGCCAAACGTAGCCCATTTCCCGTCCGGCGCGGTGCAACGCTAACCGCCATCAAAGTGCGCCCGCCACCGCGGTGGTGGGAGCCAATGGAGACTCACCGCCGTGCGGAATGACGTCCCGACTGCCGTACAAATCAGGATGCCCCAAACAGCCAGTTGCACCGCAGCGGAGAAACCGCCCAACCTGAGACGGCGGAAGCATCACAGCGGAGCGCTAAACCTGATCCCCGGTCCCGAGTGCAATGGACCCAGCTTTGCACGTCTTCCCGGCGCTGTACCTGATACATCACCAGCAACTCATGGCCCGTCGCGGACGACGCCGCAGGTACGCAACACAACTCCGCACACAACCACAACACACAATGCATGGGCTGAACTAGAGTTCCTGTCCACACTAGACACCCTGGTGGGGACAGGAACACATCCACAAGTGTACCCACACATGTCCTACCTGTCACCAAATCACCCCTCCGCATCCAGGTCACCCATCCACCACGATCATGAAGTAATGTCCTGGTCACGTCACCGCAGCGTTGAAAACGCAGGAAAACATGCACACAATGCAGAAGGGAGGGCTAGCACCAGGCATGGGTAGTGCACAAAGACCACAGGGCCACACCTCCACCCCCACACACCAGCCCCCCCATGAATGGACATGCCATGTGCCCCTTCTGTGCTCCCCCATGCACAACAACAAGCCAGGTGAACCCACACCCTGCACCACACACCAAACAACTAGGGAGACAGCCACAGCAGGAGTGGCTGCAGAGGAACACACAGCACAGAAGCACAGGGCCAGGGCAACCCACACACCACAACAACACCACGCACATGGCAAGAAAACTGAGTCCAAGCAGAAAATGCACACACACACAGATAATGAACAATCACTCCACTGGACACACAGCCTGCCAAGTCAAACAGACATAACCCACACTGATGCACAGCCACATACACAGACCACATGCCAGCAGCAATGGAGTACAACATATAGGAAAGCTAAAGTGAGGTACCCACAATTGGAAGGCCAAGGAGCCAACTACCAAGCATGTGTACATCACATGCAAGACAAGGAATATATAAGAACACCCTCAGCCCATCAAATCACACATGGCTGGCACAGTGAGTGAAGTCAAACCACAGTCACCTCAGTGCAACAACTCAGGGAGACAGCAAGGCAGCCCATGGATAGGCACAGGGATGAAAGGAAGGCCCTGAAGTCAAACAGAGAACAGCCACACATATGTATCCAACTACTTGACAGGAGCATGTCAGCAGCACAACACACAGGGCCCATTGACACACTCCATGACTGTCAAACACAAGTAGGAATCCTCACACATACCCCCCCCATCACACCTGCAGCACACAACACCAGTGCCAGACACACAGAAGGGTGTCAAAAAGTCCAGTCAATACACAGACAAACAATCACACTCCCTGGGGGCACCCACAAACATCACACACACACAGGGATGCCAGAACCAATGTCAGGCACAAAAACAACAGCCAAACACATAACTCAACTAAAACACACACAGAAGCACAAGACCAGACATGAACTGTGCAGCCAAACTGTGGAAAGGCAATGGGAGCACAGACAGAACAGGAGTGCACAACCCCATCAGTCAGGAACAATGCACAGACAACATACCACAACACAGAAAAGAAGTGCACCATCACAAAACAATCATGGACACAAACTGGGAGAAATGGGCCTACAATGACACACAGACAGACATACCACACCACCCATCAAGTCAACATAATGTCACAGTGTACCACATGGCTGCACATGCACAAGACTGACAAGAGACAGATCAGATATGAGAGGAGAAAACAACAAGGACGCACCTAACACAAGCACAGGAACTAGAATAGACCTAAGTTCATGTGACAGACACACAAGTAAGGCACACCACACTGGCAACACACATCTGAATGAAACACACCACACCAACAAAACACACACACTGACATGCAAATAGAACACCACACACAGAGCATCTGTCATCTGCAAGAGACAACACAGCCCAAACACTGCACACAGCCATATCAAACACACAACAGAAGCACATGCCAATAAATCACATTGCAAACACAGCAGGACATCAGGGGATGCACACCAGGCAAGGACAAGGCAACATACACCCACAGCACTGCATACACACCAAGCAGTGTGTGCACACCAAACATACCAGTCCCACACAGACATGAGTGACACACCATGAACACCCACAACAACAATCAAAACAGCACACTGACAACATCACACTCAGGAAGTGAAGCAGTACCTCAGCAAACACACATACACCTAACACAACACCCACAGATGCACAAGTCTGGGACACCAAAGTGGAAACAACTTGACCAGAGGACCGTGCAGCACAAACAGTTGAAATGCATATGAGCAACCATGACTGCTAAACAGTGCCAAAAAATCACATATAACCAATAGGGAAAATGTCCTGAGTGGCACATTGGTCCTATGCAAAGATCTGCACCACAAAGCACAGTGTGACAAATGAAGTGATGGGGAGGCACACACACAGGCAAACCAAGGGGACAGCTGACATGAAAGTGAAGTGGTGTGTACTTCAGTAGTGGACATGGCAGGAGTGTACCATACACAAATAGATGGAGTGCAGACTCACAATGGGTAGGTATCTGAAGCACAGATAGGGGATGGTATGACACCACACACCACATGCCATACTGGAGGCAATAAAGCCCCATGTGAGAGCAATGCATGAGAAAACACACCCACAATGTCAGTGTGGCTGAGCAGGGATGCACAGTGAGTACAAACAGCATCAAGACACATGGATGATCAACAAAACACAACACTGACTTGCCAGTCACATACTCTGCATACTCACAATTGCCAAAAACAACAAGTAGGAGTCAGCCAGAACTGCAAGGACACACCAACACACTGCACAGTGCACAACATACAACACACACATGTGCACACAATCACAGGGCTGAACAATTACACAAACAGGCACCCTACTCCTGGGTGACACATGTGTGTAGTTGACATTGCAGGTGCACACACACATCAACACTCACGACAAAGTCACCTCCTCCACACTGCACACGTCCTGACCACCTAAGTGCACACATTGAAAGTAACCCATGTCACTAGGATGACTGACCATCACAAGATGACTATACACCTACACTGCTGGGCACACATAAAGTAAGATCACACATACATGATGACCCTGGCCAGCCTGCCTGCAATCCTGTGGATAGAATCCCACTCTGTGCTGGTAGTGCATCCTAACATGACATGTGTACAATTTAGCAAACCTGAACATAGAATCATTAGGATAACAGTAGATCATCACAAACAACCATCAGTGCACCCCCAAGCCTCAGAGTCAAGTAGAACCGAAGTGCCTCTCACCACAGCCAAACTCTGAAATAGTGTAACTAGCAACTGGCAACGTTAAAGTGGCATACATAGCATGTGTCACATCAAACCATACCCACAAAGAAAACCCTTTATTTAGCAAGGAGACTGACAACGCAGACAACAGGAGCAACTGTCTTTATTACAAATGTCACAGATAGGCATAACAAGTAGACAAGAGCAAGGCCAGTGGCCAGTCCAAACAGCAGAGTAGGTACATGAGAAGCTGCACAGGGAATGGGCAAACACAGCAATGTACAGCAAGGCCAGTGGCCAGTCCAAACAGCAGAGTAGGTACATGAGAAGCTGCACAGGGAATGGGCAAACAGAGCAATGTACAGCAAGGCCAGTGGCCAGTCCAAACAGCAGAGTAGGTACATGAGAAGCTGCGCAGGAAATGAGCAAACACAGCAATGTACAGCAAGGCCAGTGGCCAGTCCAAACAGCAGAGTAGGTACATGAGAAGCTGCACAGGGAATATCTGAGACTTTACACAGTCATGGGCAGCAACACAGCTAGGGGGATAACAATGGGCAGTACAGGCACCGCTGTGGGAGAGACAGGTGTGTGAGGGGGATTTAGCCTCAGACTTGTCTGTCCGTCTTGCTGGGAGCTGGCTGAGTGTCGGGCCAGTTGGAGGACTGGACCTGGGAGAGAGCGGACCAGCTGAGCTTGAGGCATCAGTGGCTTTGGGAGCCGGAGGGCTGCTTGGACCGGGTGGTGTGGTGGCCCGTGGAGGCGGAGATATGCTGCCATGAGACACAGTGTGGGAGGGAGAATGTGGAGGGGTACCTTTCCACATCTTGGGGATTCGATATGGAAGTGTGGTCTTGGTAGGAGTGGGAGGTGGGGCGGCCACAACAGGCACACTCACCACCAAAGCTGTATCAGGTGCAGACGGTGGCCCTCCCTCTGGGGACATGCTGAATCCAGCTGTTCGCTTGGCCTGGCCTTGCCTTTGCCCCTCCATCCCCTGTTTACCAGGTTTTTCCCCTACAGTGCCCGCATTTCCCTGCTTCACAGGGCTTTGGATGGGAGTTGAGGTTGTGGGTGAATCTGCCTTGGAGCCCTTCTTATGTGTACTTTTAGCAGGCACCACCTTCTCAGCGGCCACGGAAATTGTCTGCTTGTGCTTGCAAGACGCTTTTGGGACAGGAGAGTTCTTGGCTGGGGATGCCTCTGAGGCATGTGACCCTGAGGTCTGCTTCTTGGCTTTGTGGCCCTTGGTGTCGCCTGACGGGCTTATGTCTTTGCGCTCTGGGGTGGCTTTAGTTTTCTGTGGGGATGGTGTCTGCGCCCTGGACCGCTTGGGCTGTTGCTGCTGTGTGCTGCGTGTGCTGTATCTTGACCTTGAGGTCTGTTGTGCGTGGTCACTATCGTCCGATGTGGCCACTGGCACAGCGGTGGACAAAGGGACTGGAGCTGGACTGCGAGATTGTGCCAGTTGAAGGGCTGCCGTCACTGCGGAGGACAAAGACTGTACAGTCCGGTGTCGCCCACCCACGTCTGAATGTATGCCCTCCATGAAAGCAACCACCTGTGCCAACTTTTTGTCGTGGTCTATGAAGGCATTGAGGAGAGCTGTCTGGCCCACAAACAGCTGGCGCAAAAGGTCCACAGACTCAGCACTGATGGCAGCAGGGGGGACAGGGGCAGGGGCAGTGGTGCCTGGGGTGAAGGACACTCTTCCCTGCTTACTGGTGCGAACACGGGCAGCAACAGTGTAAGTAGCTGGGAGGGTGGGCACTGTACGCTGTGTGGTGGAAGAGGAGGCAGAGTCCCCATTCCCTGTGCCCGCCAACATGGATGCGTCACCACTGGCGTCAGATGACGTTGAGCTTTGCGTCTCTGGCTGTGATTCCGCCAGCAGACTCCTGTCCCCCTCTGAGGCGCTGGTCACATCTGTGTCCCTGTGCTCGTGTGCAGCTGTTGTGCTTGATGCCTCACCACTGGTGTCCGTCCCCTGTCCTTCCGTGCCCACGGGAGATGCTGCATGAGAGAGAGAGAGATGCAGGGTCAGTTCATTGGCATCAACAGAACAAATATATGCAAGCAAAGCATCACTGTAGATGAAGAAATCTACATGTTGCACACCACCCTGTGGTATGACATTGTGCACCCTCAATTTTGAACTCAAACAGTGCGTGTAAACAAGAAAACCAGCTCGAAGTTTTCTTGCTGTACTTTAGGTGCATTTCCCCTTTCTACTAAGTCCTGATGAAGACCCCACCTTCAAGGCATAAATTAATCTGTATTCTATAGGGGTCGAAACGTTGACTTTGCTTGTTCTTATCAAACATGGATGACAGAGATTAGACATCTGCATTCTTCTTTTTGTGTGTTATGATTTATCATTTATATGGATGCCAGTCGTCTGGCCGGATAGGTTTCAAACTTTGCTTTTTGATGTATATATGCTCACTACCTCTCCCTTTTGTTCATCACTTTCACTAACCCCTCACGCACTATCATCCCTTGCCAATGCACCTTTTCAATTGTTCAATTGATATTGATACTGTTTTACAGACTATGTTTTACCTTTGGATTTGTTCCTAGATCCGACAAAATAAAATTTGTAGCCATCTTTGGCCGTATTCTAAGGTGGTGTATGACTTTAATTTAGTTACATATGATTAATGCTTATATTTATGTTGTTAGACTCACTTCCACTGTGACGCTCTCTTTTTCTACTAAACAAGAAAACCAAGCATAAGGGAGCCATGTGATGACCACACAGCACAATATCCTGCCGGTGGCTCCGTTCAACCAGACACACAAATAGCTCTGAGCACACATAGGGCCCTGATGTGGGCAAGGATGAACCCCACAACATGTTGCCACTGTCATGTCTGGATGGAGCAGAAGGGGACAACACAGATACAGACTCCAACATAACAGTCCACAATGGCCATGAGCTCATGCCATCCACCATGTTGTACTGTGGGGCACAAGTACTGTAGCACATTGGCGTCAGATGTCTAAGCCTCACAAATCTGAGGTTAGGCAATGCACGCATTGATGAGAGCACACTCAGATTAGGCACACTGCCGTTCCCTTCCATGTGATTTCCCAGGCTACCCCAATGCAGACAATACCTGAAGCCCACGACTCAGAATGCAATGTCAATGCTCAGTACTCAAATCACACTAGGAAGTACAGGTAGGGCAAATGCATTACAGCTGCACCCAGCACAGAGGCCACTTACAAGCCACTGCATCACACTACCAACATCACATAGCCCAGCGCTGTCCCAGGCTGTGAACACATGCAGCCAATCACAGCCAAAGTCACCCTTCCCAGAATACTCACCCCTAGCTTGCTGCTGATGCTCCTTCAAACGTGCATCCAGCTCAGGCTGTGTCACGGCCAAGATGCGGGCCATCAGTGGTGTCATGCTGCGACGTGCAAACCTGCCAGTCCGAGGGAGCAGACCCAGTGTCTTCTCCGCCACGTTCTTGCTCAGCCTGCAGATGTCATCCCACCTCTTGTGGCAGTGGGTGCGCCATCGGTATGAGACACCCAGAGCCCGCACCTTGCATGCAATGGCCCTCCACACGGCCTTACGCTGGTGTACTTTGAGCTGCAGGCATGGGAGACAAGAGGGGGAAAACATCAGTGACACAGTGTTATGTACCAATATCTCTCAGTACAGTGGCATGATACTGACTCATACCAAATCCACAGATATGTCTCACAGAGACAAGAATGCATCTCACATGGTACATCAGCATGGGAGAACAACACGTAAATGCATGCAGGTGTGAGGGTGGACACAGTACCTGCCCATCTCATACACATGCAGGGTGCCAGCACATGAAGCCATGTCTAGTCTGCCCACATCTACTGTCCATCGTTAGGTAGAGCAAGACATACATTACATATCAACATATGTTGGGGGTTAGACTCACTGTGTCCAACACTGCGCAGCCCTCAATGTCCTTGCCCTGTGAATGGCTCACTGTGTCATGGAGGTATCATTGAGGGACATGATCTCACAAACCCACACCCTTCTCACAAGGCCTGTCGTGTGCAAGCTACAGGGCTGAGATGGCTCATTGAAGGAGAGTAAAGAAAAAAGACACATGTAACACTCTGTACATTCAGTGATGTCCCCTTGTCAGTTTGGGCGGTGACTGTGCAGGCCAGGTGGGCTCACACTCAGAAGGACAACAGGGACCCACACAGCCATTCACACAAGCAATCACTGTCCTGACTCCTGCATTACCAACTTGCTGCGTCACTGTATGGCTGACAAGACAATACATGTCCCTCAAATCTTGATGTGTAGGCAGGGAAACGTGGGAAATAGGCTACACACCCCTTCCCCCTGGAGAAAGCATGCTAGGCAGTGCATGACATAACCCCACACTCGCAGGCACATACTGCAGCAGCTCAACTTCATGTGTGCCCCCCCTGCACTCTCACTCACACTGTTGAAGACTTACCACGACATTTGGGGCACCATATAGCCTTGGATACTGTGTGAGCACCTCGTCCACCAGGACCTCCAGCTCCTCGCTGGTGAAGGGACTGGCCCGGATCTTCTCAGTCCTCGCCATCACTGTGGCCAGGTGACAGCAGCAGTTGGTGTTGAGGGGTGGCAGGCAGCAGTCCCTGGAGACAGCAGAAGCAGCAGTTGGTGTTGAGGGGTGGCAGGCAGCAGTCCCTGGAGACAGCAGCAGCAGCAGTTGGTGTTGAGGGGTGGCAGGCAGCAGTCCCCGGAGACAGCTTCAGCAGCAGTTGGTGTTGAGGGGTGGCAGGCAGCAGTCCCTGGAGACAGCAGCAGCAGTAGTTGGTGTTGAGGGGTGGCAGGCAGCAGTCCCTGGAGACAGCAGCAGAAGCCGGTGGTGTTGGGGGGTGGCAGGCAGCAGTCCCTGGAGACAGCAGCAGGAGCAGGTGGTGTGGAGGGGTGGCAGGCAGCAGTCCCTGGAGACAGCAGCAGCAGCAGCAGGTGAGGGGTCTCAGGCAGCAGTCCCTGGAAGCTGTGGAAATGTGAGGCTCTCTCCCACATATATAGACCCCTGGGGCAGTTTCAGTTGTTCCAAGCTGCTGCAATTGGTGTGCCAGGTCAGCCTTTTTCAAATGCATCGAATGACCGGCCCCGCGGTGGCGGAGCACGCCTTCCGCGATTTTCAAAATTGCATTAGGCTACCGCGATTGCGGTTCCCATTGGCTGCAAGGGCATTGGCGGTGACACACCGCAGGGGCCAGGCGTGTGCTACCGCTTTGGTGCATCTTTCAATTGCATCCAATGACCGACCCCGCGGTGGCGGAGCACGCCTTCCGCGATTTTCAAAATTGCATTAGGCTACCGCGATTGCGGTTCCCATTGGCTGCAAGGGCATGGGCATTGGCGGTGACACATCGCAGGGGCCAGGCGTGCGCTACTGCGGTGGTGCATCTTTCAATTGCATCCAATGACCGACCCCGCGGTGGCGGAGCACGCCTTCCGCGATTTTCAAAATTTCATTAGGCTACCGCGATTGCGGTTCCCATTGCCTGCAAGGGCATGGGCATTGGCGGTGACACACCGCCGGTGGCAGGCGGTAGCTTCCGCGATTTAGGTGCCATACATTGGTGCCTGTGACCGTGATTTGGGTGGCGGAGCATGCCAAGCGCCATTTGGCAATACATATATATCTCTCACTATCGTGAGTGTGTTCTAGGGATTGGTGGTGACACACCGCTGGTGGCAGGCGATAGCTTCTGCGATTTGGGTGCCATACATTGGTGCCTGTGACCGTGATTTGGGTGGCGGAGCATGCCAAGCGCCATTTGGCAATACATATATATCTCTCACTACCGCGAGTGTGTTCTAGGGATTGGTGGTGACACACCGCAGGTGGCAGGCAGTAGCTTCCGCGATTTGGGTGCCATACATTGGTGCCTGTGACCGTGATTTGGGTGGCGGAGCATGCCAAGCGCCATTTGGCAATACATATATATCTCTCACTACCGCGAGTGTGTTCTAGGGATTGGTGGTGACACACCGCTGGTGGCAGGCGGTAGCATCCGCGATTTGGGTGCCATACATTGGTGCCTGTGACCGTGATTTGGGTGGCGGAGCATGCCAAGCGCCATTTGGCAATACATGTATATCTCTCACTACCGTGAGTGTGTTCTAGGGATTGGTGGTGACACACCGCTGGTGGCAGGCGGTAGCTTCTGCGATTTGGGTGCCATACATTGGTGCCTGTGACCGTGATTTGGGTGGCGGAGCATGCCAAGCACCATTTGGCAATACATATATATCTCTCACTACCACAAGTGTGTTCTAGGGATTGGTGGTGACACACCGCTGGTGGCAGGCGGTAGCTTCCGCGATTTGGGTGCCATACATTGACGTGAGTGGTCGTGATTTGGGTGGCGGAGCACTTGGTCAGCACCTATGGACACATCATGCTGTGTCAATGGCCAATGGGCAGTCATCAACAGTGCACAGTGGCCACATGATTAATGGCACATCATTGTGCACACGATGCCAGTGTAACATTTAACACACTGCTGACTACACATGCCATGTTTGTGTATGTCATGTAGTACATTGGCATGTACTCACTCACATGTCACTTGTGATATTGATGGGCATGTACACAGAACAGTGTTGTTATGGACTCTCAAATGTGTACACATGTCAATGTGTGAAAGTGCTGTGAAAATCACTGTGATGTATGTCTTAATATAGGATGTGCAGATTTGACTGTCTTGTTTTCTTGTATCATGCACACACTTGTTGTTTCCGCTCAGCCTGTGGTCATTGTGTGGTTGATGTGTGCCGTGTTCAACTTACGCCTGAAGGTGTGTCAAGTACAGCAGCTAGGTATGAGACAGTGGTGTTGCAGTTTTACACATATGCTGTATGAAGTACTCTCAGGCCTGCTCATGCTAGATGTGGCCATATCCCTACGTGCATTCGCATAGTCAGATGTTGTTTTGGATGTACTTGCTGTGTGAAAGGGGACAAGTGTGCGAGTAGTGTTGATGGTGTCCCTACGTGTAAGCTGATCTGTAACTCAATTGTGATGACAGTCATTGTTGGCGTTGTGTCAGTCAAAACGTAAGATGTTGTACACGTCTCATGGTGTATTGAATTGACATGTGTCCACTTTCATCTCAACTAGGAGGAGACCAAATCTGCATTGTCCCTACACCGTGCTGGCAGACATGGAGGATGAGGAGGTCATCCGGAAATTCCGTCTGGAGAGGCCACCCTACAAAACCTATGTGCTATGTTGGAGCCCCACCTGCAGCCTCGCAGAACATATCCAACAGCTTTCACCCCAACGTCTAAGGTGATGGCGGCACTGCATTTTTTGCCTCTGGATCATTCCAGCACACGGTGTCCAGCGCAGGTGGGATGTCGCAATCCATGTTCAGCATGGTGCTGCGTGATGTCCTGTCCGCCATGATGATACACAAGGACAGGTATATCCATTTCCCCAGGGTGCCTGAATTGGCGGCTGTGAAGGGAGACTTTTATGCCCTTGGACACATCCCCCATATTGTTGGGGCCATTGATTGCACCCATGTTGGGCTTGTTCCACCACAGGCACGGGAGCACATTTATAGGAATCAAAAACATTTCCACTCCATAAATGTGCAAGTGGTGTGCCAGGCGGACATGATCATCACACATGTGTGTGCCAGATTTGCAGGCTCAGCCCATGACTCATACATCATGCGGAACAGCATCGTACCACAGCTCATGGCTAATCTGCTTCCTGAGCGTGCATGGATTGTGGGTGAGTACGAAGAGTCAGTAGCGTGCTGTGTGTGTGACATGCTGTCCTCTGCCACAGTATAATTACAAGGTTTATCTGTGTTTCTCACACCTAGGTGACTCTGCATATCCCAACCGTCCATGGTTGCTGAGCCCACTGCGGAATCCCAGGACACCAGCTGATGTACGCTACAATGATGCCCAAGGGAGGACACGTCGTGTGGTGGAGCGGACTTTTGGTCTCCTGAAGTCACGATTTTGCTGCCTTGACAAGACGGGAGGTGCACTCATGTACTCGCCCGGGAAGATTTCAGTGGCATGCTGCATGCTCCACAACCTAGCCATTCGCAAGGATATCCCCCTGATCCTGGAGGATGATGAGCAGCCAAGGCCACCACCTGCAAGCCAACTCGTGTCCAGTGATGAGGACAGTGGAGAGGAGGATGGTGTTGACCTGCGCCAACAGCTCATCGACCGCTACTTCACTTGAAGGTGAGTGACAATGTACAACGGACCCATTGTCTGATGATGTTGCTGTTGTTGTGAAGGTGTATGTGAGCTTTGTGACTGCAGCTGGTTGTTGACTCAGTGGTGGCTGACAATGTTTATGGGACAGGGTAATTTCGAACATCTACAGGATGTGTATGTTGGTACATGTTGCTCATTGTGATGTGTGCATGCTGTATTAGCTTTATGGTATGTGTTGTGTGATGTCTGTGATGCCACACCCAGACTAATGAATCTTGTTCTGTTGTGTTATCCTAGGTCACTTCAGCCTCTCCTTGCCTACATACATTCCATACTTGTGGTACATTTTAATCATGGTGAAGACTAGGCCTGGGCGGTAAATTCCGTTCCACTCGCGGAATTTGCAGAATTTGGGTAATTTCACGTTCCGCGGAGAACGCGGAATTACCAAAAATTCCACGATCCGCGGCTTCGCGGAATTTTTTGCTTGTTCGCGCTTTCAAAATGCGTCTTCGCAAGATATTTCTCCCCGAGCACGCAAACAGCGTTCGCGAACAGGAAAAAAGCATCGCGAACGGGCGGAACAAGCAATTCCGCGTGTTTGCGGAACTTTTGCGTGCTCGCTGAGATTTTTTACCGTTTCGCGGAGCTTTGCGTAGCGCGACTACGCAAATTCCGCCCACCCCTAGTGAAGACTGCACATCCTGGAATAAAGACGGAGCAGAAACAACAACATGTGTGTGAGGTATATTTATTTACAATGGTGACATATGAGGGGGTGAACATTTACATTCAGGTGATTAGTGAAGCAGTGAGTTGACAGTTATGGTACATGAGAGAATCGAGTTGTCACCACATTGATGTGGTGACCCAGTCCAACAGACAGATGCCATTCACAAGGCAGTGTGGGGAAGGACAGTCAAAAATTCAATGCAGTAGTGCAGAGTGTTGCCATCATGGCTGGCTCCGTGACTGACGTTTGGCAGGTGCTTTGCCACGGGATACTCCCGGGATTTCTTGGGACGGCCCCTTCATCGCTTGGCAGGGGGGGCCTCTGCTGTAGGGCCTGTGGGGTCTGAGGACTCACCCCTCTCTGTGGCAGCAGGGGAGGATGTTGAACTGTCATCATGCGGCACAGCAGGGGGAGGTGGAGGTGTTGTTTGTGGCGCAGGCCTGTCCCTCATTGCTGCCACTATCTGGCCCAGGAGGTCCACAATTTGTCCCATGCGGGTGTCCATGGACCTCTTCAGCCAGAGGAGCTCGTGGGAATCATCTTCTGACCGGGCCGTTCGTCCCTGGGCCCATTCATATGCCCCAAGGACTCTGTTTATGCTGTCCAGGGCTTCGGTACCAGGCTCTGGTTGTCTGTGAGTGACCCTGCCACTCCCACCTGCCCTGCTGCCACAGACCTGTTGCCTCACCACTGTAGGCACCCGCATTCTCTCCCTGCCCTCCTCAGTTGGTGGTGTGGGGTGGTAATCTTCTGGGACAGGGAGGGTGTTGCAGGCAGCACTGGTGGTGGTGGTGGTGGTGGTGTAGGACGCACAGGCCATAACAGCAGTGGCTGCGTAGCTGTTGGTGTTGCTGCAGATGTGGTGGGGGGGACGATGGGGTCCTGGGACCAGTTGCGCCCTGGCAGACCAGATGGGCCGGGTCCGAGGTCCTCGTCCTCTGAATACCGGGGTCAACATCCGAGAGTCCATGTTCCGGGGGGGTGACTGGCTCTGCAGGTTGCTGGTGTTGTCCTCTGCAGTCAGTTCTTGGTCACCTGTGGGACAGATGGGAAATGGTCATTGTAGTGCACCCCGCAAGCTTTGTGTTAGCTGTGTATTATTCACTGTTTGTACACCACACAGTTGACTAGTCATCACATTGTTTGTATGCGCACTACTGTGCCTCCTGAGATGATGTTGAGGTACATGCATTAGTTGTCCATGTGTAGAAATAAAAACCTTCTTAGGGGTTCACTGATACACCTGGTCCTTAAAACCAACAAAGAAGAGATTGGCACAGAAGCTGTAATATAAAAACAATGCATTTATTAACCTCACATGAGGGAGACTGACCTCACATGAGGGAAACTGTGTCGATACAGTACCCGCAAGCCACTGTATGAGACAGTCTAAGAGTACAGAGAACAGGGGCCTTATATATGCATGTGTTACATAGTCAGCATAAAACCAAGGGGAGGTCCTGGCACATACAAGCATAGTTATTGACTAATATGGGTATACAAAATTTGCTTGCTCAACAAAGTGGGAGGGAGACTAAACTGCTTACATCAGTAAGAATAGCCTGACAGTTCTATACTAGGAGCAGGTGCATTCTACCAGCTAGGCCCTTCTGAGCATGTGCAAGACTCTGGAAGAGGGAGAAGGCACATGGCGAGCACATGGCTAACTAAAATGGCTGCCAAGAACAAAATGGCTTTCAGCTCATGCTAACAGCGATTCCTGCAATCTTTAACAGATGGTCCTTTTAGCATGAGCTAAAGACATTCCTATGATGTAGTAGGAACATAGAAAATATTTTGCACATTTTCTTCTCATAAATTCATCAATATCCTAATCCATTGCTAGGTGGGCATTTTTCATTCTAAACATTTCATTAAGCGGGTATATATAAGGTATAAGCAGGAGTACAAAGGGAACAGAGCATTGGGTCATAATTAACATACAGAGAGTAATGGCTATTATTACAAACAGAACCATCAATATTTTTCAATCCCAAGCAGAAAGCAAATCCTAGAACCATCTAGTCTAATTCTATGTAAAAAACATTTTCAATAGACTTTTCCAGTGTTCCTTTTATGAGGGTTAGAGTATCAATTAATATACTCAAGGAAAGGGTAAAGTAACATTTGTCAACGGCTCAGAAGAACGTTTCTCTTGCAGAATAAACATTATTCCTAATGCAAATATTAAAGCAGTCAGACATATTATTACAAAAACAATCCTGGCTGCAGGGGACCAGGAGGACCACACAGGGCCATGAGAATTAGGACGAGGAGCCGCAAAGGGCTGCTCCTCCTCAAAAATGGGACAACTAAAGGGGTACATTGCTAACAAAAAGAAGTCCTTGGGAAATTGAAGCCGCTGTACACCCAGCCAGAGGGGAGTCTTCTCCCTGTGTCCGTTTGAGCCTCACAGGCAGGCTCTTGTTGTTCCCACGGTGGAGCTGCACAACTCGCAACTCAAGAATCACGGCCCAGTTAGAGAAGAAAAAGTCTTTCAACGATCCTGTCCAGTGTCTCAGGCAGTGCACCAGTTTTCTTCACTTTAATCTAACAGGCACCAGAGACACAGCACCTGTACCCTAAACTCAAGTCCTTCCCTAATTCCTGTATTGCTCCGCTGGCACACTGCTCTTTTGTTGGGGCCACAAATTGTACCCAGTGTGCTCAGGCATCTCTTGATCAACAAACAAAGGTGCAAACTTTCATTCACTTTGGGACCAGGACTCAGAGGCCTGAAGCAACCCTTGTTTCAAAGGGGGTCACCTCAAGCAAAAGCCTCCTTGCCGTCCTTGTCGGTCTGTGACTTTCTCAGCTGGGCATCAAAAACTGGATCCACGACTTCTCCTTTCTGATTTGTGACCCCGTCTTTCGCCCAAGACAGTGGCAGGGGTACACACTTCACATCCCAGTGCTTCCGCCTTCACTGAGGTCCTAGTTGCCAGCAACGCCTGTGCTGGTTATCTTCACCTTGGCTTCAAGCAGGACTGGTGCTGACTCCCAGGCTGGATCTGATGTCCGGGCCCCTCTGGCAATGGTTGTAGGGCAGCAAATATCTATTGGTGGACAGAACAAAAGGTCTTTAGACAAGGCATACAAATAATCTATCAACAGAGAGGATAGTCTCAGAATACTTCCTTAGTCTTGGGGCGCCCCATACATTAGCAAGGCACCCAAGAACCACTTCATCTATCTGAGAGTAAAAAACCTGAACCTATTACACTATTTGAAGCAGCTAAGGAAGTCTGTGTTCATTTACTAAATTCTGAGGAAAAGAGAGAAACAATACAGACATACTCCAAATCCTTACATTTGTGTATTCCTATATTATTCATCTGAAGAACCTCAAGAAAGGGAATTCTTAGAACAAGCATTCTTTTGTGCTTCTTGTCTTAACAAGCTTGTGTTTCATAAGTCATAACCTTTCAATACTTGTACAGGACTGCAGACACTTCTAAAATTATTTCTCTTTCATAAAGACACCTACATTGTACACTTAGGGTCATGCTCTCATGTTATAGGCGCAGCAGGAAAATCTAAAACTGCTAATTTAACAGGGATTCTTATTACATAAAGAACTTAAAAAAACTTCAACATAGTGGGTACATAAATTTCTCCAGCAGAACATGTTGTGACAAACAAACTCCTATAAAACAATATTTTCCTTCAAAAATGTTTGCTGAGGATCACATGGGCGTCTTTCCTGCATTCTACTTTTCAGATCCAAACTATGCAACATCAGCTCTAATAAGGGCTGTCAGCGTATTTACACAGACTAGCTAATAAAAGACTAGCAAATGCCCTTGCAAAACTGTATATAGCATGAGAATAACATATAGTTCCTCTTAAAGGTCAAATAAGGGAACAGCAATCTAGACTACTCATCCTTTCACAATTTCATTTAGACAGGATGGGCAGTAACATAGCATATTTATTTATTCATTTTATTAATGCTAACAATTTTTAAAACAGTATTACTGAATGGCCAATTAAATGTCTCATGGCTGTTTCCTAGACAGCTTAGACAGGCTCAAAAGAGAGTGAGAAAAAGAGAGAAAACATAAATTTGCCTACCCTTAATTTGTAGAGGAGCTAACCTCCTTCCCCCATTTCGACAGTAGGAAACCTGAAACAGGTTTACTTTCTGTCGACACTAACTACCCCTATTTTTGGCAGCTGGGCACAAACAAACTTGTAGGAGGTAAATAGCACATTGAGCTAGCTAGAAAACATTAATAACCAACTACCAATTCCTTTAGCAATTGTACTAGTGTAACATGAGGGCGAATGAATGCAAATTAAATCCCATTGCCTCCTTATCTCAGCCCTTGCACAGTAATCTTTAAGCTAAAACCATTAGTGCTATATACATGGCAGAGCTATTCTCTGCATATGACCTACAAATGCTGCTATCCCTTGATAATGTTATTCAATAGGATAACCCCACCTGCACATTTCCTATACTTGTATTATATCTCAAGAAAACAGTGATATCCCTGTGGGCTCCTAACAAAATATGCAATATTCCCTTTAGATAATGTTACCTAAAACATTACTTATAGTGCTTTACTCTACAGTGTGAGAATCAGGATATTTAAGTAATACAAAGAAATCACATACTGTCACAGTGGCTCCCTACGTGGAAATTGCATGTTCAGTAGGGTTGGTTAGTTCTAAAAACAGACTGTGGCCTTTGACCCTTAAACCTGTTGTCCCCTGTCTGAGAAGGGCTACGCCATGTGGACTTTCCAATTCAAAGCAACTATGAAGAATCACAGCTGAAAGGCAGTCCTGTTCCGTCTGTTTGCTAATAATTTAAAGGTAGGATAATAACTTCTGCTGGTTTTTTTATACTTATTTTCATTTGTGTGCAGTGTGTGGTGTGCAGTCTAGCAGTATAGAGGTCAGCTGCTTGTTCTATACTTGCATGTGTGCATTACTGAAGCCTGAGATCAGTTTGAAAACTGCCCTGAGTGGCAGAACTGCTTTTAAAAAGTAAATTTTGCCCAAATTCGACTTTGGTAGTAGGGGCACTTAAAAATGAATAACCTACAATGTTTTGGCATATTAGGGATCCCCAGGGTGTCCTCTAGATATCCCAGAAATGGGGGATCAGAAATGTATAAGGTACACCCTTAAAAAATGAGTTTTGTACGCCTAGGTAAGGTGACATTTTACATTTTAGTTCCCCCCATTGCGGTAAAACTCTGCTTAAATTCAACTTTGATGCTAGGAGTTCACAGTATGATAAGTAGGCATTATAAAGATCAAAAAACGATTTTAGTGCACTTATTTTTAATAAACATTTTTTTTCGTATAGTAAAAATTCCCTTTTTTTTTTTTAAATAATGATCACCAACCCTTTTGATGGTTCCACATATGAAAAGCAAGCCTCATTCCTTTCCTATCACCTTTAAATGCATTCATTTATAACACTAAGCACAGAAGCCTTACTTAAAACATGAAAATTCTGCGTCACTTTTAAAGGACAGTAATCATTTAACATCAGAACCACAGATGTGCTTATGTAAAAAAGCATTAAGAAAGGTAATCCCTACTTTCAATCTTTTCTCTGTTATCCAAAATAATGAAACTGTCTTTTGTAACTTTTAAAATCAGCAGTCTTTAATGCACGCTGTAGGAGAGTAGGATCTGCTTCACATGGGTACCCCCACTTTTTGCTGATGCTTCACTGTTTTTCGACATTAGTCTGGCTGGGGCCCTGCTAATCAGAACCCCAGCCTAGCTGCTTCCTCTCTAAAATGGTTTCCATGTGCCTTAGGCACATCCCTGATTGGGATCTGGAGTGCCCTTATAAGTCCCTAGTATATGGTATACTATGTACCAAGGGCATAGGTACCTCAGAGGCCTGCCAGGGGCTGCAGCATGTATTATGCCACCCCTGGAAGGCCATCCAAACTGACACCACAGGTCTGCTACTGCAGCCTGGGTAAGGTGGTGCATGCACCCCTTACTGTGATATAGGTTACCTATATCACGAAATACATACACACATATAAACCTATAAGTCACTCCTAAGGCAGGCCTTATCAATCCTAAAGGCAGAGTGCATGGTTCCTATGTGAGAGGGTGCCCCTGCATGAGCAGGGCCCCTCTGCAGCGTTCGGAGACCATCTCTGATGCTGTTTGTAGTGCAGCCTGACCATATACTCTTAAGCGCATTATATCCTCGCGGTAAAATGCTAACTTTGGAATGGCTGCACCTAAACATGTCGTGTTTGGTGTCAAACATCTTGGAATACTACCCCCCCGTCAATCCTGGCGGCGGGGGTAGCATTCCACCCTTCTAGAGGAAAGACATGTTAACTCTGACGAGTCCGGTAACTTCTTTCCAGAGCCCTGGCATCACAAAATGGATGCTGCTGCCACAGACACGAGTCTGGCCTCCTGCTGCTGGACGAAACTCCGGCAGGGGAGGCCTGGACAATAGGTTTCCTGTCCCAGGGAGGTGTGACCACCTCCCCAGACAGAATAATGTGTATTGGGGCTGGGCGGGAGCACTTTCGGGTGCTTTGAAGTCCTGCACTGGGGGCACATTTGGTGTCCCTGTGCATACTCCAGTTCAAACCGGATCAGGGGCTTGCAGCCCCTGCTTTGGCGCGAACTGGACAAAGGGAAAGGGGTGTAGCCACCCCTCTGCCCTGACCCACCCATAGGTGGGGCCACAGAGTAGTCCAACCCCTATTTTTAGAATAAAGGTAGGAACCCAGTCCTTAGGACTTTAGATTATACCTGGACGAAACTCTGAAACTGAATCCTGGACCTTCGACGCTCTACGACAAGATTAGAGGACTGAAGAATCTCCCTTGGGGTCAAGGAGTGACTCCCCTGCTTGGCAGGCACCAAAGAAGCATCTGTCCAGTTCGCATTTCTGAAGCTCCCGTCGGACGCCGAAGTCATCGCATCACCAGAGGTGGATTCTCAGACTTCCCCGAGGCTACCCTGAGTCCCCAGCAAAGCTGAGGCCCGTGGCTATCGTGGGTGACTTGAGACCGTGACCCCTGGACACCGAGCACATTTGCAAGTGCATCATCTTCTGGGTCTCCCAAGAAGTCGTGCTTTGGGCTCCGAGTAGCCCTAGCCTCCAGCACCACCTGCACCGAAGATCACTGGCCCCCACTCCACGAGTGTCCTGTAAGCCAGCTCCACGTGCGGCGTCACGAGGCTCCTTCGCGGTCGCTAGCCCGTTGGCTAGTAGCCCTTAACGAAGGCCAATCCTTTTCTTACTTGGCATCCTGGTTGCTCCAGGCCTGCCCTCACTTACCCTCGCTGGGTGAGTTCCACAGACCTTGCTGGTCTGCACCATCGACGATCTACATCTTCACCGAGACTTGCCGTTGCCAAGGCTTGTTGGGTCCAATCCGGTCGCCGATACCTCAGCACTCGACAGACATCGTGTACCAGCCCGAATCCTGCTCCTGGTTGCCAACAACGCCTCCCGGACCTCGTGGCTGAAGAGTCAAGACGACCATCAACGCACCTGAAGCACTCGACATCGGTGGGCATCTGTCCATCGCCTTCCTGGTCACTGGCTAGTGACCCAGACTCTGTCCCCTCTGCTTTCAGGTTCTTCAGAACTCCGATCCACTCTTGGATCCACCCGGACACTTTTCTCTTGGCCGCCAGCAGCACTTTGCAGCAGATCGCCATTCGAATCGACGACGAAACCCGACCCCGAAAGGCACCTATGCACCCGGCTTCCCTGGGTGAGGTAACACGAGTACTCCGGTGCTCCCGTGGGTAGAGACTCTTCAAAGTCCTAGATCTCAAAGGGTTTTGTCCTAGTCCTCTTTTAAGTGTCCCTTTTCTCTATTTTCCCGATCCCGACTTTCTCCATAGAAGTTAACGGCGTATCGCGGTTGTGTATTTACACTGCACGCGTCTCCCGTGGGTCCCCTGTGTCACTACCTTGGGTGGTTCCTTGTGGTCCAAGCACTTCTAGAGGCTCTAGGCCTAGTGTCTAGTTCAGTCGTGGTTCGCATACCACTTTATTGGTATATGGTTTGGTACGCCCCTAGGGCCCAAACGTGTATTTGTGCTATTACTGTGATTTAATAACTTATAACTTATGTACTTCGAACTCTAGCCTCATAAAGAGACTAGAGGGGTGTGTTTAGCAATAAATACATATATTTTGAATATATACCTGGTGTGGTGCTCTTTCATTTGGTCACTCAAGAGATTATAGACTGGTAAAACAAGCTGCTTTACATTCCTTCAAGACTTAGCCTGAAGGCTGCTCTCCATAGCTACCACTAGGATAGCTTTCAATAAAGGTTGTCTTTAACCTATCTCCAATAAGGGGTTGTTTGGACTGGTGCAAGGTGCCCACTATAATTAGTGGACAGCATATGCCAGGCCAACTTCTCACATTGGTGTGCAGCGTGTGGGATTCCAGCTTGCTATTGTTTTACCAGATAATCTCAATTGAATTGATCAACTGAAAACCACTAAAGGTACCTAAGGTACATATAATTTAAGCTTAGAATACAGTAAGTTCTACTGAACTTAGAGTTGTGTGTTAAGGGATAGCACAACCCTTTCTACAACTCAAGAGAGTTTAGTAGGCCACACTAGAGTAGGTAGTGCATACACCACACCACACTAGTAATGTCTTTAAGGGCAGGATCCAAAGAATCCTTGCAGGAAGCCATTGAGCTTCCACCCTCCAAGTATGATACACTCCCATTCTTGGAATTGAGAGCTTTATGTAACTTGAGAAAAATAAGGACAGGCCAAAGCCCCACCACCCAACACCTCAAGGAGTTGTTGGTGGCTTATGACCTTAGTAAGCCTGTAGGGACTGAAGGGGTAGGAGCTGAGGGTGGGGCAGGAGAAGAGGAGGACGCCAGGGGTACCAATACCCCCAGCCCCCTCTGAAACTGGCCAGGAGGGTGACAATGACCCTGACCTGGAAAACCCAATCCCTCCTGTGGATGATGATGAGGATGATCAAGATGATGCCCTCTTTGTCCCCCAGGAAGGATTAAGAGTGTGCCCAGGAAGTCTAGATCTCCTTCTCAGGAGTCTAACCACTCTGGCACCTCTATAGGGAGCTCTGTCTCATCTCACAGGAGGGAATCCTCTCATGAGAGGAGAACCAGACTGGTCCAGTATGAGGAAACTCAGCTGGAGATCAGAAAAAAGCAATTGGCTTTAGATAGGGAATCCCTAGATCTCCTTAGAGAGAGAAGAAAATTGGGACTAGAGTCCCATGGTGGCAGCCATGTCCCTAGAGACAGGGAAAGGTCCTATGACCATAGGAACCTGAGCAAGATTGTCCCTCCCTACCAGAGTGGGGATGATATCCACAAATGGATAACTGCCTTAGAGAGGGCCTGTAAAGTACAGAAGGTCCCTCAGGAGCAGTGGGCAGCAATCTTGTGGCTCTCCTTTGCTGACAAAGGTAGAGATAAGCTCCTCACTGTTAGAGAGGAGGATGCAGATAATTACAAGGTCTTGAAGAGTGCTCTTATTGATGGGTTTGGCCTAACCACTGAACAGTACAGGTTGAAGTTCAGAGACACCCAAAAGCACAGACTCAAGACTGGGTAGACTATGTGGATTGTTCTGCCAAGGCTCTGGAAGGCTGGTTGATGGGCAGTAAGGTGTGTGACTTCTCAGGATTGTACAATCTGATAATGAGGGAGCAGATTCTTAATAACTGTCAAAATCAGCTGTTGCATCAATACCTGGTAGACTCTGATCTGACCTCTCCCCAAGAATTGGGAAAGAAGGCAGACAAATGGGTCAGAACCAGGGTGAAGCAGAAGGTACAGAACCAAGGTGGGGAAACCAAGAAGCAAGATGCTAAGAACTCTGACAAGGGTGGGGAGAAGGGTAAAGATCAAAAGTCTTCATCAGGCCCCCAAAAATCTTCTTCTGGTGGGGATTCACAGTCTACCAAAGGGAAAGGCCAAAGAAAACCATGGTGCAAGGTCTGTAAGCAAAAGACCCACTGGACCAGTGATTGCACCAAGTCCAAAGACTCCAGTCCAGCACCCACCAATGCCCCTAAGGCACCTGTTCCCCCTAGTACAGTTGGTGGAAGTGCTCCAGCAAAGGGTTTAGTAGGGTTCACCCTGGGAACTGAGTTGGGCTCTGACTTAGTCAGGGAACTGACTCAGGCTGTGTTAGTCTGTGATGGAGGCATGGATGTGACCTCCACTGTGAGTCCCAGTAATCTGGGCAAGTACAGACAACAGCCTTTAATCAATGGACGTGAGGCTTTGGCATTTAGGGACACAGGGGCAAGTGTCACAATGGTGACACAAGACCTTGTGCTACCTGGGCAAGTTATGCTTGGTGAGATGTACCAAGTGACCAATGCTAGCAATGTCAGAACAGACCATACTCTGGCAGTTGTTAACTTCTCCTGGGGAGGGGTAACTGGCCTTAAGAAGGTTGTGGTAAGTGCAAACCTACCAGTCGAATGCTTGCTTGGCAATGACTTAGAGACTTCTGCTTGGGCAGAAGTGGAGCTCAGGACCCATGCAGAAATGCTGGGGATCCCTGCAGATGTGTTTGCTGTGACCAGGTCACAAGCCAAAATGTCTAGCACTGAACAGGCCTTGGATTCTGGAAGAATGGACCAAGTGCCTTCCAAGAGGAGGAGTAATAGGGTTAAGGCAGTGCCTTCCCCTTGGCTCAGGAGGAAGATCAGTCCCTTGAGGGGATGATCTCAGCCCTGAAGAAGGAACTGTCCCAGAGGAACTTGAACCTGACCAGGTTGAGTTCTTGGGGACAGGGTGACCTTCTAGGGCAGATCTGAGCCAGTAGCAGCAGAGCTGCCCCTCCCTTGAACCCCTCAGACAGCAAGCTGCTGCTGAGGCTGCTGGAAAAGCTAGTGGTCCCCATACAGTGTATTGGGATGATGGACTCCTGTACTCAGAGAGTAGAGACCCCAAGCCTGGTGCTACCAGGAGGTTGGTAATACCTTTGAAGTTCAGGGGCTTCCTATTGACCCTAGCCCATGATATTCCCTTAGCAGGTCACCTGGGCCAGAACAAGACTTGGGACAGAATTGTCCCTCACTTTCACTGGCCCCACATGTCTGAAGACAGTAAGGAGTTTTGTCGCTCCTGTGTAACCTGCCAAGCCAGTGGCAAAGCAGGTGGCACTACAAAGGCCCCCTGATACCACTACCTGTGGTGGGGGTGCCCTTTGAAAGGGTAGGGATTGACATTGTTGGTCCCATGGATCCCCAAACAGCCTCTGGGCATAGGTTTATCCTGGTGGTAGTGGATCATGCCACCAGGTACCCAGAAGCTATTCCCCTCAGGACCACTACAGCACCTGTGGTGGCAAGGGCCCTCCTGGGAATCTTCTCAAGAGTGGGCTTTCCTAAGGAGGTAGTATCAGACAGGGGTGCTAACTTCATGTCTGGGTACTTGAAAGCAATGTGGAAGGAGTGTGGAGTGACTTATAAGTTCACCACACCCTATCACCCACAATGCAATGGTTTAGTTGAGAGATTCAACAAAACCTTGAAGGGCATGATTAAAGGGCTCCCAGAAAAGCTTAGGCGTAGATGGGACATACTCTTGCCCTGCCTTTTATTCGCATATAGGAGGTGCCTCAGAAGGGGTTGGTTACAGCCCTTTTGAACTTCTGTTTGGCCACCCTGTGAGGGGTCCACTGTGCTTGGTAAAGGAAGGATGGGAGTTACCTCTCAAGCCCCCAAAGCAAGATATAGTGGACTATGTACTTGGTCTCCGCTCCAGGATGACTGAGTACATGAAAAAGGCAACCAAAAACCTTGAGGCTAGCCAGGAACTTCAGAAGGCCTGGCATGACCAAAAGGCTGTTCTGACTGTTTACCAGCCAGGACAGAAGGTGTGGGTGTTGGAGCCAGTGGCCCCAGCAGCTCTCCAAGATAAATGGAGTGGACCCCACACTATTGTTGAGCAGAAGGGTGAGGTCACTTATTTAGGGGACCTAGGAACACCCAGGAGTCCCCACAGGGTTCTCCATGGCAACAGGTTAAAACCATATGTGGACAGGGCAGACATGGGCTTGCTCAAGGCTACTGATGAAGGGCAGGAGGAAGAGAGTGACCCACTCCCTGACCTGCTCTCACAGAACCCTGACGATGGGTCAGTTGATGGTGTAGCCTTGGCAGGCAGCCTCACTACCCAGCAACAAACTGATTGCAGGCAAGTCCTCAATCAGTTTCGACATATGTTTTCACTGACACCCAGTCAGACCACCTGGTGCACTCATGAAGTGGACACTGGGGACAGTCTGCCTATTAAAAACAAGATTTATAGGCAACCTGACCATGTCAGGGACTGTATCAGGACTGAAGTCCAGAAAATGTTGGAATTGGGAGTTATTGAACCCTCAGATAGCCCTTGGGCTAGTCCAGTAGTCCTTGTACCGAAACCTCACACCAGTGGTGGAAAGAGAGAGATGAGGTTCTGTGTAGACTACAGGGGTCTCAATGCAGTCACTAGGACTGATGCCCATCCAATACCCAGGGCAGATGAGCTCATAGATATTTTGGCCTCTGCCAAATATCTCAGCACATTTGACCTAACAGCTGGCTACTGGCAGATCAGACTAGCTGATACTGCAAAGCCCAAAACAGCATTCTCAACCCCTAGTGGGCATTATCAATTTGTGGTAATGCCCTTTGGTCTGAAGAATGCACCTGCCACTTTCCAGAGGTTGGTGAATACAGTTCTCACAGGACTGGAAGCCTATAGTGCAGCTTATCTAGAAGATATTGCTGTCTTTAGCTCCACCTGGGAGGATCACCTGGTCCACCTCAGGAATGTTTTACAGGCCCTGCAAAAGGCAGGCCTGACTATCAAGGCCACTAAGTGCCAGATAGGGCAGAGTCAGGTTGTGTACCTGGGCCACCTTGTGGGTGGAGGCCAGGTTCAACCTTTGCAGAGCAAGATCCAGACCATCATGGACTGGACTGCTCCCACTACCCAGACTCAGGTGAGAGCCTTCTTAGGCCTGACTGGGTACTATAGGAGATTTGTCAAGGGGTATGGATCAATAGTGACACCCCTGAATGACTTAACTTCTAAGAAAATGCCCAAAAGGTTCAGTGGACAGTTAGCTGTCAAAAGGCATTTGATGACCTCAAGCAGGCCATGTGCACTGCTCCAATTCTGCAGAGTCCTGATTACTCCAAGAAGTTCATTGTTCAAACTGATGCATCTGAATTGGGGGTAGGGGCTGTACTGTCACAATTGAATGAAGAAGGTCAGGATCAGCCAGTAGCTTTTATTAGCAGAAGGCTGACCCCTAGAGAGAAACGTTGGTCAGCCATAGAGAGGGAGGCCTTTGCTGTGGTCTGGGCTCTGAAGAAGTTGAGGCCATACTTGTTTGGTACACACTTCCTGGTTCAGACAGACCATAAGCCCCTCTTATGGCTAAAACAAATGAAGGGTGAAAACCCCAAACTGCTTAGGTGGTCCATTTCCCTACAGGGGATGGACTTTACAGTGGAACATAGGCCTGGGAGTAACCATGCGAATGCAGATGGACTCTCTAGGTATTTCCACTTAGAACATGAAGACTTAACTGGGCAAGGTTAGTTTAATGTCCCTACGTTTGGGGGGTTGTGTAGGAGAGTAGGATCTGCTTCACATGGGTACCCCCACTTTTTGCTGATGCTTCACTGTTTTTCGACATTAGTCTGGCTGGGGCCCTGCTAATCAGAACCCCAGCCTAGCTGCTTCCTCTCTAAAATGGTTTCCATGTGCCTTAGGCACATCCCTGATTGGGATCTGGAGTGCCCTTATAAGTCCCTAGTATATGGTATACTATGTACCAAGGGCATAGGTACCTCAGAGGCCTGCCAGGGGCTGCAGCATGTATTATGCCACCCCTGGAAGGCCATCCAAACTGACACCACAGGTCTGCTACTGCAGCCTGGGTAAGGTGGTGCATGCACCCCTTACTGTGATATAGGCTACCTATATCACGAAATAAATACACACATATAAACCTATAAGTCACTCCTAAGGCAGGCCTTATCAATCCTAAAGGCAGAGTGCATGGTTCCTATGTGAGAGGGTGCCCCTGCATGAGCAGGGCCCCTCTGCAGCGTTCGGAGACCATCTCTGATGCTGTTTGTAGTGCAGCCTGACCATATACTCTTAAGCGCATTATATCCTCACGGTAAAATGCTAACTTTGGAATGGCTGCACCTAAACATGTCGTGTTTGGTGTCAAACATCTTGGAATACTACCCCCGCCAATACTGGTGGCGGGGGTAGCATTCCACCCTTCTAGAGGGAAAGACATGTTAACTCTGACGAGTCCGGTAACTTCTTTCCAGAGCCCTGGCATCACAAAATGGATGCTGCTGCCACAGACACGAGTCTGGCCTCCTGCTGCTGGACGAAACTCCGGCAGGGGAGGCCTGGACAATAGGTTTCCTGTCCCAGGGAGGTGTGACCACCTCCCCAGACAGGATAATGTGTATTGGGGCTGGGCGGGAGCACTTTCGGGTGCTTTGAAGTCCTGCACTGGGGGCACATTTGGTGTCCCTAGTGCATACCCCAGTTCAAACCGGATCAGGGGCTTGCAGCCCCTGCTTTGGCGCGAACTGGACAAAGGGAAAGGGGTGTAGCCACCCCTCTGCCCTGACCCACCCATAGGTGGGGCCACAGAGTAGTCCAACCCCTATTTTTAGAATAAAGGTAGGAACCCAGTCCTTAGGACTTTAGATTATACCTGGACGAAACTCTGAAACTGAATCCTGGACCTTCGACGCTCTACGACAAGATTAGAGGACTGAAGAATCTCCCTTGGGGTCAAGGAGTGACTCCCCTGCTTGGCAGGCACCAAAGAAGCATCTGTCCGGTTCGCATTTCTGAAGCTCCCGTCGGACGCCGAAGTCATCGCATCACCAGAGGTGGATTCTTAGACTTCCCCGAGGCTACCCTGAGTCCCCAGCAAAGCTGAGGCCCGTGGCTATCGTGGGTGACTTGAGACCGTGACCCCTGGACACCGAGCACATTTGCAAGTGCATCATCTTCTGGGTCTCCCAAGAAGTTGTGCTTTGGGCTCTGAGTAGTCCTAGCCTCCAGCACCACCTGCACCGAAGATCACTGGCCCCCACTTCACGAGTGTCCTGTAAGCCAGCTCCACGTGCGGCGTCACGAGGCTCCTTCGCAGTCGCTAGCCCGTTGGCTAGTAGCCCTTAACGAAGGCCAATCCTTTTCTTACTTGGCATCCTGGTTGCTCCAGGCCTGCCCTCACTTACCCTCGCTGGGTGAGTTCCACAGACCTTGCTGGTCTGCACCATCGACGATCTACATCTTCACCGAGACTTGCCGTTGCCAAGGCTTGTTGGGTCCAATCCGGTCGCCGACACCTCAGCACTCGACAGACATCGTGTACCAGCCCGAATCCTGCTCCTGGTTGCCGACAACGCCTCCCGGACCTCGTGGCTGAAGAGTCAAGACGACTGTCAATGCACCTGAAGCACTCGACATCGGTGGGCATCTGTCCATCGCCTTCCTGGTCACTGGCTAGTGACCCAGACTCTGTCCCCTCTGCTTTCAGGTTCTTCAGAACTCCGATCCACTCTTGGATCCACCCGGACACTTTTCTCTTGGCCGCCAGCAGCACTTTGCAGCAGATCGCCATTCGAATCGACGACGAAACCCGACCCCGAAAGGCACCAATGCACCCGGCTTCCCTGGGTGAGGTAACACGAGTACTCCGGTGCTCCCGTGGGTAGAGACTCTTCAAAGTCCTAGATCTCAAAGGGTTTTGTCCTAGTCCTCTTTTAAGTGTCCCTTTTCTCTATTTTCCCGATCCCGACTTTCTCCATAGAAGTTAACGGCTTATCGCGGTTGTGTATTTACACTGCACGCGTCTCCCGTGGGTCCACTGTGTCACTACCTTGGGTGGTTCCTTGTGGTCCAAGCACTTCTAGAGGCTCTAGGCCTAGTGTCTAGTTCAGTCGTGGTTCGCATACCACTTTATTGGTATATGGTTTGAGTACGCCCCTAGGGCCCAAACGTGTATTTGTGCTATTACTGTGATTTAATAACTTATAACTTATGTACTTCGAACTCTAGCCTCATAAAGAGACTAGAGGGGTGTGTTTAGCAATAAATACATATATTTTGAATATATACCTGGTGTGGTGCTCTTTCATTTGGTCACTCAAGAGATTATAGACTGGTAAAACAAGCTGCTTTACATTCCTTCAAGACTTAGCCTGAAGGCTGCTCTCCATAGCTACCACTAGGATAGCTTTCAATAAAGGTTGTCTTTAACCTATCTCCAATAAGGGGTTGTTTGGACTGGTGCAAGGTGCCCACTATAATTAGTGGACAGCATATGCCAGGCCAACTTCTCACACACGCCTTTATACCGTGTTTGCACTAACTTAAAATCTAGTTGACCCAGCAGTTTCCTTGTGGCTTGGGACCAAGACTAGCCATGTGTTGTTGACACAGCTGTGTTTTGACCAGCAGGCGTCAAATTCTCACGCCTTTCAAGCCAGCACAAATCTATCGTTCTGTAATGTGGTGTTTATTTCAGCAACAACCAATTCACTCAGATGATGTGAATGCCTTTTAATATCTAATACAATGTATCTAAGGAGACTACTGTAACATTTCGTATTTTAGTCCTAGTTATTGTAAAGCACACAATTTCGTTTTTTCCTTCCTTTCTATGAGGCCTATTTTATTCCTATTGAGTGTGAATTCTGATTTATCTTTACCAGTGTGGCAATTGGCACATATCTATAGTTTCTTACTTTGTCAATTTTAATGGTAGCATGCAGCTGTTTAGCATATTTTACATTATTCATTTCTGGATTTTTTTAAAAATGTAATTCATTCAATGATATTTGCATAACAGAATGATGACAAAAAAAAACACATTGAGCTCATTCCAGACATTTTCAGAAGGGGGTCATACACTCAGAACACACAATACAGCGCGCTTAAGGCTAGCCATTCTTACACAAAGAGCGCAATCGCTACTTACTCACACAAGTACCACCGATGTCAAACCACAAACCACATAGGCATTCAAACACACACTCAACCCACAAATCAACACTTAGGACAAAACCAAGAGACAGCCCACAGACTGTACTTAAACCAAACCTTGTAAATACTAATTGTAAGTCATATTTACAAGACGAGCTCTCAAAAGTAGTCTAAAAGACTGCACCAAAACAGCCCAAAAACTGTTCCATGTTCAAGAAGCCAAAATACACCAAATTTGCCAGTTTGGCTGGCAGAACACACAAAAAGCGCTCTGCATATCACCACTTATGAATGTTACTAAGTGCACAGACCAGGATCCTTTTTATGTACATATTTAGTTCCATGGGGTACGTAGTCACCAAGGAAGAAATATCTTTTATACCTAAACCTATTTAGGTATCACCTCTAGGGGAACCGGCTGAGTTCATTCAAGATTCACATTGGTACCTCCAAGAAAGCAGCACATTCTTCGATGTGCGCTTGAAACAGGCATGCCAAGAATATTGCAGCATATACAATATTATTCGCCAAGCGGCACTTAACTTAATGTGTGCCGTTCAAGTTTTCAAAAGTTAGAGAAAAATCTCCTCATTACCTGTCTACATAAATTGCAATTTACATATATTTCCAAATTCCAAAGTCTTTGGCCAAACAAAACAAATCACGTCGACGACCTTACCAAGCACAAATCTCCAGCCTCTCACTGCCAAGTTCTGAGTGACCTAACGGTCGTTTTAGAATACTCACGCCAAAGAGATTCTCAGTCGGGAGCGGCAAACACTTGGAGGATCAAATCAGGAAGACCAGAAATATACTGGGCTGCAGAGACAAAGAATCTCCGTGTGCAGGGTACCGTCTCAGTAGAGTCCTGTCCTGTCCTCCTCAGTAGATTCCTGTCTCCCATCAAGACCACTCCCTTGGATAGCCGCTTCTCCGATGAGGTCCACGTTCAGGCGCCATATGTAGAAATAAAAACCTTCTTAGGGGTTCACTGATACACCTGGTCCTTAAAACCAACAAAGAAGATATTCGCACAGAAGCTGTAATATAAAAACAATGCATTTATTAACCTCACATGAGGGAGACTGACCTCACATGAGGGAAACTGTGTCGATACAGTACCCGCAAGCCACTGTATGAGACAGTCTAAGGAGTACAGAGAACAGGGGCCTTATATATGCATGTGTTACATAGTCAGCATAAAACCAAGGGGAGGTCCTGGCACATACAAGCATAGTTATTGACTAATATGGGTATACAAAATTTGCTTGCTCAACAAAGTGGGAGGGGAGACTAAACTGCTTACATCAGTAAGAATAGCCTGACAGTTCTATACTAGGAGCAGGTGCATTCTACCAGCTAGGCCCTTCTGAGCATGTGCAAGACTCTGGAAGAGGGAGAAAGCACATGGCGAGCACATGGCTAACTAAAATGGCTGCCAAGAACAAAATGGCTTTCAGCTCATGCTAACAGCGATTCCTGCAATCTTTAACACATGGTGTGAGGTGTCACAACATACCATGCGGCATGTGCATGTTTTGTGATTACAGGGACATGTTGCCATCTAGGGACTAGCGCAACAAAGCATTTCTGTGACGCCTCTTTGTTGATCACTCTGCCCTGGCAGATGTTACATCTGAGCATGAGCTGGCCATTGTCATCTCATGCATACCTTTGTAATGTCATGTGCAAATCAGAATTTGCACCGACAACCATGCTTTCTTTGTTTACATATGGTCCTTGCTGCTCTGGCCACATGGCACTTACACATGGCATTCAGTGCTGTGCATGATTGTGCAGAGACTTTCTTCTACATGTGAATTGGTGTGTCACACTTTGGTTGCTGTGACAGTTACATTTGCTTAGCTGTCTGCACACTGTGAGTGGCAATAGGATCTGTGTGTATTTTTGTGTGATGAGAGGGCTGGTGTTGTCATATGGTACCATGCTTTTTGGGAGGAATGGCTGTGTGCATGTACTGGCTACTTACCTGTTCTGTTTTCACATTTGTGTTGGATCTGTGTCACATCTATGTGTGTGTGTGTTGGAGGCTTCCATCCTGCTCAGGGGTGGGACAAGAGGGCATAATATGTCTACCTACCTGTTAGTTTGAAGTGGACAGTGCAATGACTGACACATGCATCTGGGTGGGAGGGAGTGCTCCATCTTGATGAGCTGGGGAACAAGGGGGCATGGTTGGAGTAGTACTGCAGTCTTCCCATCCCCAAACCCCACTCCCTGTTAAGATGGCTACCTACCTGTTAGTTTGTTTGTGGTGAGACAATGGCTTCCAAATGCTTCTGGGTGTGGAGTGCTCCATCCTGCTCAGGGGTGGGACAGGGGGCATTGTGGGAGTAGTACTGCAGTCTTCCCATCCCCATACCCCACTCCCTGTTAAGATGGCTACCTACCTGTTAGTATGTTTGTGGTGAGACAATGGCTTCCAAATGCTTCTGGGTGTGGAGTGCTCCATCCTGCTCAGGGGTGGGACAGGGGGCATGGTGGGAGTTGTTGTGCAGGCATCCCACCCCCAAACAGCCCTCTTCTGTTAAGATGGCTACCTACCTCTTAGCTTGTTTGTGGTGAGACAATGGCTTCCAAATGCTTCTGGGTGTGGAGTGCTCCATCCTGCTCAGGGGTGGGACGGGGGCATGGTGGGAGTTGTTGTGCAGGCCTCCCACCCCCAAACAGCCCTCCCTCTTAAGATGGCTACCTACCTGTTAGTTTGTTTGTGGTGAGACAATGGCTTCCAAATGCTTCTGGGTGTGGAGTGCTCCATCCTGCTCAGGGGTGGGACAGGGGGCATGGTGGGAGTTGTTGTGCAGGCCTCCCACCCCCAAACAGACCTCCCTGTTAAGATGGCTATCTACCTGTTAGTTTGTTTGTGGTGAGACAATGGCTTCCAAATGCTTCTGGGTGTGGAGTGCTCCATCCTGCTCAGGGGTGGGACAGGGGGCATGGTGGGAGTTGTCGTGCAGGCCTCCCACCCCCATACAGCCCTCCCAGGGAAGATGGCTACCTACCTGTTAGTTTGTTTGTGGTGAGACAATGGCTTCCAAATGCTTCTGGGTGTGGAGTGCTCCATCCTGCTCAGGGGTGGGACAGGGGGTATGGTGGGAGTTGTTGTGCAGGCCTCCCACCCCCAAACAGCCCTCCCTGTTAAGATGTCTACCTACCTGTTAGTTTGTTTGTGGTGAGACAATGGCTTCCAAATGCTTCTGGGTGTGGAGTGCTCCATCCTGCTCAGGGGTGGGACAGGGGGCATGGTGGGAGTTGTTGTGCAGGCCTCCCACCCCCAAACAGCCCTCCCAGGGAAGATGGCTACCTACCTGTTAGTTTGTTTGTGGTGAGACAATGGCTTCCAAATGCTTCTGGGTGTGGAGTGCTCCATCCTGCTCTGGGGTGGGACAGGGGGCATGGTGGGAGTTGTCGTGCAGGCCTCCCACCCCCAAACAGCCCTCCCTGTTAAGATGGCTACCTACCTGTTAGTTTGTTTGTGGTGAGACAATGGCTTCCAAATGCTTCTGGGTGTGGAGTGCTCCATCCTGCTCAGGGGTGGGACAGGTGGCATGGTGGGAGTTGTAGTGCTATTTGCCTGGGCACATACAACCCTGTAAATGTTGGCTACCTTTTGGGGTGTGATTCAGATGTAGTGGATGTTACATCTGTGGGACATGTTGGATATTGTGGTGCATATGGATATGATAATAATAATAATCTCTTTATTGAATTGGTTTAAAGAAGCAAACCATTTACAATTTGAAACGTGACTAAATTGAACAATAAAAATGTAAAAAATATTAAAACTGTGAATATGAAATTACTTAAAATTAGGGATGCCATTATGGGCTAATAATGTTCTGATAAAAGACTTTACTCTGGATTTCTTATAGTCTCTGATTTAATACTTGAGTCTATTTACTCAGCCGCCTTACTGTGATGAAGAGGATTTAGATGTAATTGTAGCTTCCAATAGTTTTGACGCTTTGTAAACCAATTTCGTCAGTCCAATGTTTAGCTTGGTGTTGTCAGGGTTGAGAGCAGCCATTATTGCTTGGCGACAAGAACGAACTCCCAACATGATCCATTGGCCTCGCAGCAGTAACCGTCTAGCTTTAAGCAATGCAGGGCATGCACAGACGATATGTTCCATTGTTTCAGAGTGATAGCCACACAACCTGCATTCAGTGTTTCTGCCTGGCCGGCGCCATTCAGGAAGATTCTTCAGAAAGGGCCAATCACCCATCCTCAAGGCTAAAAACCTATGTTTCCAAAAAAGTGCGTATGTGCTTGATAAATAGAGCGGCTGGACACCCACTTTAAAATTAACAATCACAGCCCAAGCGTGTCTCCTCTTTGACAGAATTGCCCTGTCCGAGTGAAAAGACCACAATCTAACAGTTTTTTTGATAGCGGTCTTTAGTACCAGGTGTGAGGGATTTGATTCCCAGAGGTCTTTTACTTCTAGTAGCTGTAAACTACGATCCAGGAATTGCCGATACTTATGGCTGGTTTGATTTTTCTGTATTTCCTGCCATAGACGGGCCTCCAGGGAACCCTCCCGGGCACGGCGCAGTCTGTGACACAGTTTGATAAATGCACCTGCCTCCACTCCATGTTGATCTTGAAGTCCCAGTTCGAGTCTCACTTGGGCTGGCGAGGCAGATTTTGACATCCGAAATGCTCTTTTAAAAATTTTTGTTGTTAACATATTTATTAATGTACAGGTTGTGCCCTTAGTGATCTCGTACCCATACGTCAGGGAGTTGATTACTTTAGCCTTCATTACTTTCAACATAGGGGTTAGGCTGGGACCTAATAGCATTTTTGCTAATTTTGCAGCGGCCACTTCTAATGACAGGGCTTTGATTTTCAATGCTTCTCTATGTTTAATAAAGGTCCCTCTTGTGTCGAGAAAGATGCCCAGGTATTTATAACTGGGGGTTGATTCTAGCTTTGTTTTGTTAAAGAACCACTTTTCTATTGACCTTTTTTGCTTCCCAAAAGATATAGTTTTGGTTTTTAACATGTTAAGCTCTAGTTGGTTTCTTATCGTAAACGGTAGTAATTCATCCAATAACCTCTGGAGACCCGTTTTTGTATGGCTCAACAACACCAAGTCATCGGCGTAAAGCAGGTTGGTAATACGGGTCCCATCTAGTTGAGGAGGGTGGCA
The DNA here is from genome assembly GCA_963921515.1 of Calotriton arnoldi. Taxonomy (NCBI): domain Eukaryota; kingdom Metazoa; phylum Chordata; class Amphibia; order Caudata; family Salamandridae; genus Calotriton; species Calotriton arnoldi. The sequence goes on from CAWUFW010003562.1 coordinate 1,458,263, forward strand.
GTTTACATTGTCAAGAGCTGAAGAAAGGTCAGATATAAACAAGTTAAAAAGGAGTGGAGCCAATACACAACCTTGTTTAACGCCTGTTTCAGTTCGAATCTTTCTGGAAACGTGGGAGCCGTCACCCAGCTTAATTCTTATCCACGTTTCTGTATGGAGTTCGATTATTGCTTGGAGAAGAGGCTGGGGTATGCCCCATGATTTTAATTTCTGCCATAACAGACCCCTGGGCACACGATCAAACGCTGCTTTGAAGTCTGCAAAGCAACAGTGCAACTGAATTTGTAAGACTGTTGCTTTCTCCATCAGGACTGTTAGCGTTAACAAATTGGTTGTAGTACCAGTGTTAGCCACAAAACCCGTCTGATTAAAAGGAAGGCGCGCAGTTGATTCAGCCCAGGCCTGTAGCTCCTCCAATAAAATATTTGCATAGTACTTGGACTCCACGTCAAGAAGTGCCACCATTCGATAATTTTTTGGCTCGTTTCTCTTCCCACTTTTATAAATTGGATGAATGATTGCACCTCTCCAAGACTCTGGGACCTTGTTGCTTAAACTGCAATAGAGAAACAAAGGGGTCAAATATTCAGACCATAAACTGACAACAGATTTGAACATGGCTTGAGGGAGGCCATTCGGGCCTGGGGCTCCTTCAGCTCTGGCTTTCGTTATGAGGCGTGAGATCTTATTTTTAAGGCATCAGGAGTCACCATAGGCTCTAGTGAAGTATCATTCCTTATTGTTAATCCCTTGTATGGCGGATCTTCAGATGGAATTTGTACAGGATGAGCTCGCCTCGGACACTCCAATCCCAAAGGGGAAATCATACGGTTAACAGGGCTGGAGAAATTAGTACGGGCTTCGTTTATATTAGAATCCCCAAAGTGAAGAGATAAAAACTTACTCCAAACAGCTTCACTAATATTTGCGCTGCCATACCCACTTGTACTTTGTTTGCTCCTATTTACAAGAGACCAGAATTGCTTCGGGTTGGGATTTTTACTTTCGTAGATAAGCTTCAGCCAGAATTGATCTGAGGCCACAAGTTTTTCCTTTCGTATAGAAATTCTGAAAGCTGTTTGGGCTTGCTTATAGTTATTTAAGTTGATTTTATTATTGGGGTTCTTTCTTAATAAACGAAGTGCTCGATTCCTCTTAGTTCTTAGTTTCCTTGTGGCTTTTGAGATGTAAAATTGAGAATTTTGGTGTCTCGGGCCCCTCCTAATTGGCAGTTCGACAAGAAGGAGATTTGAAAGAGAGGTCCAGCCGTGCACGACATGAGTGTTTAGCTCTGAGGATTGATGTAATAGGGCTCTGCTTTTTCCATCAGGTAAGGGGCCATGGTGTCTGACCACTTTATCCGCTTTAAATCCTCTGTATGACTGCCTGAGTGTGTGTGGGCGAGTTCTTGATAGTGTGGAATGCAGGTGGATAATGTTATTATTTGTGCCCGGTGGTCACTCTCTCCTTGTGGTGCGATTTGATAACTCTTAATCCAGGGCAGTATTTCTCTACTCCCTAAAGCGAAGTCCAAAACGAGAAGGATCTGCCAACTGACCGGGTCCATGCGGGCGGGATATCGGAGGAAAGCGCCCATTTAATAAGGTAAATCCTAAACTGCTGAGCTGCATTACCACATATTCGCCCAATATCGAGGATTTATTTCCAACAGGAATTGACTGAGATGCGAAGTAAGGAGAGACTCTTGTGGGGTCCGGTCCTGTGTCATCGGCAGGATTACAGAAGAGATTGGTATTAAAATCCCCTGAAATAATGCTTGGAATACTGCCATACTTGCCAATTAAATCACAGATGGAGTTGATCAAACTATCCATTTTGGCTTTTTTCTTGGTGGTACTAGGGGAGATATAAACATTAAGGATAAGCAGCTGAGGATCCGTACATGAACTTCCCACAATTATTCCTGAGAGCCAATCCTCCTCAAAGATAATCTGATTAATGCATTTGGATAATTTTGTTGATGCATAAATCGAGAGACCACCACTTGGTCTACCAAACTTGGAATTCCTGGTGGCTGGTGTCATAAACTCTAGGAAGCCCACTATTGGGATACTTTCTCCTGCCCATGTTTCCTGTAAAAGAAGGATGTCATATTCTTTTAAAAAGTCCAAGACGGCGGCAGATTGTTTTTCTTGCCCAAATCCATTGATGTTCCAGGAGCATATTGTCAGACCGTGATTAATGGTGGTTCAATCGGTCCGGTTTCTGGATAAGACCCCCAGCAGCCATAACCAATCTGCTCCATCGAAGTTTCGCTGGTCGGTTGCAGGCTCTGGGATTTCTGTTGGTGAGCTGCCTCTTGCGGACCTCAGCACTGAATAGGGGGCTAAAGAAGAGCTGGAAGTATATGCCTGATTGATCTCTAGTATTGAGGGGTAGCGAGGAGCACACGGTATTATTGTTGTTATACCCCAGGATTTAAATTGATCAGTTTTCGTCAAGACCAAATCCCGGGTTGCCGGAGTTACCAGTGTTACTTGCGTAGCTTCGCCCGTATTATATCCGGTAGATGGAATAAATTCGATAGCGATTATATCTCTCGATTGTAGGTGGCTTAAATCTGGTAATGATTTGAAAAGTTTAAGTATATTCCCTCGATTGAGGATGTCATGAGGGCCTCTGGAAACAAATTCTGGAATAAACAGCAGTTTGGTGTTTTGAGGGCTGCTTGGAGGCTCACAGGGCTCATTAAGCGATAATGGCTGTGATTGCTTTGATATTTCTTTAGTAAGCTTTTTTGATGATGTAAATATAGTAAATAACGGCAGGGGCGATTCCCTGTGCTGGATAATTGGGAAGGTTAAAAGATGACTTTTATTTGTAGCCTCCAACTTACGACAGCTTGCTGGATTCGTGAGATTTTTACGACCAGGATCTGTGATTATACTCTGTGTACTTGATTTGTTGTCCTCGACAGCAGAAAAATGAGAGAGACTAACTTCTTGAGCTGACTTCTGGAGAGTTGCAGGACTCTGTTGCCCTGCTTCCAATGCTGGCTGCTTAATTGGCGGTTGTGTGGATCCGGGTTTTGCTTGTATTAATGGTTGCAGAGAGTGTCCCATAGCTTGAGGTAGCCCTGACTGCTGACTAATCTGGTGTGAAGATTCTGTCTGTAAGGGCGACTGCTTCGTTATCAATTGCGGGGTCATCCGTTCTCCCTTTGAAATAATAAACGGCGGAGCGTTTCCTGGAAGCGCTGTGACGCTTGTAGAGGAATTACTCATATTTGAAATAGTAGTGTCAATTTTTTGTTTGTTTCGGCTTTTTCGTTGTCTTTTCTTTTCCCGTTTCGACAGCCGATGTGAATTATGATTTTTGGTTGGGTCAATAGAGAATAATTTAGTGTCAGCTTTCTCCGTGAGGTGCAAAGAAGGGGTCTAGTTTGAACTTTCACATAGGATACATCCTGTGCTCGGCTTAAGACCTGAGGAGAGAGATCTGGGGGCTTGGACTCCGTTGGTTTCTTTATTTCCGTTAGGACTGCAGAAAGAAATTGAGGCAAAGATGACAAGGAGTCAATTATAGGAGAGCAGCAACACACTGATTGCACCAGTTGAGTTTGAGATTGGGCTTTTTGATAAGAGCGTTAAGTGCCTCCAATTTTTGGTCAATCCCAGCGGTATACACCGCAAGTGTATTTAGTAAATGCACTTGAAGATCCATCTTGTCTGAATGATATGTTAGTGCAGCTGACGTTGTTTGAAAGGTTTTTAATAATTGAGACCATAGGTTATTAAGGTTGGCCGGTGGAGAACTGTCTTGCCTTACAGACTTTTCGGGTTCAGTATTAAAAAATGATAAATCTAAAGAATTATGAATTATGTTGTTAATTGACTCTTCTCGGATAACTGTTGGGTCAGCTTGATCCCCTTGGTCCACCTTGACTAAAAAACATTCCGACTCTGGTTGGTCTGAGTTGCTGAAAAAGGCTTGCGGATAGGCCATGACCTGTGTTAGTAGAACTTTAGGACTCTTTTGTAGCTTTTCAGGTTTAGATTCAGTTGGAGAATAAAATACAGATGGAGAAGGCAGGCTTAGGTTTGAAAATGGTTGAAAAGTTGACAGGTCGACATCTCTAGAAATAATTACATTGGGAGAAACTTGTTCTAGTTGAGTTGCGTATTGAGCTGGGGGTTGAAAGGTAACCTGTTGTGAGTGACTGACGTCCAGAGATTCTAAGGCGCCTTTGCATAAAGATTTTGTTGTTAATAAAGCACTGGATTGCGTAGAGTTATTGGGCCCTCCGGCAGCCTCATGAATCAATGGCAGAATCATAATTTGATGTGGCAATAGCTCGGAGGCTACAAGGGAGGATACCTGCGGAGAGAGTGCCAGCTGTTTGTCCATGGTGCTGGTTATTTTCTTCCGTGCTGTCGCCGGTACTATGGTCCTAAAATAGTCCCTTAATGAAGCCTTAGTATTTGTAGGTTTGAATTGTTCTTTAGAGCCAAATGTTTGTTCCTCTGCGGTTAAATGGGCGTGTACTGGCCCTGGATCGGAAGCTGTCCTTGCCTTTCCCAATATTTGGCGAGGCGAAGACGCCATTGAGGGATCTACCAGAGGTTCACATGGGTCCATTTTCTTTGCACCTTTTTTGAAGGGTTTTGATGGAGCTTTCCTTACTCGTCCTGATCTCATCCCATGTGCTTTTTTATTATTATTTTTTTAATTTTATTTAGAGGGCCACACGACTGCCTGACAGTTCCTGATGGTTCTTGACAATTGGTTCGGGCCCGAGTTGGTTCGTTGGATGATTGATGATTGATGAGAACAAGTGAGTGAGGTTAATTAAATGGTTGATTTACTGATCAATTGGATTAATATGAGCCCTTAGTTTTATACTTTTTATAATATTATACTGTAACTTTGTTGTGTTGTATTACAGATGTTAAAAATTATTTACGAGAAAGTTTTTTTTTTCTCTCCGGTAAATTTATTAGTTGCTGATTTGTTGATTTATTAGTTGAATGAAAGAAAATGTTTTATGTTATATTAGGAGCCTGCCAACCTGCCTACCTGATGATACCTAATACACCTTAGATGACTCTTGGATAGTCGGTTTTTCTAGAGTCCCGAGCAATGAGAACGTCTAATATTTCCTAGAATTTCCTTGTCCTTGTCCTTTTCCTTGTACTTAACCTCTTTCTATTTTCTTCTTTGCCCTTCAAGATCTTCTCATGTGATAGACACAGAAAACTAGTGTTGACGGTACTGATGTCTGTTGTATTTATTATTTCTGATTTACATGTAATTTTCCAGGCAGTCTTTTTTGGCTGATTGGTGAAGAATGATGGGGGAGGGCTGGAGTGGGCTAGAGGAGCTAGCAGAATACTCTAGCTGAGTTACCGGCTATGCCCGTTCTGGACAGACCTCCTCTGCGGACACTAACACTGACACTGACCGGACTCGCTCCTCCGGATTTCACTGGCTTCCCACTTACGCCTTCGACGTTGCCGCTTTCCCCTAGGCGTCTTGAATCCGCCGCTCCTCTGTGAGTACGTGCATCCAAGGGTCCCGGCTGTGTCTTGCCTCCTCTGCCAGATCACAACTGTGGCCCCCCACACCTCACCCTCACCTCACCTGGCCTCCTCCTCGCCCCTCCTCGCCCCCCCTCTACCGCCGCCCTGCTTGCAGCCTTACAATGGCTGCTGCTAGGGGACGGGAGAATAGGGTGGAGAATGCGGGGCAGAGGGCAGAGGTCAAGAAGAGGGGGTGGCGGACCACAACCGTCCCCCCTCAGGCCACAGCCACAGGCCACAGGAGGGACACAGGAGTCACAAGGGGGGCCCAAGGAAGAGCCGCTCCACCGCAGGCACCCCCTCGACTCCACAACGCCGCTATCCGCAGTACGCTCTACCGTCCACAACCACGCCAGTCGTTAAAGAAGGCAGAGGTCGGGACGGAGACCTAAATAACGGTAGCGGGTGCTGGAGCAGGAGCCGCGGGAACAGAACGTCTCTCTCGCCTTTTTCGTGAACGATGCCGACAACTGCGGGGGACCGGAACCGGCTCAGCGCCGCTACCTCACCATGCCGCGCTGACTGCCGACTGCCGACTGCAGACTCTCCGGAAAACACGGACTGGATTCTCAGCAAAATTGGGTAGTGTGAAACAGAGCAGTAGTTTGCCTCATATGGATATGCTTGTGCCTCTGAGATGTAGCTTTGTAGTTGTGCTGGACAGTACATTGCTGTGTAATGGTCTACTTTTGTTTGTACTTACCAGCCTCCACTCCCCCGGGTATTCCTGTGAGACTCTCTGGATGCAGTATGGCAAGCACCTTATCCTCCCATGCAGTGAATGTTCTTGGTGTAATGGGAGGGCCACCGCCAGTCCTCTGAGCCAGCTCAAGGTTCTTGTTGTTCTTCTCTTTCACCTTGCTCTTGAGGTCATGCCACCGCTTCATGATCTCCTTCTTGGAGCCGGGATGGTCCCTACTGCATTGACCTTATCGACTATCCTTGCCCACATTTGATTTCTTCTGGCTAATGGTGTCTGTTGGACCAGGTTACCAAACAGTTGTGGTTCAACTCTGACTATCTTATCTACCATGACTGTCAACTCACTGTCTGTGAATTTTGGCATTTTCTGTGGTGCCATGGTGTGTGATGTGCTAAGGGGTTTGAGGTGCAGGTGTGTAAGTGGTGGGGGTGATGTGTATGGTGTGTGATGTGCAGAGGGGTTAGAGGTGCAGGTGTGGAAGTGGTGGTGGTGCTGTGTGTGGTGTGAGTAGTGATGGTGTGCAGTTTTGCCTCTCCTTTGTGCTCTGGTGTTGGGCCCTTCAGTTGTGGAGTATTGCAAAGGATTGTGGTCAGGGAAGGGGCTGGTTTTATACTCAGCTATGTGGGTGTGTCAAAATGGGGTATTGCTGTCAGGTGTGTTGTGTGGGTTGTCCTGGGATTTGTATTTTTGTAGTTGCCATGTGGTTGTGTCATTGGGGTGTGTTATGTATTTTTGGGTGCATGGCTAGTTTGCTGTGTGCACTTTGTGGCCTTGTTGTGAGTTTTTTCTGTCCACCGCCATATTTGTCACGGACCGTCTGCAGCGTTGGCTATGCTGCTGTTCTTCTGGCGGCTCTCCCATTCATCACTGTTGGCGTTTTCGGCGGTCGGATACAGCGGAACGTACCGCGGTCACATCGGGGATATCCTAATATTCCGTGCGGTGTCTCCGCTGTCCTGGCGGTGGTTTGTTTTTTTTCCTCCGAGAATCCGACCGCCGCGGACGGGTTTTGGCCTTTTCCGCCTGCTACGGGCGGTTTTTAGGTGGCTCCTACCGCTGCGGTCGTTTTTTTTTGGGCGGGACATCCTAATCTGGCCGCCGGTTTTGCCGCGGTACCGGCGGGCGGTTGTTTTCCGCTACCATGGCGGTCGGGGTGGTTTTCCGGCCGCCATCCTAATAGGCCCCATAGTTTTACCCGCAATTTGGCATTCTGTTGGTAGGTTCTGTGTTTCAGTGTGAGAACGCTTTGGTTTGAGAGTTATTTCTCCTCGCCTCTTTTATTTCCTGGTGTGCAAGCAAATAATCACGTGGCAACAGTTTACCCGGAGTTTAATACCCTGCAGAGGCACCTGAGTCCGTTGGTATATCGTTTGCATACAACTTCAATGGCCCCGTTTTTCAGAATGAATATGAATTGGGAACTTACCGGATGCATCATGCCATAATAATCTATTGGTGGATAGGAAATGCCTGGGAAAAGCTCACTTGTTAACAGTACACGAAGTAGAAGTGCATGAAACCGGTCTTAGCAACCTTTAGGATGCCTTAATGTATTCTGAAACATGGCTAGGGGAATCTTCTGGGTCACACCTTTTGTTTGTGATCCCTATGTCTTAGGCAATCATCAGGTTAGATCATGCTTCTGTTTGGGGGCCAGGGGCAAGCTCTTATTTTTAAATAAAAAATGTATGTGAAACTACAGCCATGCCACCCCAAGTAACTGATTTAAGTACACGGTTCTCTGTTCCGCCTGAATGATAACAACGTTGGTCCTCTTACCAGGCGTGATATCAACCAGCCATGGTAATAGCAGCAAGATAATGATAGTCGTTACTCCAAATGCAGTAAAGGGGAGACACCTCACTGGAGCGACCAGTGAGGATCAGGGAGCTGGTAAGTTCCTGTGTCCTGGGCTTCTCGCCATCGGTGCTCAACCAGGAGAGCATGAAGGTTCTGCTCAAGCACGTGGGTTGATCATTGGACAGACCCACACATGTTGTACGCCTATTCAAACTTGTAGGTTGTTGACTGCACAAACCAGCACGTGCTACATTAATGGGATCAATAATGCAGATAATAGTGTGTGGCCCAACCCTCGCTATCTCTTACTAGGTACATTTTATGAATGTCTGATATGAAACTGTCATCAGGGGAAGGAATTTAAAATGAATCAGAGTGACGCAGGTGCATTTAGTATGTAATATACCTCCTTACACATTAAAAAGCTAAGGACATGTTTACACCAGTTGTTAGAAAGATCGACATGTTTCACTGCCTACTAATTTCACAGTCATTTTCTCAGGACCAGAGGACTGGGAAGCCACCTGAAGACACCTCTAGCGAAAATTCGGGCCTTTATCGTTGATTTCATAACAGAGTAAGGGCAGTAGATGACAACCACAATGAGATATTTTCATTTCGGTGTACCTAAAAGCCAAAGGCAGATTTGTGTAGTCCCATCGTACTGCAATCAGCAGGGTACACTACTGCGAATACGACAAAAGCGGCATTCAGACAAAATATCAACATTTTAATATCGACCTACAGAAATATCGAGTTGGAAATATCGTCAGACAGAAATATCGTCAGCAAGAATATTGTTGAAAAGAATATCGATTTTAAGGTAAGCAATATCGATGTTAGAAATATAGAAAGTGTTAATATCGATTTCAAAAATATCTATGTTGTTAATATCGATGTTAAAAATATTGTTGTTAATAATATCGATTTTTAATTATTTTTATGTATTTTACTATATACTTTAATTGTATATGTTATAAATAATTTGTATAAATATTGTTAATGTTTTTTAATATAGTTTGCGAAGTTTTAGTACTTTTTAAATTTCATTGAATAGTTTTTGGTCATTTCTAGTACCATAGTGGGTTGTAGGGTTTATAGGGGTACAAGATGTGAAGTATATTAATTATAATTAATTAATAATTAATTTTATAATAATATTAATTATTTAATTGATCATTATTTATGTTAATTGTATAATTACATATTTTATTTAAGTTTTAGGTGCTGGTTGTGGGTTTGGTAGGGGTATAGGGTGGGAAGTAAATTAATTATAATTAGCTAATAATTGTTTATTAATATAATTAATAATTTAATTGATAATTAATTATGAAAATTGTGCACTAAATTCATTTTGTTTCATTTTGTGTAGTTTGTTGTTTTTGTATGGGTATAGGGTGTGCAGAAAATTAATTATAGTATTTAATTAATGTTAATTTATAAAACAATATTTAATTGATCATTTATAATGTAAATTGTGTAATTAAGATATAGTTTGTGTTATATATTAGGTCTCAGTTGTATTTGTAGGGGTAAATGTGGGGAGTTAATTAAATGTAATTAATTAGTAATTAGTTATTTATTATTAATTATTTAATTGATAATGAATGATGTAAATTATTAAAGATTTTTTTAAATACATGTATTATGTGCAGGTTGTCTGTTCTCTAAGGATAAATGGTGGGAAGGTAATTAAATATAACTAATTTAATATTAGGTAATTATTATTAATATTTTAATTGATAATTAATTGGGAAAAGCTCACTTGTTAACAAAACATGTAAAATGTGTAGATATTATCATTTAATAAATATATTTTAGGTGTGTGTTGGGTAGTTTGTATAGGTAAAGGGGTAGGAAGTTACCTAAGTAATAAAAAATTGTGTTTTTGTTATGTTATGTGTTAATTGTTTTGTGCTTTTTTATTTAAAAAATATTGTATTTATTTGTTGTTATTATTTTGAGAATATAGGGACTGATTACGATGGAGGGAGGACTTACATCCGCCCGCCACCCTATCACAGACGGGACCGCCCGGCAGGCTGTCGGCGGTCCCGTAGTAGGTATTACGATGCGACCGCCACCACAGCGGTTGCAATGCCTATATTTTGCATTGCGGAGGGCGCTGCCGGCTGTAGCACCTCCCGTAATGCAAAAAAAGGGACACTTTACATATCCCTGCCCTACGTGGCACGCACCATGCGGTGCCTTCCACATGGTGCAGAGATATGTAGGGGGACACCATGGGTGCCCCCCAGAGGCCACAGCTTAGGGCCAGGAAGGAAGGGAGGCCCGCTATGGGACCCCAATGTCCCTTTCTGCCTGCCTGTTAATGGCGGGTTGACTGCCCTGAACAGGCGGGCGGAAAGGGACATCGTAATTCCTACGGCAGTGCCTGGTAGGCACTGCCACCATTGTAGGGAATACGAGGCCCTACACTGCACCGGCGGGCTCAAGGAGCCCATCGGATGCGTGGCGGTCGGTGTTTCTGACCGCCATCACACCACCCGCCATTGTAATATGGCAGGCGGTAAACCTGTCTACGATGGCGATGAGACCGTCACCGAGGGCCTGTCGGTGGCGGTCTCAACGCCATTGTAATCAGCCCCAAAGTTTGTTTTTTTATTAAAATTATAATATTTGTATTAATTTATAATATGCATTAAAGATTGTAATAAATATGCAATTTATTTGTTTTAAAACAAAACTATATACATAATTTTTCTATTTAAATATTTAAACATTTTGTTATTTAATAATGTTTTTAAAATATGTAAACATTTTTAAAGTGAACTCTTTTGTGTGTAATATTACATAGAGTGTAGTGGCAATAGTACATTTTACCCTTCTGCAATCTAACACTTTCCCTACTGTTGCACTTACTGGAGTGGGAATAGTAAATGTAACCCCCCCCCCACCCTCCCAATCCAACACTTTCCCTACTGTTGCACTGACTGGAGGGGGAATAGTAAATTTCACCCCTCTGCAATCTAACAGTTTCCCACTGTTGTACTGACTGGAGTGGGAATAGTACATTTTACCCCTACGCAATCCAACACATTCCCTACTGTTGCATTGACAGGGTAGGAATAGTACATTTTAACCATCTGCAATCCAACATTTTCCTTTCTGTTGCACTGAGTGTAGTGGAAATAGTAAGTTTTACCCCTATGCAATTCAATGCTTTCCCTACTGTTGCATTTATTGTAGTGGGAATAGTAATTTGTACTTTTCCTGAGTTTAATTTTTTTTGTACTGTTTTATAAATTGAAGTGGCTATACTATATGTATTATTGGTGGAATATTATAGTTTAGTTTTTATTAATTAATTTTACATTATTATGTTTTTGTGTAGTTAAAATTATAATATTTTTAATTAGTAATGTTTTTAATGTGCAATATATTTTAGGAAATTAACATTTTTATATTTTTTATTTGTAAAAATAAATTAGCATGTTTTTAAATGCTTGATGTTATTGGGTGAATGTGTGTATATACATATATATATATATTTATATGTCAAACCAAATTGCCCAAAAGCAGCGAGAGAGCACTCCACGGTGCTTTCACTATCCGGTTTTGAAGCCTCGCTGCAGCTCGTTTTCCAACTCCCAAATTCAACAGTCTGCCTCTGCCGACGCGTTTCGAGGCCAATACGCCTCTTCATCATGGGCTAACAACAGAACACTGATCAGCCACCTCCATTTTAACCAACTTTTATTTAGTACAAACCCCTCAGTGGGCGTGGCACAGTTCGTTCGCACAACGGTGTGCTGGGAGATGTAGTTCCTTGGAGGTGCAATTAAAATTAATATCCTCTAGTAGGTTCAGTGTGATATTGCCTTATTTACAGTCCATTATAATGCCTTTAGTAGGAAGGGGAATTTAGAAAAACGAGGTCTTTAGCAGTATATATATTTATATATATTTGTATATATATATATGTATACATATAAATGTTATATTTAAAACAATTTTTAGATTATCACATAAATTAAAATTATTAGTTTAGTAATATTTTTAAATTAAATATGTATAATTCAATGTATCTCTTAATATATATTTGTGTTTAGTTTATTTAAATAAGTACAATACTTATGCATTTTCTTAAATTAATAAAATACATTTAATTTGTATTATATTACTGTTACTTTTAAATATATTTACTGTTTATTATTAATGTTTATAAATATATAAAAAACGATATTGTTGACAACGATATTATTGATATGGATATTTTTGTTTCAATATTTTTGTAATTTACATTATAAGTATAGGCTGTCGATAATTTCTGGTCGATATTTTGGTGTCGATAATTTTGTAGGACGATATTATTGATGTCGATATTCTGTCAGTGAACCGACAGAAACCACCAGCAGACCAATATAATAGTGGTAACACACACATCCATGGTGCGAGATGCAGCTTCATAAGGGAAGGGGAAAAAACGACAGAGTGCACGCCAGATAAACCCTTTCACCCAGGAAGGATCACATTGAGCCGGTCGCTGGCTTTTGAGGGAGATGCTAGTCTTTATGAGAGATAACTCACTAGGGACGTGCAGCCAGTGGTAAAGGTCGCTAAACCATCTACTCCAGCCATAGGTACAGCCCCACTTATCCTTCTTCCAACACCTGCCCATGGGGTATCTCCTTACATACCCATCTATATGCCAACCTTTACTTGTGCATCCCTGAAGGACTACCAGTAATTGAATGCAGTCTAGCCAGTAAGCTCAACTTGGAAAACAGGTTACCAAGGAAAACAACTTGTTCCCAACAAAGCATAAGGACATGAGTTATCCCATGTTCTCTGCTGTAACAATATTCCAGGCTCCTCACTCGAAGCTCCATTGTTATCCTCATCCATGTTCCTCATAGGAAGGTATGCTTGGGCAGCCTTCTCTATTCTCGACAGCTCTGGAACAGGGGAATGTGGAAGTGGAAATTATGTTGTTTGTTGCAGAAAAAGCACAGGATAATTTCCAAGATCTGAAAAGTGACAAATGAACCAAAAGGAGAAGCTGGACAGTGTTGGAGATGTATGATGAAGAAATGCTATTTTTTGCAATTATTTTTTGGGTCATCTATTTGTAGTTGTAGGTTTATTTTTTCTGCATTGTTGCAGCAATTAATTCACGTACTCTCATGCTATGATTTAGTTCATGTAGAATGCTTGAATTTTGTCCACCACAAGCCCCAGGGCATTTACCACACAGTTCACATTTGCCTGCATTGCCAGGATGAACTCCTTGAAAGCTTCATGTCTTGTACAAAAAGCCTGCTTCCAAACTGAACCACTGCCCGTGAAAAAGACCACCACATTTCTATGTGCCAGTACTTTATGCAGCATGGTACTGTACACTGAGTTAAACAGAACCAATGGGTAGCACTGGAGAGGGTAGAGCATGGGTGTACAAGGAGTGTGCTCTGATTGTGACTCTGTAGGCATCATGAGTGCCCGGATGTGTAATGATGTGGGTGGAATGACTGTTCTATTCAAACATCTCTGTGAATGACACAATATTAGCATCATCTAGATTGCACTAGGTTCTTTTGACCTGTGTCACAGCTGTTTGTGACTTCTATGTCCTAAAGAAGGTCAATGTAATGTGGGCTGCTAAGAGTGGTTGGACTGCATGGAAAGCATGGCTGCAAGGGTCTGATGGCATGGGGTCTTCCCAGGAAGCTACAGAATGCTCCTTCATCTCCTTCAAGTCCTCCAGCTTGATGTCCACCTTCTTCTTTAAGGGTTAATGATTCATCTGGCACTACAGTCCATGGCCTCAATGACAATCTTCACAGCTACAGAGTAAGACATTCCTCACTGTTCTGAGTGGAATTTGTATTCACTAGGTGACTGCACATAGATGTGTGTGGATTCTGCCCCTATATTTATTGACATTTTGCTGTATAGGTGCCAGAGTTTTCTGCTTATCATCAAAACATTGCAAACTTTTCCCAGATTGATAACTGTGCTTGCATATCTATAAAAGCAAAAAGAACAAATGATGGACGGAATGATGAACAAATCAAACATTCACCCAAAGTCACAGACCTGGGTTTAATCCATTGTTTTGTTGCTCACCAAACCACCCCAGTTTGGACCCATCCATATGCAAATCAGTCTTGGCCCTGCTACCCATGAGAACAGCCCAGCCCGAACTGCCAGGCCGGGTCCTCCCTGGACTGGAAACAAGTATCCTGGGACCGGTTTCAGGGTATCACCCCTCATCAGCCAGGCTTGCTTGAATTCAGTGGCACATTGAGTATGGGACCCACATCTGGGCATACCCTTCCCAATTAGGGCAACAAAAGCAAAAAGAACAAATGATGGAGGAATGCTGAACAAATCAAACATTCACCCCCAGTCACAGATCTGGGTTTAATCCATAATTTTTTTGCTCACCACGTCACCCTCAGTTTGGATCCATCCATAACCAAATCAGCTTTGACCCTGCTCTCCATGGGAACAGCCCAGCCCAATCTGCCAGGCCCTCCCTGGACCAAAACAAGCATCCTAGGACCGATTTCGGGGTATCACCCCTCATCAGCCAGTCTAGCTTGAATTCAGTGGCGCATTGAGCACAGGACCCATGTCTGGACAAACCCCTCCCACTTAGGTCGACAAAAGCAAAAAGGTCAAATGGTGAATGGAATGCTGAACAAATCAAACATTCACATACATTCACAGATCTGGGTATAATCCACCGTTATTTTGCTCACCACCTGTTGGACCTGGCCCTTTTTTCAGGGTTATCCCAAAACTTTTTGCCTTCCTCCTGTATTTTTTCTGCCCTGTTTTTGTTGGCGTTAGGACCTTGGGCAATTTACCACTGCTGATCAATGCTAAAGTGCATGTGCTCTCTCCTGTAAACTTGGTATAATTGGTCTACACCTGCTTGGCATATTTAATTTACCTGGAAGTCCCTTGTACAATGGTATCCTAGATACCCAGGGCCTGTAAATGAAATGCTACTAGTGGGCTTACAGCGCTGCTTGTGCCACCCACAGAAGTAGCCTTTCAAACCTGCCTCAGGCATCTGCCACTGCATGGCCTGCATGCACAGTTTACCGCCACAGTGACTTGGCATTTAAAGTGCTTGCCAAGTCTGAAACTCCCTTTTTACTACATATAGGGCACCCCTAAGGTAGGCCCTAGGTAGCCCTATAGGCAGGGTGCTATGTAGGTAAAAGGTAGGACATGTGCCTTTGGGGTATGGAATGGCCTGGTAGTGACAAACAGCCTATTTGGTTTGTCACTGCTGTGAGGCTGCTCCTCTCATAGGTTTACATGGAGAATTCCCAGATATGTATTTCAGCAGTAATTTCTGTTCTGGTAGGAGGAGCGTTGCCATGTTTGGTATGTTTTGAATAGGGGTGATAACTCCTGCTTATTGGTGAAAGCAGATTTTTATTACTATTTTAGAAATGCCACTTTTAGAAGTGGCCATTTCTGTGTGTTTTGTGACTCTGTGTGCTTTGCAGCCTGGCTCCAATCAATGTCTGGTTTAGACTGACAGGGGCCTGTTTTGTGCATTCACTCTAGACAGTCACAAAGGAATCTGAGATGTGCCCCGCATATCCTGATCAGTCTTCCTGGGCTAGAGTGGTGGGAGAAGTTGTCACCTGCACCTGAATAGGTCTGTGCCTGCCTTTCACAATGCTGTCTCCACCCCCGTAGTGTGTCTGGAGCCAGGGCTGGGAATTCAATGGAGGTGTTGTGCACTTCTGAAGTTTGTATTGAAGTTACCTCCACATCAAAGACATGAGTATAAGTACAGGGGCTCTAACCCCATGATTTTGGACACTGTGTGGGACTTGTAAACAGAGGCTGCTGGCTCTACATGCTGCACCTTGCCAGAGGACTGCCAGGAGAAACAGCCACTGGACTCAACTGCTTTGAAGTGCTGACTGCTCTGCCAAGCTACCAAGGGGGTAAGCAGGAGTTACCTTGGGTGTGTTACTTCCTTATACTGACTAGAGTGGTGGGCTCTGCCTGGCTTAGGTGCATATCCTAGCCAACCAGAAACCCCATTTCTAACATTGGTGATTAGTTTTGGGGATAGGACTTGCGTTTGCGCAGTGCCACAATGACTCATTGTTCCACTACAAACTCTGCACTTAGACCATTACGTGTTTTTCTCCTGATTCTCTCATTGATCACTTTTCTTATTGTGTACTCCTGCTTCAGCTCTTACGTCTAGGAATCTTGTTGCTCCACTTGTGTGTTAGTACCTTGCCAAAATGAAGTCAACCTTTATGTTTGAAAAGCTGGGGGCTTACACCCCTATGGAGTTAGAGGGCTTCTGCAGACAGTGGAGGTTGCAGGTGATAGATGGGAAACCCACACGTCTGAACCTTCAAAATACCGTGCTTTTCTTTTTAAAGGATTACTATGAAAAAGGGCCAACAGTGAACCAACCGGTGGGCCTAGGCTATACCCTGAGATCTATGAGGACTCTGAGTGGGAGGGTTCCCAGTCCACACACCAAGAGGGTAGTGATTGTGAGGGAGGCCCTGAAGAGTTTGAACAGGAGGAAGAAAATGACTGGGTAGGGACACCAGTAGAGGTTTAGGACACAATGAAGAGGGAGTCCCTCTCTGGGTCTAGTGCCAGGAGTAGTGGTTACTCCCCAGGTCTGTCCCCAGACGAGCTGAAGGACATGCAACAAGAGAGAGAACATGAGTTGGAGCTTCAGACGCTCAAGTTGGAGTTGAAAAGCAAAAAGTTTGAAATGGAGCAATGGGAGAAGGATAAAACCCTTGCTCTAGAGGAGAGGTCCCTTGCTCTGGAGGAAAAGAAATTTCTTTTGGCTCAAGAATTGAGTCTCAGGGAACTCATCATTGAGGGGAAAAAAGCTGAGGTTGAGAGAGCCTTAGTTCAGGAGTGGATGGCGGAGGCTGAGAGGGCCTTCGCCAGAGGAAAGCAAGTTCTTGAGGAAAGGTTGTCCCATGAGCATAGTTTCAGTGTGCTGGGATCACTAGTGATGCAGGTGGAGTCTAGTGGTGACAGCAATGTTATGTCCACTGTAGAAACTTCCACTCACAGAACCAAGAGTGTGGTACCTAGTTCCCAGGAGGAGGTGTCACCCCCTGAAGGGTATTGGTTGAGGTTCAGGGGCAGTAGGAAACTGTCTCACCAGTCTTGGGGATTGTTGCAAAGCACTGGAGTGTTGGGTGAAAGGTAGCACAGCAAACAATTTTGAAGGACTGTTCAATCTGATTGTCAGAGAGCACATGTTTCGTTGTTGTTTTCCATGGCTACACAGACACCTGTTGGAGTGTAAGTACTCTGACCTCATGGAACGTGCACAGGAGGCAGACCTCTGGGTGAGTACCAGAGGGTCTGGAAAGGAATTTGGAAGTGATCCTAAAGGGAGTGGCTCAGGATTTTTCCAACCAAGGGAGGTGGGGAAGGTCTGTAGTAGCCCAGATAGATCCCAGTGTAGTGGGATGGGTAGAGGGTCCCATGTTCCTTCTCAGGTGAGGAGAAGGGGTGGTGGTGGGCTGAGTCTCAGGTTGCCCAAAACCCAGTCCCAGAGTCTGGTTGGTTCCATGAGTGAATGTCAGGAGGGGGGCCTAGTCTGTACTGGAAGGCCATCCACTAAGTGGGATCCCATAGACTCAAGAGACCTTGGGGGAGGCCTTCACAAGCGTCCCAACGGTTCTGGTGTCTGGCCGCACTACCCCTGAGTAGAGGGTGCAGAAGCCCGGATGGAGGGGTAAGAGAGGGAGCCAGTCCTCAGTGGGAGAACCAGTGGTTCAGGGGCCAGCTCTGAGGTTCGAGCCCCCCACTAATGACCCTGGTGACACCACGTCTGGTCTGGGGAGTCTTCATGCACTGTCAGATGGGCAGGGGTTGAGAGATCAGTGCCAGGCAGACTTTCACGCAATACATGTGGAATATGTTACCCTTGGAGGGGGTCGGTGTACTCCCCCGGATGTCCTGGCTTGCCAGGAACATGCTCAGCTGCAGGGTGTGGTCCCTGGGTTGGGGGCCCAGGTTCAGGATGTAACCCCTGACCTGGAGGGAACTCGACTGCTAGCAGTTTGGGGGTACCACGACCCAGATCCCAGCGACTATGGGAGCAAATGAAAGGTCCTTACTAACAGTCTTGGAGGAAGAGGTGAGGCGGGAATAGCAGGCATGACATGAAACAAGGCCCCCGGTCTGGACGGCATTCCACCCGACCTTTACATGTCCAACATGGAGTTCTGGGCCCGGTGCTTACCGCTGTTATTAATGCGGCTGTCAGGGCTAGCTGCCCGGCCTCATGTGCCACCTCTGCCATTTCTGCTGTTTTTAAAAAAGGGAATTGAGAGAGCACACACTGTTATAGGCCCATTTCTCTGTTGGACTCTGTGTGGTCAAGGTGGTTGGATGAATCCTGTTAGATAGACTATCCACCTGGGCTGCAGAGAACAACATTCTGTCAGACACTCAATACGGGTTTCGTTCTGGTCGCTCAACTATAGAGCAATGTCTGAACCTCTTCCTGATGGTGAACAAGTACACGGTTGCCCGCTCTGGTACTGTTTTCTTGGCCTTCATGGACCTCTCTTCCGCATTCGACTGCATGAATAGAAGCAGGCTGTGGCAGACCCTGCTCTCCTTGGGGGCGGACAAGGAAATAGTCCTTTTCCTACAAGATCTCCATCTAGATAACAGGGCGGCTGTGCGTTACTCTGGAAGCATGAAGGCCTCACGCTTGTTCCCTATCAGGGGAGGGGTAAGACAGGGTTGTATCCTGGCCCCATTTCTATTCAATGTGTACATCAATGGTCTAGAGAAGACCCTTCTAGAGACCAGGGCGGATTTTCCAGAGGAAGGACGACGTGGTCTTCCCGTCCTGCTGTATGCAGATGATGCTGTCCTGATGGCTAGGATGGAACGGGGGCTACAAATGTTAATTAATTCCTTTGTTCAGTTTATGGGGGAGCAGGATCTTGTGGTTAACAACTCTAAATCTTTTATCATGCAAATAGGGGCCCGCCCGAGTAAGACATACACCTTTACGGTAGGGTCAACTACTGTCCCAAGAACAAGTGTTTTCTCTTATTTAGGAGTCCTATTGGACAAGAAAGTGAAATGGGGGCCCCAATTCACTTGCAAGAGAACAGCATCTCCAGAGAGATTGCAGCCATATTTAATTTCACAACTAGATTGGGGAAAAGACCTGTGGGAGCCCTATTAATCTATATAGTGCCAATTGTCTCTCCAAGGTATTATATGGCAGTGAAATCTGGGGATATATTAACACAGAGAACCTTCAAATTGTGGAAAATAAGTTTTTGAGATGGCGCCTATCGGTTTTTCAAGGCCCGCTTCGTTCACAATACATGAGGAGCTTCGCATGAAATACATAACCGATATGATAGTGATACGCCCTGTCTCATTATGGTTAAAAATTTGGGCAGGTAAGGGGACAACATTAAACAAACCCATCCTAAACGACTGTCTGGCCCTTGATCACGCCGCACGAATATCATGGTTGAAGTATATTGAAGACTCCTTAACGGGCGTGGGGAGACGTGATCTTTTTACTAACCCGGACCGGATAACCAAGAGTGATCTGAACTGCATAAAGGCGAGATTTATGGAGCAGAGGGTTATGGCAAGGTAAGAGAGGGAGCTCCTAAAGCCTAGTGTACGCTATTTTATTATGTTAAAAACTACCAAGACGGCGGAGCCTTACCTACTTGGACTCATAAATTCGCATGATAGATTCCTGCTCACGAGGTTCCGGTTTGATCTTTTCCACCTCCTTCTTGCTCATCCTAGGGGCTGTACCAAGGGCCAAACCTTGTTGCCTTGTGGCTGCGATGGTCAATCTCCACAGGACATGACTCATTTTATGATGTTTTGTAGCTTTTATGAATTCCCTAGAAAGTCTTTTATAATTCCAATTTTGAAGAGAGCTAATTTTACGCAAGTACGCCCAGCTTTTATTTATCTACAAATGTTGACAAGCAGCACTGTGTTCTATGTACTCGAATTTTTAAAATCTGCTATCAGACTTAGATTCAGTTGCTACTAATCAGTCTGTTCCCCCTAACTGTACCCCTTGCAAAGTGCATGGTGTATTGTTTTTACTGATGTATGACTTACGTAAAATGTAGCCAGTGGTCCGCTTGTATTTCCATTGGCACAAGCTATTTTAATCCACCAGCTGTGCCGGGTGTGGTTTGTTTTCATTTTCACTAGATTTATTTTTGGACTTTATATTTATTGTGTGCTTTTATGGTTTTAACACCTGAAACCGAATAAAGATTAGTGATTTATTGACTGCTAGCACTGTCCCTACCGTGTTGTCTTCTGGGGGTAACACTCCAGGTAGGAGGGTGCAGAATTCTAGAAGAGAGGAAGGGGTGAGGAAGGACTAACCCCTGACCCTGGTTCAACCTGAGGGTGCTGACCTGGGATTGGGAGACCAGTTGCATGATGGAACCCCTGAACTGGTGGGAGAATTGTGCAGGATGGCTGACACCAGCTCCCTGACAGTTCTGGATGCGGGGGTACAACTCCTAGGACTAGGGTGAGGAACCCCAGAAGGAAGGGAAGGGGGAGGAGAGCCTCACCCCTGACCCCTGTCAAACCTAAGGGTGCAGACCCTGGGCTGGGGGACCAGTGGCAGGGTAGAACCCCTGCACTGGTGGGAGGTAAGTTGGAGCAAGGAGGCTATGCACCTGGGGCTACTGTCCCCCACTCTGGGAGATTCCAGAGACCAGAAACCCCTGGATGGCCTGGGGTTGGTTCTGGCCACTAACAGCTAAGAAATCCAAATGGATTAGCTTAGTTGGTCCTGAGAGCATTGACAGAGGGATGCTAATGGGTTCAGATTGGCATATAACTGGAAAGTGCCCCTGCAGTTGTGGGCCAGGTTCAAGTTCTATCACCCAAACAGGGAAGCCCATCGAGGTATTGATTAGTCTACCCTGTCTTTAGGCTGGAAGGGGATTGTGTTGGACCTGGCCCTCTTTGCAGGATTATCCCAAAACGTTTTGCCTTCCTCCTGTATTTTTTTCAACCTGCTTTTGTTCGTGTTAGGACTCTGGGCACTTTACCACTGCTGATCAGTGCTAAAGTGCATGTGCTCTCTCCTGTAAACCTGGTATGATTGGTCTACACCGGCTTGGCATATTTAATTTACCTGTAAGTCCCTTGTACTGTGGTATCCTAGGTGCCCAGGGCCTGTAAATGAAATGCTACTAGTGGGCCGCCGGCACTGCTTGCATCACCCACAGAAGTAGCCTTTCAAACCTGTCTCAGTCCTCTGCCAGAGCAGGCCCTACGTGTGCAGATTACTGCCAGAGTGACTTGGCATTTAAAGTGCTTGCCAAGTCTGAAACTCCACTTTTACTACATATAGGTCACCCTTAAGGTAGGCCATAGGGCAGAGTGCTGTGTAGGTAAAAGGTAGAACAAGCGCCTTTGGGGTGTGGCATGTCCTGGTAGTGACAAACAGCCTATTTGGTTTCTTACTGCTGTGAGGCTGCTCCTCTCATAGGTTTACATGGAGAATTCCCAGATATGTATTTCAGTGGTAATTTCTGTTCTGGTAGGAGTAGCGTTGCCATGTTTGGTATGTTTTGAATAGGGGTGATAACTCCTGCTTATTGGTGAAAGCAGATTTTTATTACTATTTTAGAAATGCCACTTTTAGAAGTGGCCATTTCTGTGTGTTTTGTGACTCTGTGGGGCCGATTCCGATCTCGGCCGGTAGGGCTCCGAATCGGATTCGGCTTTACCGGATCCGATTCGGAGCCCTGTTTCCCGACCGAACCGTACGCGGGTCCGGCCGAGCGAGTACGATGCGAAATCTCCGACCGACTCGTCCGGGCGTCCCGACTGCTCCGACCGACTCGCTCCCGGCTCGAACCGCTCCGACCGACTCGCTCGGACTCGACTCGCACCGCGCAATGGAGACGTTTCCCGGCAAGGTAAGTACGATGCGCGCCGCGAGCAGTCCGACCGAGCCGCGCACTCCGGCTCGAAAGAGCTGTCGGAGCCGTACTTTGGGGTCCGTGTCGGACCCCCTGTACGCGTAGGTGCGCGAGTCGCACACAGGGGGACCCTTGGGTCCCCCTACCTGTGCGTGTACGGCGCGATCGCTCGCCGCGTACCCGCTGTAGGGGCGCCCTTGTCCGACTCGCACCCATTGAGTCAATGGGAGCCCGCGTACGCGTTGTACGACCGGCTCCCATTGACTTCAATGGGAGTCCGACCGACTCGAGTCCGATAACATACGGACGCATCGTACTCGTTCGGTCGGACTGCACGGGTCCGATTCGGTCGGAAATCTCTCCGGGTCCGGCTCGGTCGGAGAAATTTACGGCCCGAATCGGAATCGACCCCTGTGTGCTTTGCAGCCTGGCTCCAATCAATGTCAGGTTTAGACTGACAGGGGCCTGTTTTGTGCATTCACTCTAGACAGTCACAAAGGAATCTGAGGTGTGCCCCGCATATCCTGATGAGTCTACCTGGGCTAGAGTGGTGGGAGGAGTTGTCACCTACACCTGAATAGGGCTGTGCCTGCCTTTCGCAATGCTGTCTCCACCCCCGTAGTGTGTCTGGAGCCAGGGCAGGGAATTGAATGGAGGTATTTTGCACTTCTAAAGTTTGTACTGAAGTTACCTCCACATCAAAGACATGAGTATAAGTACAGGGGCTCTGACCCCAGGATTTTAGACACTGTGTGGGACTTGTACCAGATGCAGCTGTTTCCGGTCCGTGGAGTACCTGGCTTGGCCGTTCGGGCTGGACTGTTCCCATAAGGAACAGGGTCAAGACTGATTTGCATATGGCTAGGTCTAAACTGGAGTGGCATGGTGAGCGAAAGAATGATACATTAAACACAGATCTTTGTGACTGGGGGTGAATGTTTGCATTGTTCAGCATTCCGTCCATTATTCGGTTTTTTTGCTCTTGCAGATCTATAGACACTGGTGGTTATCCAATCTACAAAAATACATGTTTGACTGTCACCGACTGAAGATAACATATCACCATTAAGGCAGAATCTTGGTAGGGTGTTAAGGGGAGCAGGAATACCCAACCTTGCAGCCTGTTTTTATTTTTTTTATTTTATTTTATTTTTTACAGAGTTTTATATAGCGCGAACTTGACCCGAATCGGGTATCAGAGCGCTTTACATAGCACCAGTTGCATTACATGAGGACACATTCATTTTTGTTAGGCACCGGGAGATTAAGTGATTTGCCCAGAATCACAGGATGCTCAGCGTCATTGCCGAGACTCGAACCCAGTTCCCCAGATTCGAGGTCGACCGCCCTAGCCGTTAGGCCGACTTGAGAGAGAATTTGTGCAAGGATCAAAATGAGTGTGGAACAATATGTGTCCTGCTGTTAAAAATGTTAGACATCTCATCTTTAAATCGCACTAAGCATTTCTAGCTCTTCAAAGTCCAGTCAGCGCTTTAGAAAATTATACTGCCCTAAACGAAAGGCACGGTGGCACTGTTGAAAATAATTCACCTTGATCAGCCACTGGTCAAAGCTAACAAAAACATTTCAGTGAAAAAAACATTCAAGAAGTTCTAATATAGGGTTTTCCTGAGGGCTTTAAGAATGAAAACCCAAACCCGTTCGATGAAAAAATTTGCTTTAGTTGTTAAATACTCTTTTGTGTAATTTAGTTGAAATTGAGAGAGTTCATAGTTTAGCAACTTTGTCAGTTGGAGGCGTACAACATTTGTAAGAAATAGAGAGGGACCCCTTATACCAAAGGAATAGGGTACTAAACAGTCAAGTTAACAGAACGTGTTTCCTTTGGAAAGATTGCTATTAAAGTGCTATTAACTTTGTGTCCGCTTCTACAACACTCTCACATACAATCAACCCATCCGCATACATGGAGGGAGCAGTATAATTACACACCCCAAACCCTTTGTTAGTGAGTCAAAAACAATCGTTTTTTTTAATAAAAAAAATATCAATTTATTTCTCTACTTGTTTCAGAATAAAGTTAAAAAAGCATAAGCTTAACAGTGCATAGGTATACAGTATCTTTGTTACATCAAAAAATTATCAAGAAACACAATAATTTCATACAATCATCATTTAAAACAGATATCACATAAAAAAACTGGGGAGAGTACACATAAAAGACAGAAGACTATGTCATTGAATGGCCACATCCGTGATTATTTCATTTAGAGTCTGAGACCCGATACCATACAATAAATGAGCATTCAATGGTCCCAGTTTCTTCACAGATTATGTTCCTTTTGTAAAGCGTCGACGAGTTTCGATGGTGCCTTTTATATAGCCATCTTTTTCAAGACTGAATCATTTGGGACTCCCACAGACAAAAGATAAAAGCCTGGAACAGTTTGGACCACCTCTTATTGAAGTAGAAAAGAAAAAACACAGTGTGTCTGAAATTCGGAAGGCCCGATAGGTTCCTGGGGGTATCTACCTCCCTCTATCCTTTCCGGAAACTTCTAGACAGAGTGTATGAAATCTAGAACATAATACGGACTATGGCCCGCTAGGTATGGCTCATTGTAGTGAGTTGGGTTCCCCCGCGTCAGGGCCCTCGGTCGGGTGATGAAATAAAAAGATCTTTTAAGGATTCTATTCTTTCCTGATAAGGACAGATGACCGGGAAGTCAGTTACCGCTGTCGGTGCACCTTATTAGTTGATGGTTGCCCCAGCGTAGGTCCCTTTTATAATTAGGGTTTTTGCAGGGATCAGCTGTCCTTCTACGCGGCTTCGTTCGTGGTCCAGGCGGGAATGTTGGCCGGCCCGAGAGGGCCGGCCAAACATTCATGCGCACTTAAGAGGGTACCACCACTCCCTCCTACACTGCCCAGCCCCACCCCACAAAACTGCCTCAGCACGGAAAAATAAAATGAAAATAACATTGGGTTATTATCATTTAATTTTTCCTTTTTTGCTGTGATGAAAGGCAGTGGGTCGACGCTCCTCTGCCTTAGCGGAGGAGCCGCCCCTGCTCCAAGGTTAGCATCATGTTCGATGTCCTATATTTATGGCCTAAAATCCACGGGCGCATACTATGATGATCCAGAGCAGGACGGGCTGCTTGGAAAGGTTGGGCTTCTTCAAAGGCCTAGCTGAAGGTACTGGCCAACGTTGCTTCAGTTGATGCACTCACCTTTAGTCCTTTTGCTACTGACTGATGACTACCAGTTGATGCAACAAATTCCCCCGCAGTGAGGACATGCTATGATCATTTGTGGCAGGTGTCGTGGATTCTGGCACACTTTCACTAGAACTGCAGATATTTATCAATGAATGTCAGTTGCACAGTTAATACATTGTACGCTTTCAGGAGGACACACACTCAATGTCAGCAGATTTGCAGCTAGTGCTTTTCCACGTGTGCAAATAAGAGCACATTTGGCACACCTACATGATAGCTGCCACCCAACGAGTGGGAATCTCGCTAGGGCCAACAGGGTATGCTGCCTGGGATTGGAGGAAAATAGGGAGGGAGACACGAACGCAGAGATGCCATAAATTGGAGAAGTAGGATAAAGCAGAGACAGAGAGCAGGGGAATGGGGAAAGGAGAAAAAATATGAGAAGAAAGACAAGAAGAGACTTACATTAAACATAGACAATGAAACACAGACAGAAGAAGAGAGACAGTGGCATGAAGACACAGAGACAAGGGAGTGAAGATGGGGTCCCAAAGGACACAGAGACATGAGACATTAAGGCAGTGGGGAAGGAGCTAGTGTCATGGAAGCTAGGAAACTCGTTCATTGTGGAACCGGTTTGGCAAAAGATATACACAAAGTCACAAACTGCATTCATTATTCTGTTATAGTAAACTAACAACAAAAATATTGAACTATAAACGGTTTCAATAAATTCACAAGAACATGTTGACAAGCTCCCGTTTCAGATACTGCACCGAAAAATGTCCTGCTGAGCTGCTAGTGTGGAAAAATACATTTGCATGGATGAAGATTTTGAAGCAAAGCTAAATTTACATAAGGTTGGCATACAGGATCTTTGCAAAGTTTGCGAGCGCATAGGAATATGAAAAGATGAAATATGAAATATGAAATATGAAAAGTGTTTTCGATAAATTTCGCCCTAGCACAGAAAATAAAACTATTACTGAAGATTGCATTGATGGTCACAGAGGAGAGGCAAAACGTCTCATGCTTTACCATTATTAGGTCATGTAAATTTGAAGTTACTTACAAAATTCTCATTACAATCCTTTGGGGGTATTTCTGTCATTATTATTTTTAGAGGCCAAAAAAGATTAACCTTTCCCTCAGTGAATGTGATCACCCACTTTTTGTGCACTGTATACCACCATTCCCCATTATTCTATTTATACCACTAATTTAATTTATTTACAGTGCTCTGATGCTCTGGTGGGTCTGGTTCGCACTATACAAGCCTGCCAATAAATAAATGTATATCATGGCATTATAGTTTGTGGTACAGGGTCCCAACCAAGTATCCCAGTTACTGTATTATCTGCACAATGCTGATTGCTGGACCATAAGTACCTTATATCACGTACCTTATTCTTTCTTGTTTGATCCATGTTCTTGTAAGCCTCCTTTAAAATCAATTGATCAAATAATCAGTCCCTTTTATGTAGATATTAATCTAAGTAACATTTTTATAAACTGATAATAAAGTCTGGATGCTGTAATAATTAATATTTATTCTGTGGTACAGAAATATGACTATTGATCGACAGTCCGTGCATAGTTTCTTGTAGAAATCAACCAGTTCCCTAACTCTGTTTATTGATGAGTTCACGTATATAGCAGTTAGACAGAAAACAGCCATGCATTATGTTCAGTATGATACATACCCCTTAAACGACGGTTTAAATGAATATGGGATCAAAGTATTCAGGCCTCTACCTGCACACCTTGTAGGTGCAATATGGTGTGCTTTCCAAATATGATGTATAGTTCTTTCCAAACACTACAGTGGAATTCTATTTACTGGTTTTTATAGCCTGGGGTTTCAGGAGAACTGTTTTTGACATTTAATGCAGGAGAGTTTATATTGCTGGAACGAGTAGCCGTTAATTTTCCGTGTTCACACACTAAGTACTAGAGGAACGTTTTAGGGAGACCGTTTAGAATAGATTTAAAACAAAGGTGCCACAAGAAAAAAAGCTCTTTAGGGGGCAAATGGAGGGCAGCTGGCTCATGCTGCCAGTGGCTTTGCAACGAAGTTTTCTCCCGAGTAAATCTGTGTACAGAATTAAGCTGGTTGGATTTTCATGTTTTTACTTCAGAAATGCCCCTCGAGCTGAAACAATATTGACAAATTCAACAGGGAAAATAAGAAAATGGATCTCTTAACTTTCACTTTCTGACAAAAGACAGAAAGCAAGAGACCTGTGTGTCCTGACCTCCTTCCTGCAGTTCATTGAAACAATGCTAGTCGCCTAAAATATATCTAACATTGGCGATAGAGTGAGAAGTGGAATTGTAGACTTTGCGGTTGGTTGAGCTGAAAGGCATCGGGGCATATTCTCAAGGACTTATCGCTGATTTATCGGCACTTTAGCGCCGCAAAAGTGGCGATAGATTCATCGCCCTATTCTCAAGCTGGTGCAAACTGCCGACATCGCCAGTTTACCTGCGATAGCTGCCGCAAAACACATCGCCACCGATGAGAGCGACAACTAACGCTAATGATATGCAGAGTAGGCGTTCCCATGCAAAAACACACGAAAACACCACTTCGCGATATTTTCAATGGCCAGCCAGATCAGTGATGCGATCCGAAAACAGGCGATAAGGCGCGTTAGCAGCAGGGATTCAACACCTGCCTTTAACTGGTGTTAAGCAGGACGACAACCTGCAGTATGAAAGGGAGCCCAGCCTAGAGCCACATCTGAAGACCAACAGATGCCATGGAGACAATGATCATGCAGCCTGGAGACCCAAGAGGGCCACAACACCCACCGCAACCACCCCCCCAGGTCATGAAGTCCAGTAGTCAACGGTAGTGGAAAAACAGAACTTTATTAGAAATACATAAACAACAAGACGAAAAGCTCAGCCAACGCATTCCATTCCCAACGGGGAACTTCACCAGGGCAACGTGTGGATCCAATAAACTGCAACTGCTGCGGGAACTCCCCAATACCATTCCATATCCCGAAATCAGTAGTCAGAAACCTGTTGGAGAAATGGTGACAATAGTCAAGCATCCCCATAGTCACAAACGTAAGGTGGTACAGTGTATTGCACTTGGACAAACCGGAATGCATACAGGTATGATGAATCCAGTCCAAATATACTGTAACAGAAGTCCGTGTGCTCGTAACCTCCGCAGGAAAGAAAAGGAAGGTTACGACCACAAAAACATCTGTTACGGTCTCATCATGCAGGATTCATCATACCTGTAAACATCATGGTTTGTATCATCTTGATACCCCTGCACCTTCACTTCCCCCACGCTGTGCATGAACAGCTGGAGACCATGCAAGGGAATTACGCCATAGCTGCCTTACCGCACGTGTCGGGGGCAATTGACTGTACACATGTACCACTTGTGCCCCCTGCCGACCCTGCACACAATTACCGCTACAGAAAGCACACGCATTCAATGTGCAGGCAATAGTGGACCACCGGGGACAGTTCACCAATGTCGTCGCCAACTTCACAGGTAGTGTGCATGACACATACATCTTCTGACAGTCCATCATCAACCAGCGCTTCCAGGATGGCACCTATGGCAATGCACTGCTCATTGGTAAGTACTAACTGAACACACCACACACCTCAACTCCACAATCACATAACTCACAACTGTGGGAGAGCACACGTAACAAAATCACATACAACATGCCAACCAACATGCCCAACTACCGGACACGACAACACAAGTAACCGTGGTAACAGGGGCCAGACATGTAGACAAACCATCCACAAAGGCAGAGCCCCTCTGCCACACAATTGCAGAATGTGGGGAGAGGTGGGAACCAAGAATGTGCGAAGGAGGCAAGCGACCCAGCAATAAGAAAGGACACAATGGCAAGTGTGGCGGAGATGTGCTGGACAGACTGCAGTATGCAGAGCACAGACATGTCCATGTGGACATCTACTGCTGGTGTTTGCAGTGTAGTGGACAGTGGATGCAAACAGGTTACCCCAGGCAGTGTGGAAGACCTTGGACATGTAGCCATGTGGTCCCCCCCCTGTAAGCCTGAGCGGAGCGGCCTTGGCCGGCGTATGTCGCGAATGAATAGCCGGGGGCCCTGGGCGTGGTCCAGTTCCGGGATGGCCACCACAGTAACTACTGCGTGTGTGTCTGTGTCCGCCATATCGTGACTATAGGCCTACACACACGTGCCCGACCACATTCAGCGGCCGTATTCATACTGGAGACGAGGTGACTATGTCCCAAGCCAACCCGCGCACATCTCGTCAGCGCATGCAGGGTCGTGTCTGCCAGGGCGGTGCCCCCCACCTAACCACGAGGCCGCCGCCGTGACCGGTGGTGCCTGCGCGATCCTGTGCGCCTGCTGCACCCCAGCCCTGGTCCCCAGACCGGTCTGCTGCCCAGCGATGACTGCCCGCCCCTGCGCACCCAGGCCCCAATGCTCACCTGCCGCCACCGGCATGTCTCCAAGAGGGCCCTCCACGTGCTGGTGCAACCTCCTCAGCCGATCGCTGAATTCCGTGCCACAGGCCCCCAGCGCACCCTGCGGCACCGCACCGCGGAGTCATGTGTGTGCTGACTGCTGCCTGCGCATACACTGTGGTCCAGCAGGGCTCACAATTCAACTCGAGTCTTGATTTGCTGGACGCCGTATCGAGGCCAACGCATCATTGCAGGCTGCACACCCGCTCAGCTGTTCAGGTGGGCCTAACTCAGTGCAACGCAAGTCATCGCCACGTGGCGGTAGGCCCGTGCCGGACGCAGGCCATCGGGTGCCACTAACTCAGTACAACGCAAGTCATAGCCACGTGGCGGTAGGCCCGTGCCGGACACAGGCCATCGGGTGCCACTAACTCAGTGCAACGCAAGTCACGGACCCTTCATGATTGAGATCCGTGGATGCGGACGCCATCATGTCACCTCTGGCAGTGGGGGATGTGCTGTGGTGGGCCCCTTTTATTGGCAGGGTCACATGTCCCGTGACGCCTGTGCTGGATGGGTGTGGTGTGGGTGTAAACCAGCCCTCGGGGAGTGGCATGCTGACAACTAGACCAGTGACCAGCAGATCACTACAGGGAAGACCTGGGACATGTAGCTGTGCCGTCACCCCCTGTGAGCATAAGCGGAGTGGGCTGGGCTGGCGTATGCCAGTCCAGCGTAGGGGTGTGAACAATGAGCCCGGGGCCCTGGGCGTCGTTCAGTTCTGGCCTGGACAAGGAAGTAACCAATGCGTGTGTCTCCGTTGTAGTGTCTGCGCCACACGGACCGCAATCAGCAATGTTGCACCCTGTGACCCAAGCCCCACAACATGTGCAAAATGGACGTGAGGGGAATCAGTGACCGTACATTCATCCATACTGTCATACTTGAAGGATCATAGACATGACACATCTGTGTGAATTTGAATGTTTTATTCACATTCAGTGGAGTGTTGCAGCTGGAGCATTTCAGGGCCATGCACACCCCACTTGACATTGTTGCCCCATGGAGGGCCAGCCAGAGACCATTAGGGAAGGACAAATTCATCGGAAGAGGAAGAGTTCAGTCCGCAGTCTGATTGCTGTGTCATTGCTAACCAAACAGAATATGGCAGTCCATGTCGAGGTCCAAGGTGAGTGCCGCAGAGTGGATCGGGGACAGTGGAAGGTGATGATGCAAAGGGCCGAACCAAGCTGAAACAGGCCATATGGCGGAGATGAATGCTACCGCTTCCTCATTACCATAACAGCAGTCTCAGCGACATCATCGTCCTCTGATGTGTGATGTTCCTCACCTGTGGGTGGTGGTGTTTTGGCTGCAGCACTGTGTGGCACTGACACATCAGGGGCCGGAGGTGGATTGTCAGCCGCACTGTGTGGCAGTGACACATCAGGTGCCGGAGGTGGAATGTCTGCTGCACTGTGGGGCACTGACACATCAGGGAGCGGAGATGTGGATGGTGTAGGAGCAGCAGCATTCATCTGCGCCAGGCCTTGTGGTAGCAATGCCATGATGAGGATCTGCAGGGCATGGTAGATCCCAGCTACATCTCGCTGATGTGCAGCCGTGGCAGCCATCCTTTCCGCCTCCATCCGCACCATGTCCTCCATAAACCTCCGCATGTGTCCCAACTCCCGGCTGAGATCACTGGTGCCACTCTGACTAGACAGGTGTTCTTGTCTTCCGAGTCATGACTCCAGCGATGTCAGCCATGGCTCGTTGGAGACCATGGAGCGGACTGTGGGTGTCCGTTAGGGACTGTA
Organism: Calotriton arnoldi; assembly: GCA_963921515.1. NCBI lineage: Eukaryota > Metazoa > Chordata > Amphibia > Caudata > Salamandridae > Calotriton > Calotriton arnoldi. The sequence continues at coordinate 1,489,692 of CAWUFW010003562.1, forward strand.
AGTGGTCCCTGATGGGACGTAGACACCCATGGATGGCATCTAGTTTGGCTGCCATGTGTTCGAACCCCACCCGCACCTGCTCAGCCATCTCCTTCTGGCCCTCCAACACACGGCATTGAAATGCCATGTGTTGGTCGTGGGGATCCTGGGAGACAGCCGGGGTGGTGGGTGCTTCCTGCTGTGTGGTCTGTGCAGGGGGTGGGGTCTCCTCGATGCAGCTGGGTTGCCCTGCTCCTGGGGTGGGGTGCGGAAGCTGTCCATGAGCTCTTGGAGGGCGTCGGTGTCGAAGGTGGTGAGGTCCTCCTCGTCATCAGTGAGGAGGTGTTCGGTCTGCTCTGCAGGAGGTGATGATTCTCCCTCTGCAATGTAAAGGGGAGATGCAGTTTAACAGGGTGTTCCATGTATGTTCACGCATTGGCCAAGTTTCCAAACAGACTGCATGACAATGTACATTGTGACTGTTTAGGAGGAGCTGCCTATTTGAAGCGGGACAGTGGACATTTGTGCACCATCAGGTATGTGGGGCTGTACTTGTCCATTATCGTGTCACAGTTTCCTGCTATGCCAAATGTGATTGGCCAGTTTCTACACACAAGCGGCAGCAGTTGTGTCCTCTGTTCTGTTGTGAATGTGTTGCAGTTTGTACCACATTGTTGTCAATGTTGATGTGCTCTGATTCTTGTGTGTGTGCTGCATTGTGGGAGAGTCGCCCCTGCAGCTCAGACTTTGCTTGGCCTTCTCCCTTTCAGGCGGTGTGCCTTTGACTTCTGTGCTTATGCAGTGCTGAGATGTTGCATACTTGGGTATATTGGGCTCTTGGTGGGAGTTGGGACTCTTGGGTATGGTTTGTCCGCAGATGTCTTGTTGCCATCAGGGGTTGTTTGTGCACATGGATGTGTCAGTGTGTGACCTGCTCCTTTCCGGATGTGGACCACACTCAGCCACCTCGGTGTCGTGGCGTGCAACATGTCATGATGAGTGGCCTGCAGGCATGCTCATCGTCATGCAGTGTCACTTGCATTGTCAGTGGGGCTCACGGATCCGCAGCTTTGCTGGGTTCAGCACATGTGCATGGGTTTGTTGTGAGATTGGTAATGTGTTGGGAGGGCTCCCTATGGGCACATTGTGGACAGGGGACTACTTGGTGTTTCTATGTGTGCTGCAGTATGGCAAGGAGATCAGGGACATGATCCAGAGTCATTGTGGTTGTGCAGTGTGCTATACTTCATTGTGCATGTGTGCCATTGTGCCCATCTCCCCCCGTCCCCCCAGTCCCTGGTGGTTACTCACCCTGTTGCTGTTGTGTCAGGTCATGTTGAGCAGTGTCCGGTCCCCCAACTCCTGCCACCGTCTCCACACTGATGACTGTGGACACCATTTCCTCCATCTCATCCAGCTCCTCCTGTGGCGCAGGACTCCCACCCCCAGGCTTGTTGTATTCCTCTTAGGGTGTCCATAAACGGGCATTCCAGTATCATGTCCTTATATAAGCACAATTCGCCCTGCCCTTATATAGGCATGAAATCCCAGTCCTTATTTAGGCATTAAATCGTGCACTCCAAATACAGGCATGGTCTCCGACATCCGTCCACCCTAACGTCACGAGTTCATGAAGAACAGACCCTTAGGCTGCGGGAGTTTCCCTAGCACAGGACTATTGATTTCTTCAAGGACTCATATATTATGCATGAACCATTATTCCTTAGGGGTTCATTCATGACGTCTTCCTCTGTCCGATTCACGTCAATGCTAACATTCTTAGGTACTTCTCAGGTATAAATATACCTTCCCTAGCTCCTGTAAATCAGAGGAGACCTCGACTTCAGAGGAGCCCGTTTCCCGGCCTGACGCACTGAGAAGACGCTGTCATCCCTGCACGCAGAGAGTCCAGCTTCCAGTGATCTGACTTCCCTTGCGGGTGTTGGAGTTCGAGTCTGGCAAGAGATTCCTACCTCTCTCATTCTTAAGGTATGGAGCTGACTAGAACCTAGAGGGACTCTTGGCATACTAGGCATACTAGGCTTAACATACTCTTAGTATACCATAGTAAGGAATACTTCACCTACTTCATACCTCTCCCTACACCTAGGTTAGGTTAGGTACATTGGGGTAGAACTAGATTAGGAACGCATCGTATGAGTACTCGCATTTTTAGTCTGTGTCATTTATGTAAATGCATATATACTAAAAGATAATGCTATCGCAGTATTATTTATTTCTACTGCTCACACTGTACATTATTTATCTTGCATACTGTCTTGTGATCGTAATAGCACATTTTACTTACACCAGAAACAAGACTGTTCAATAAATCTTTTATTGAAACGCCCGTCTGTTCTTTCTGTGTAACTTGGAGAACACTAAGCATGCACGATTGAGCTGAGTGAAATAGTTATCTATTGTTTCCACGACTCTGGGACACGTTCTGATTCTAAAGGGAAACAAAGTGGTCATGTTTTGCGGCTGCCAGAAACTACTCCCTTCTTGTCGTCAAGGAGTTTCTAGTGGCCTCTGAGCTAGCTGGCACAAGTAATTAAGTTTAATATACTCGATAGGGACATACTGACCTTAGTCCTATGTCAAACCTATAGGATATATTATTCCAATGCGCAGAGCCTATTAGGGAAATAGGAGCTACACTACATGGCGCCAACGGTTTGGTAAGGCGGTAATTCAACGTTAGATACTGAGTAACTCAGCCGTGCTTTCTTCTCTCAGAGACCCCTACCCATATACTCCAAAAGACGTCTGGAGTGGGCAGGGTTAAGTATCCACCACGGCTACATAGGGCAGTACCCTATATATTAGCTGTTTGGTTTGCTCAAAGTTGAAGGATACAGTGTTCCAAAATATTGTGCACCTTATCTTTGTTTCCTTGAAACTTGTTCTACATTTTTCAAAAAACAAAAATGCCTGACTCCGACAATGATGCCGGAAACGGTGGAGCTGCGGCTGATCCAGCCCAAGCAGCAGTTTTTAACTTTACAGGTTTTATTGAAACCGAGGAGGGTGTTATAGACATCACTCCAAACTTAAGAAGAGCCATCACTCTAAAACTCATAAAACATGGCCTCCCACCAAGAGGAGGTAGAGCAGTTTTCGTGATAGAGGCACACGAATCCTTTCAGACAGAGGTATTCTATTCATGGGTAATATTTCCTGAATCCAATCCAGTAACACACATGTTTCACTTCTACAAAGAAGATTATCCACCAGAGGAATACATTCCTTTCGAGGATATTGAAATTCCATTAACATACCAGGAGCATCAGCTCTGGTTTAAAGGCGCCCTAAAACATCACAAAAACATTACCAGGCTCGGTCCACTAGGTAGACCAGGAGCAACATGGCCGATTCTAGCCGGCTACACACCTCATCCTGACATTGAAGAAATGTCAGACGAGGAACTACTTACTCAACTCACAGAGTTAATAAAAATCTACAGACAATTGGTCCAATATGTCATGCGGACTTTCACAGTCCAGCAACCACTGACACTTCCAAATCAAACCCCTCAACCGGGGAATACACTAAAAATTACACCACAGACTCTATACGCAGTCATGGGTAAAATGCCCACAAAACGTAAGCAAATTCCATTCTGGATAGCTCAAAAGATTACTCAAATAGAAGCAGTATTTCCAAATACTAGCCCATATGAGAAACACAGAATACTGACAATCAGTTTACCGATGGGGATCACACCACAACTGGAAGACTGCACCACTTGGGGCTCAGTCTTTGCTGCCATCTATACTAAAACACATGGCATTCCGTCAATTGCGGTAATACCTGATGTCCTGAAACAAATTCAAAATGAGTACGGGGCAGAGCCTGCTCTAAATTTAGGTATGAAATTACAGAAAAATTTCGACCAGGTCTCAACAATAATATTATCTAATATTAAAGGGGAGGCAGCAGCAGTGGCGATCCGCCAAAAATTAAGGGAATTTGATGTTACAGAACATCAAACTGAGCTACCGAGAATAATAGAACAATCTTATGCAGAATTAGGCAGAGATAGTTTGGGTGGAAGACCAGTGAAGCCGAAGCTATCTGAAAGTCCTGAGAAGGACTCAATTAAACAAACTCCTACATCTTCTAAAAAGAAGTGGGAGACTAATAAACAAAATTCAAATGAGAAACGTTCTCAATCCCGAGGTAGGTCTCCTCAAAAGGAGCCCTCTGAAAGGAGGTATAACCTCAAGAATAGGGATAATTTGAGAAAGCCTGACAGATATCAAGATACTGATACACGTTCCTCTCGTCCCTTTCAGATCTCATCACAGACTTCGGAAAGAAGAGGAAGATCGGAACATAGAGAAGAACGCGTGAAATCGAAAGACGAAAAACACGCTCCAAAAACTAAAGCAAAACCTCAATTCTCCAAAAAGAAAGTAGCAGGTCTAAAGATCAGACATGCCGAGAATACTGAGAACACAACTCAAGAACGGAGAATGGGCTCAGACAATGCTGGACAGTGCAGCAGAAGTCACAATAGCTCGCCAGAACCTGAAGGAACTTCTGGAGATAGTGGACTTGAATGAGTACATTACAGCAGAGACTGTAGACACCAGGGTTAGTACTCCACAAAAGTTATATGAAATAACACTCCGGGAGGGAGACATACCTAGACAGGTGAAAGCACTTTTTTGGGAAAGACTATCAAGGGGCTATGACATACTTCTAGCAGAAAAAGACTGGCCACCACAATTTGTCAGGGAGTGCCCACACGGCGAGGACATTATTATGCCTGCCTTCTCCAACCATATTCCAATTCACCTAAAATATACATATGCCAGGAAATGGGCAGTGGCCCAGGCCCCAGCATTATATAAAAATCATGTAGGATGGGATGAGGACTCACCTCACCATAAAATACATCTAAAACATGAACCAACTGCACAAAGGCAGTATCCTATAAAGCAAGAAGCTAAAAAACAGGTCAGGGAGATCTTAGATCAACTTGAATATCAAGGGGTGATTGAAACATGCACCTCCTCAATGAACAATCCTTTGTTTCCTGTCTCCAAACCAGACAACACATATTGTCTAGTTTTGGATTACAGACACTTAAACACTTGTTCTAAAACATTTGCAGTGCAAAATGCACATAGCACAGCATTAATGAACAACATTGTGCGTAAAAATATAAAACAACATTAAACATCTCAAATGGTTTCTTTTGTCAAAACATAGCACCTGAAAGCAGGTACTTAACAGCATTCTCCATAATGGGGACCCAGCGTCACTTTTGTCGACTCCCACAAGGGTTCAAGAACAGCCCAGGGTTATTCTCAGCGAGGGTAACGGAGTTACTACAAATTTATGACAATGAGGCATTGTCCTATGTCAATGAGATCTATCTGACAGACGATGACCTGGACAAACACTTGAACAGGGTGAGCACCATTATACTGGGTTTCGCCTCTGAGGGCTACAAGTTCAACTTTAAAAAGTCCCGAATTGCCCATCTCAATGTCCTATTTTTAGGATATGAGCTTTCAAGTGAAGGCAAGAGCTTGGCAGCTAACTTTCTAGAGAAATGTGCGCTGCTCCAACCTCCAAAAATGCTAAAAAACTTACAATCCATCCTGGGTTTCCTAAATTTTGGAAGAACATACATTCTAAATTACGCAGAAAGGGTTAAACCTCTCTACGCATTAATCAAACCTGATTTTTCGATCAGAAACTGGATACAGGAACACACAGAAATCTTGCGTTCACTACAGGCTAACATGTTAGCAACAAATCACTTACAAACAAGTGTAAGTCAACGAAATTTGGTGATCCGAATAATTTCGGGTCAATGCGGATTCACCTACTTAACCTTCAATGAGGGTGAGAAAATACCAATCGCATACAAATCTCATTTGTACACACAAGTGGAAATGCGCTTCAGTTCAACTGAAAAAATTCTGACAGCAGTTCAAACGGCTGTAGCAAAAGAAAGAGCCTTAGCCCAAGGGAAATGCATTATTGTTGTAACCCCAGTAGCAGCTTTAGAAGCGGTCACAAAAGCAAGCATTCCAAATGCTAAAGCATTACATCCAAGATGGATACAATGGGTTAATTCTCTTGCTGCAACAGATGTTGAATATGTTTTTGATCCAGATTTAAAAACACAAGCATTCCTGCAATATGAACAAGAATGTCCTCTGCCTACTGAAATTCTGCCTCTCGATCAGTACTAATTCATAATTTACACTGACGGATCCGGCCCAACCCGCAACAGGGAGTAAGCAAGCTTACAGTGCAGCATATGCGATCGTTAAAGGTCGCATGCGAAATGGCATCTTCAGACCTATGGTCACAAAAACTCAGTCTCTAGGAGATTGTACAGCTCAGCGAGCTGAACTACAAGCATTCAAACTGGCACTTGAAAGTACAGATCGAGAATTCCCCACACTAATAGTGGCTTGAAAATGGTTTCAAAGATGCGAAAAGTGGCACAATAAAGCATAAAATGCTTTGGGAACAAGTAGTTCAGTTGAAAAATGAACTACCAAAGGCTCACGTGATCCACACACTGAGTCATCAACGTGATGGCGTTCACGTTGCAGGGAATTCATTGGCTGACGAAGCCGCAAAGGGGGCTGTTCAGACGGCTTCCATAGCTGCGATCACTCGTTCAAAAACGAAAATAGACGGTGAGATAATGTTGGCTGTCAATGCTTCAAGCAAGGGCAGCAGTGAAGCGTTACCAAAAAAGTTTCCACTCAAGTACTCTTATGTAATTGATGCGAACAACGTTCCTTTGCTCGGATCCCTGGAGTGGGGGATAGGGTAATTCCAAACATGGAACGTAGAGCAGCCTTGATTTATGAAACACATTTGGGGGAGGGTCTGTCACATCAAGGGATCTCTAAAACAATTTTGACGTTAAAAGAGATGTACTGGTGGCCTGGAATGAATACAGAAATTCACATATTCATCAACAACTGCTTAGACTGTAAATTACAGCGGGAAAGCCACCAGACACCATGCTGCGAATGCGGCAACCCAGTACAGACACCACTGTTAGACAGCATTAGACTATCTACGCGCATGCGTCCTTCTGGACAAATGCAATCCCACAAATACTGAATCTAGGTTCCTATGGATATGGCCTCAGCGCTCGGCTGACGCTCGAACTGTTATAAAAGATTTGCGAGTCTTTAACGGCACATACGCAATAGGCACACTACATTCTGACCAGGGTCCTGCGTTTAGCTCTCGGGCTTACAAAGAAGCCATGGCCAGTCTGGGCGTTGCATTGCGGTACTCCTCTTCATTCCATCCTGAGGGAAATTCGGTTGTGGAAAGGAAAAACCGGGACATAAAGCAGTCTATAACAGCTAGGGTATTAGGTTCGGGTGATGGGTGGGTCAAACACCTTAATGGGGTCCAACGCTCATTGAATAATCTGCCAAGAAGTTCTCTTGGGGGGGTCACTCCATATGAGGTCCTATTTGGGACAAGAATGTGGGTACCAGACCTTGAACACGTAGGCACAGTGGTGGAAAATAAACCGTTTGATATCAAAGAACGTTTGGCTGTTTTACAGGAACTGAATGAGTTAAGAACGAAACAAAGCAACGTATTCCTACAGCCAACCACCACTGGGGAAAAATCGGCGGTCCCAGCAAGGCCTGTCTGGATTCCAAAAGTTGGGGATCTTGTCAGAGAAAAGATTGCGGACAAGAAGGAATTTGGACCTTCTTACAGACAACCAGTACCTGTCCTAGCAGTTCAAGGAACAAGAACAGTACTTCTGCCGCCCCTTGCTGGAAGAAAGGAGAAAAGATTTGTGTCCATCAACCTCATCAAACCACAGTATGTGGCCAATACTAAACAGTAGGCCTCGTGGACTCCGACCTAGTAGCAGACGCACTCCTCTCGCTACTATCCAAGAGGTTCAGACTGAAAGACTGATAACAATCGAGAATTCAGCTGTAACAGATGGAGGACTAAGCAACAACGCTATGGAACTCATCCCTCTTGAAAACCAAGTAACAGTTCGTCCAAATACGCCTGTCTACACCAATGTAGCAAGTGATCGAATGGTTCCAGTGATTTCTACAAATCCTGATGCAATTCCAACAATTGATAGAACTGCTTCTGGCTATTTCATTAACTTTGATACGTTCTCAGAAGATCCGAGTGAACCTGAAACGACGCCAGCATCATTCAAACTCAAGCAGCAAGTACAAGACTTTCTTCACTTTCTGAAAAAGACTTATTTGGTTTCTCCATGGATTGAACTCTGGATTATATCTGGACTATTTGTTTTCCTGCTCTGGCTAGCTTTGGTTACAACTGTGAGCGTGCTTATAAGTGGCAAATACATCCATGTGAACACTGAAGGAAAAGATGTGAACGTACTTTTGAAACCTCATAAATCTTCCCATCGTGAAGCAAGAGACTTGTCATCAGTGAACATCACAGCTGTTCCTATACAGGATGGTATAGTGTGGGACAAAACAGATTTTGACATCTTCGGCCCGACGGAACAATTGAACATTCCACATTTGTTTAAAATTTCACTAAGTGATCTAATTACGTCCAGTACCTATTCAGATGATTGGGACTTTGAGACTGTTAACGACATAATGTATGACCTAGAAAAATCTGCTGTATTTTCTAAAAATGAATATTTAGAGGGTTCATCAGACTATGAACAACTGTATTGTTATAACCACTATGGTCATCGTTATTTGCATGAATCTGCATATCCAAGAAATGTGTTTATGTTTAACCAATGGGAACATTGTCCTACGCCACCACAAGGTAGTTCAAAAACATTTGCTAGTAAGTTTCCATATTTTTCAGGTTACAATACATCTGACCCAGAAACATTTTACTTTAGAAATTTAAACAATACGGGACTGAAAATTATGTTAACTAATACAAAACAGATTTACTCTGCAGCATTTATTGCCCAACTGTCTAGACAGGGTTTCGACTTATGGAAAGACACAATAGACACAAAAACTGTCTGGGGTACTAAAGATTGGCAAGTGCAGGGGATAGAAGCTTTATTTAAAGCCTGTATCATCCCTGAACAAATAATGTTCTTGAATGAAACCATCCAACAAACATCTTGTCTTGGTTTAGCCAAGATCAAAGAGATGAAGACACCTTGAACACACCTTCTGTACCAACACCTGCAAGTGATAACGATACACAGGCAGTGGTGACAGTTGACAATATATTACAACTCAACAGATCTAATCCTGATTGGAAAAAATGGTTGATCTGGCCCACAGATACGAATAACTGTCAGGAAAGATTCCTGAATAAAACTCAGGGCTTTACTATTAATAGACCAGACCCAAGATACGTCCAAAGACAGCATCCGGGGGTAGTAACAACATACAGTGTAGGAAAATTATGCCTCGATTGGCTGCATAAGTCTACACTACAGGATGTGAAACAACACTTATCCTTACTTAAAAGGAAGCAGACCTTAGGGAATTCTTGCTTGGACCAAGAAAACCGCGTCAAAAACGTTTCATATATGCCGGCATTTATGCTGCCTATAATGAAGCATGGAAAGTATCACAGATGGAGGCCGCAGAACGAATACGTGAACTTGATCGTATTCATTTAGAGAAAACACTCTCTGTGGTCGACAATGGGTTAACAACTTTGTCCTCCAGAATATATTCATTGGATGGCATTGTATCCTCTGCTATCGACATACTAGAACAAGATTTGGCGATGTTACAACATGGTCAGTCTCAATTACGTTCTATTGTGTTATTAAGCTGGACGCTGCAATCTTTGTGAGCGGGCTATGTGCCTTGGCGTTTTATCAACACGTCAGCTCTGTTTGCAGAATACAATCTAACTGATAAACAGATCGAATTGGCACAAAGAGGAGCAAGGTATACAGTGCTGAGCTTTGAAAAACTGGAAAAGTTACCATTCACAGTGGCAGAAAAACCAGCTACAGAATGGCTTATTCATGGCAAAATAACATTACCTGTGACTACTTTTCAGTTTCAGTATTGCCTCAGACAAATGCAAGCAGGCAAATATGAAAGGTTGGGTAAGGAATACATTAAGACATCTTGGGATTTACCGTATACATATAGATGTTGGAGTGGGGATCGTGAAGTGTTTTTGAGCGGTACACACTGTAAACGTGCACTGAGCGGTTCACTTATATGTCAGGACATTTCTTTACACGGGGCTTGTAATGGTTATGTGGCAAATTTGTCTTGCCATCAGCAGAGTACACCAGCTGCTGTGATTAATCCAACGTTTGGACAGCTTTCTAATGGGAGTTACCTCATGTTGAATGATCAGAGTTGCTGCGGCATGTTGCCAGGCATCCCATATCTAGTAACGGTCAACTCCAGGGTCACTAGCTGTATGCAAGTATTGTTTGCCCCAATAGACACAGTCAGGGAGTCGCCTCTATGGCCTTCACTGAACATCTCTTTTATAAGATTTGATACTTTGAGCAGAATGAAAGCCATGCTTTTACAGCAAACAGTGCCTTTGACCTCGGCCAAAGAAACCTATGATCTACAAGTAGCAAGGACTTCGGCTGAGATACAGACTTTAATACGTACAAACTGCCCTATACATTTCGTGGAAATGATAGGACGTATCTTCAATATGTCTGATACAACAGGAATTGTACATGTATTTAAGAGCATCTGCTCCGGTCTGTTAGCACCTTTCCAGGCAATACTCGGTATCATCCCGAACTTTGCACATTCGGTGTTTGGTGGCATACCATTAATTCTAGCACTTGTTGCCTGAATTCTATTTCTCTTCCTGCTATTGCGCTATGGCCAGCCTATTCGCAGACATCACTCCGAGCGAAATGGAGAAAGCTCTCCTTGAAAGAAAGTGCCGTGAGCGAATAGTACAGCTATTGGGCATGACTCGTCTACGAGACCTGAATACCACGTGGTTCCTGTCATTCAGACCAATCTGGCAAGATTGCATCTTACCTGTTCTACGATGCCTGCTATGCGGTGAAGAATGTGTGTTAGACACTTGTCTCACATTTCCATCAGCAACGCCAACGGACATCGATACTCTGCTGGTCCCAATAACGGCCCATGCTCTGTGTTGTCCCCAGAGGCTACCAATCCTGATGTCAGCATTCATTGAGATCTCACAGACGCTTCCGGCTGCTGCTGAGGTACGAGAAAGATCTACAGGCACACAGGTAACAACGGACGCGAACATTGCTGCGGCATCCTATGCTGAAAGCGATGCTTCACATCTCTGTGCAATTAATCTACTACACGAGGTGTTCCAACTGACACCAACTTCAGTGGATGATGTTTTGCCTATAGAAATAGATGATCTCATGTTTACACCAGACCCGTAAACTGACTCTGATTCAGCATACAGTGTTCCAGAGATGCAATAACAATTTGGCCTTCATACTTCAAAATCTTGGAACTCTTCCAAAATTGAACTTTTCCCATTTTTTCGAATTAAAATGGCACTTCAATCTGCTTAAAGTAGAACTAGCCTTATAGTACAGACTTCGCGGTACTTCCACGGACACTTAGTCATCTTGTGTGTCTAAAACAGTTCATTAATTTTCAAGACATGAAATGATTTTGATTTTTGAACAACTTATCGATCATTTTTGTCACATGTAAATATTACTGCTTATTTTCATTCACATTGCATTTAATTTCGAACTTTTATGCCTGAAATGAAAAGCATTGCTTGATATGTACAGTACCTTTTTGCATTTGTACTATGTTTTTTAATGCTTTTAAGACATATTTTTTAAATATGCGGTACTCCATTTTATGTTTAACATTTTTTAAATGTTTAGCATTTTAGTATTATCGTACACACGAAAGTGGAGTGGGTGTTGTATTCCTCTTAGGGTGTCCATAAATGGGCTTTCCAGTATCATGTCCTTATATAGGCACAATTCGCCCTGCCCTTATATAGGCATGAAATCCCAGTCCTTATTTAGGCATTACACCGTGCACTCCAAATACAGGCATGGTCTCCGACATCCGTCCACCCTAACGTCACAACGAGTTCATGAAGAACAGACCCTTAGGCTGCTGGAGTTTCCCTAGCACAGGACTATTGATTTCTTCAAGGACTCATATATTATGCATGAACCATTATTCCTTAGGGGTTCATTCATGACGTCTTCCTCTATCCGATTCACATCAATGCTAACATTCTTAGGTACTTCTCAGGTATAAATATACCTTCCCTAGCCCCTGTAAATCAGAGGAGACCTCGACTTCAGAGGAGCCCGTTTCCCGGCCTGACACACTGAGAAGACGCTGTCATCCCTGCACGCAGAGAGTCCAGCTTCCAGTGATCTGACTTCCCTTGCGGGGTGTTGGAGTTCGAGTCTGGCAAGAGATTCCTACCTCTCTCATTCTTAAGGTATGGAGCTGACTAGAACCTAGAGGGACTCTTGGCATACTAGGCATACTAGGCTTAACATACTCTTAGTATACCATAGTAAGGAATACTTCACCTACTTCATACCTCTCCCTACACCTAGGTTAGGTTAGGTACATTGGGGTAGAACTAGATTAGGAACGCATCGTATGAGTACTCGCATTTTTAGTCTGTGTCATTTATGTAAATGCATATATACTAAAAGATAATGCTATCGCAGTATTATTTATTTCTACTGCTCACACTGTACATTATTTATCTCGCATACTGTCTTGTGATCGTAACAGCACATTTTACTTACACCAGAAACAAGACTGTTCAATAAATCTTTTATTGAAAGGCCCGTCTGTTCTTTCTGTGTAACTTGGAGAAAACTAAGCATGCACGATTGAGCTGAGTGGAATAGTTATCTATTGTTTCCACGACTCTGGGACACGTTCTGATTCTAAAGGGAAACAAAGTGGTCATGTTTTGCGGCTGCCAGAAACTACTCCCTTCTTGTCGTCAAGGAGTTTCTAGTGGCCTCTGATCTAGCTGGCACAAGTAATTAAGTTTAATATACTCGATAGGGACATACTGACCTTAGTCCTATGTCAAACCTATAGGATATATTATTCCAATGCGCAGAGCCTATTAGGGAAATAGGAGCTACACTACAGTCTGCATTGCTGCTTTGCGGTTGTTTGCGAGTTTCTGCTTGGTTTTGCGCTTCACATCATTGCAGCGCCTCTTGACCTCGTCCATTGTCCTCCTCAGCACTCCGACTGTATTCACCTTGTCCACGATGGACTGCCATGTTCCATTTTTTGTTGCAAATGACACAGTGGAGGTGACGAACAGTTGTTGATGGTGTTCTATCACCTCCGTAATCAGGATCCTGTTTTCCTACGGACTGAACCGTGTCTTCCTCTTCTTCTTCTCCTTGCCCTTCCCTGACCCCGAGGTCCCAGGCTGGTCCTCCGTGGGGCTTGTGGGGTTCGGGTTGTCCTCTGTACTTGCTTCGGCTACCTCCATTGTGCTTCGCCGTTATGTTTTTTTATTTTTTGTTTTTTTGCAGCTTTTATGGTGATTTGTCCCACCTGACGTGGGAATTGCAAGCCTGGCGCTGCTTGTCGCCAATTTTTCTATCGCGGTTGGGCCCATCGCAACTTTTTTCACGTTCGGGTTTCCTTTTTTATCGCCGTTGCGGTAGTTGTATCGCGGACATTTGAGGCGTTATCGGGAAACTATTGCATGTTACCGCCGTGTTGGGAATACAACGTTGACATGGAGTTATTTTCCCGCAATAGACGGTGATATGAAAAATTGTGTTAGCCTATTTTGGCGCTGTTTATCGCACGTTCTTGAGAATATCCCCCATCATGTTTTAAGAATGGGTTTTACCTTCTTCACTGTATTCTTTAATATCATTGCTTGATTAAAGGCAACATGGTTAATTCATTAAAGTCATTGTGTATGAGACATTGGTTTTGGTTTTAAAAACACAGTAATCGAAAATAACTTGAAAGTTGTTCAGAATATGTGGTACCAAAAGCCAGAGAAAACTTGAAAGGGGTAAAAACCCGTCAACTTGCCGAAGAGAGGAAACGTATGTATGTGTTTTAGTTTTCCATCAATCCATCTATGTGTATAGACTGTCAACTGACTCGTGTGATGAGTGACACCTCTAACACTTCAGTTTATCTAACAGATAGAACTTTAAATTTTGGGGCTTATTTACAAGCCCCTTGCGCCACCTGTACGTCACTTTTCCCATGTTAAAAATGACGCAAAAGTGGCGCAAGGCGCTGGTAAATAATCCCCTTTGTTCTTACCATTCCAGATATAGGTTTGGAGATCCAAGCTTGCAAAATGCTGATGAACTCAGGACTGGCTGTCAGAACTGGGGGCGGGTGCCGCTCGCGATATGGGGCAAATCATCAACATGTTCTAACTATTTTATATGCCCATGTGTATTCATTGTGAACCACCCTGGGTCCCCTCCTCTACATTACCCAGTGCCCCCATAATAATCATATCCCTGGATCCCCGAAATGCACATCACAGAATGTTTCCCCCTTACACAACACTCCTACTCTCACTTACAGATCGAATGAAGGTGTGTTTTGGGCCTTTAACACAATTTTTCGATTTTGTAAAATTGGAACTATTTCCTCAAAAATCAATTCTCACTACTGAAAATCAATGCCCATCAAGCTTTTAAATATAGAAGGCGTGAAAATGCTTTCTTCGCATGTGTTTCTCATTTACATTTTAATTTACTACAGTTTCACAATCACCGGTTTGTGATTGCAATTACCAAGTCATGTTATTACTGTGAATAACCCAACAGTCTCTAAATCACGTAGACTGGTTGTGGTGGGTGTATATTAGTCAGAATGTATATAGAGTAACAAGTGTGTATGTTTTATGGCTCTGTGTCACAACTCAGGAATCTGTGTCTGTCAAGAGTAGAGTCAGGAATATGGAGTCAGGAGTGGGAGATCGGTATCACGTGGACTGTGTTGTGTGTCAATTGCGTGGTGTGTGTGTATCAGATGTTGTGAAGAGTCTGTATCCATCACTTTTGTCACTGTCTATATTAGTCTGAGTGTATGTGGAATCAGGAATGTTTGTTTTATAATTTTGTGTTTCAGAAGTGTATCTTGTGCATCATGGAATGCGTGCACGCTCCATGTGTGCCAGGCCTGCAGAACAGAGTCAATGCATATAGAGTGTGTATAGAGCTATTAGAGTGTATGTCGTGTCAGTACTGTGTGTCTTTCAGGAGTGTTTAAACTCAGGAGTATAGAGTCAAGAGTGGGGTGTCTGAATCCTGTGCACTGTGTGTGTTGTTTATGTATTATGTAAAGTGTGTTCATAGGTGTTATGGACTCACCAATGCCCAAATCACACACTTTACGTGTGGTGTGTATCCGTGGGTCTGCTGGGCAACTATATTAGTTTAAACAGATAGAGGCAGGAAAGTTTATGTTTTATGACTCTTTGTGTAAAAAGTCAGAAGTGTGTATTCGGTGTGGTGGAGTGTGTATGTAAGCCATGTCCGTAGGTGTGTATGCACATTAGAGTATATATAGTTTTATGAGTGTGTTTGTTAGGAGTCAGGACATGTGTCTTTAACGAGTGTATAGTATCAGGAGTGTGTAAATTCTTGCGTGTGGACTGTGTATGTGTGTGTGTGTTGGGTGTGTGTGTGACACTGAGAATGTGTACCAGGCATATGAACGTTATTGTCTATATATTTTAAGTATAGTCTGCATATTCCTCAAAAACTCATTCTTAGTTTGCAAAATTCGAAAGGGTTCTCATTTCAGTGCTATTGACTGACTTTAAAACTTAGGGGCCAATTACGATGTCGGGCGGAAAGCCTCCTCCCGACAGTCGGAATTTCCTCGGTTTACATTCCGACTGACTGATTACGATGTTCACGGTCTCACGACGGGCTCTCAGAGTATCCGTGTCAGTCAGAACCGCAATGTACGTTTCCGTCCTCGGGATTACGATGTCGGTTTCCAACAGCCTTTCCGTGCCGGTCTTTGGAACACAAAAAGGCTGTTGGAAAGTGACTTTGGGGGCCCCTAGTAGTGCCCCCTTCATCCTGCAACCTCCGATGGGGGCCGAGGGGTTATCTAAGGGGCCCCCCCTTTAAAACCCTGCACTGTGTGGCAGGCACAATAGGGTGCCCGCGACAGGGTGCAGGGTTTTCAGCACACACCCCATTTTCCCATAGGAGCCAGTGTTACGGCCGGTTGTCGGGTGGAACACGAGCTCCTATAGGAAACAATGGGAATCCGACCGAACAGTGTTCGGTCGCATCTTAATCAGGCGGGCGGAACCGTCAACCCCGAGTCTGTCGGTCCCGAGACGGTGTCAGCCCGACATCGTAATGAGCCCCCTAGTTCACAGACAGAACACAAACCTTTGGATATTTAAAAAAACAGCTTGCTAAATTTAGTTATATATATTACCCAGTGGCGATCGACACTGGGTAGTAATAGGTAGGTTTGCATTTCTATAGCAAGGGCGTTGTTTGGTTTCCCAATTACTTCAGCAATTCTTCACAAAACTTTTCAAAAAAATGATCCCCCACCTCTGCTTCTTTCTGGAAAGTTTCTGGGTGACCCATCAAGCAGGGACAAAGAAAAAAGGGTGGTCCAATAACCAAATTTGCCCATGCATTTTATATAGACTATTTATAGCAGCGCTACGGCAAAAAACGCTGAACAGAATTACACTAAATTTGATAGGAATCTAGATCTAGTGTGCTTTTTGTGATTTGGTGTAAATCCATTCAGTAGTTTTAGAAAAACTAAGGATCAAAATTATTTGTAATTCCGCACAAGTCCTGTGGGACTCCAGTGTGATCATGGCATTAAAAAAAAGGAAAACACCAACCGGTGTGGTTTTTTTAATGGTAATTTGACCCCCAGGGCGAGCCAGGGCTTCAGGGTTATTTATTTTACAATATTTGGGGAGGGGTGGCATGAGTCGGACTCCCCAAGCCACAGCGGGCCCAGGGACCCCAGACCAAATGGACATTAAATACCCCCCAACTCCGAGCCTTTATTGGGCCATGGGGACTCCATACCTTGGGGCCGAGGGGCATGTAGCCCACTCTGTGAGCCACTAATATGGGTGTCCCATCTCCGGGCCAGCTCAATGGCTGTGGCCCAGAGAGTCCACCCCCAGGACACAGGGAAGCCAGTAGGAGCCCTGGGGCACTTCCTGTGGACCCCAAATATATGTGCTGCAAGTGGACACAGGGACACCGACGTAAAGCCCTGGGGGATGGGATCCCTGGGGCTAAAATATTTAAAAAATAAAATGCCTCAGGGGACAGAGTCACCTGGGCCCGAAGTGGCTTGAGGAGGGAGCGGCACACCCCCTCAACTCAATTAAAAAGAAAGGCCCCAGGATGGGTTCCTGGGTCTGTAAAGGCTCGGAGAGGGGGCTGCATGCCACCCTTGGCAATTATTTTGAAAAACATTATGTCTTGGGAGCGCACCGGAACACCAAAAGAATTAATAAATGTAAATAATAATTCACTGTTGTTCCTTGGCATGCCCCATTTTTTAAGGTTGGTGGTGCCCGTAGAATAGCGAGGTTTGTAAACAACAGGAGGCTTGGGTCCATACGCTACCTAGATTCGACCACTTCAAAATTGTAAACAAACATAGTATCTAGATAGCTCAATTTCAAATTTGAAACGCGTTGACACCAGCTCTTGGGATAAGGCACTCATAGGGTGTGCCACGAGACAATCCTTGCACCATCACCTCTCTCTTATTGACAACACCCTCCAAAAACTATAATTCCCAGAGCCAAGACACTCTTTGCTAAAGCATACTGTCCGCCTCGTGTTTCCAAAAGTAGTAAGGGACTGGTCATATATGTTTCGCTATGCTTTGATACGTTATACCTGTTTACTGTGTTGTCTTATGATTTGTTTGTTATGTACTTTTATACAGTGTTTGTCACATATGATCGCAAAAAGAAGTGTTGCCCGATAAGATGACATGATCTAAATGCAACAATTTTGTTTTTCTAAAAGTAAAAAAAGAAAAGTGAAATAAATCACACGGGCTTCTGAATTAAGGACAAAGGCTTGTTTTGCCTAGAATAGCGAGGGGCACCACCAAGCATTTTTTTAATATTGTGAGGCTGCGGGACGTTAAGCAGGTTCCAAGCAATATTAAAAAAACAGTAAGTCTCCTTGATCATTAAAACCGTGACCCCAGGAGAGCTTACCATATTTTTTTAAAGCACTCCTTGCTGGAACTCTATGCTCTACAGCTGGTGTGCGAGGCCCTCTTGTGGTTGTTTTTATGATTACATTTTGTGGGCTAAAAAAGTCTTTATTTTAACATTTTTCAGTCCACCAAATGCAATAAAAAAAACTATGTTGAAAGAAATACTCACAGATATGTTTTTTAATAAAACTTCATTAAACATTTTTATAATAATCATTAATATTAAACATTGCATTGTGTAAATTACTGAAATATAGACCATTAAAATATTAGTGATTTTAGGAGAAAGATGATATTGGGTCAGTTTTTATATTTTGAAAATGTCAGGCTTTGGCAAAGTCAGTAAGCCTACCTGTGTGCAGCAAGGACCTGTGAGACCAGCCGCACGCTGCACATGCCAGTAGGCCATGCATGGCGGAGGGGTTGGATGCCCTCGGGGAGTTGGGTGCAGGGCCTGGCTGGAGACCATGCGACCAACCCTATTCCATGCACAGCCGCACCCCACGCTGTGCACGACCAAAGGCCATGCACAACAGGGAGTTGGCTTTACGCAAGGTAATAAAATACTGCCTTACATTAAAAAAAAAGAAATTCACTGAAAAAAACGTTTGAAGATTTTTTTCGGGTGCGACAGCACCTACTCCTCTGACAAACTGGGAATTTAGGTCCTCATTAGGATGGCGGTCGGACTTACGTCCGACTGCCATCCATTCGGAAACGGGACCGCCCGACTACAAGTCGGTGGTCCCGCAAGTCGAATTAGGATGCGACCGCCACCACAGAGGTCGCAATGTCTATTTTTTGTGTTGCGGTGGGTGCTGCGGGCTGCAGCACACGCCACAGTACAAAAAGTAGACATTACACATAACCCTGCACTACCTGGCAGGGACCATATGGTGCCTGCCACATGATGAAGTGATATGTAGGGGGGCACCATAGGTACCCCCCAGGGCCCATGTCGGGGACCCAGGGGGGAAGGGGGCCCACTAAGGGCCCCAATGTCCCTTTCCACCTGCCTTTTCATGGCGGGGTCACCGCCATGAAAGGGCCGGCGGAAAGGAACATTGTAATACCTACTGTGGTGCCTGGCAGGCACCGCCATCATTGTAGGTATTACTTCACCTCCGATGGACCCGTGGTAGTCGGTCTCTCCGACTGCCACCCACCTGCCCGCCATCCTAATGTGGCAGGTGTAAAACACCATTACAATGGCGGTGGGACGGGTTGTCGGTGGCGATCCCACCATCATCTAAATCAGGCCCTAAGTCTTTATGATAAGCATGGAAATCTTACTTACTTCCAAACTAGGGAGCTGCTGGGCCCTCAAATATAAGAACAAACTTTGGCAGAGAGAAAAAGAGAAATGAAAACAGATATTTACCCACCAGCTGTGCAGCAAGAGTGGACTAATCATTTGGCATATGTGCACAAGCAAAACGCCATCTCTCACAGTGAAGACAGCAATGTCTGAAGTGAGCTGACCTGTGGCCCAATGCTGTATCCTGTGGTGGGAGGAAGCAACGTGTGAAAGGAATTGTAATAAACAATTGGATGAAGAGGGCTGACTGAATGCCCATGAATGTGTATATGTATATTTTTAATGAACGTTTGTTAAAACATGAGTCTAGTGAGAATGGTAAATCTGTCACTAGACCAGACCTAAAAACAGTCCTAACAAATATTATCCAGACTCAAGTGACTCTCTTGTTCTAATGACCGCTCCTAAAAAGTAGTTGATAGCAAAACAAATCGGTGCAGGTCTACAGGTTCTATGACTAAATGTAATCGGAATGGGATGAAGATAATAGTGTGTGTGAAACTCTCAATGTGTGCAGAAAAAAAGTGCATGAGCATCTGTTTTCAAGAAAGATCACAAGGGCAAAGAGGTGTATTGACCTGCCCTTTCCTCTATTTGCAAAAGGTATCCAGCTCATCAGACATCTAAATCAAAAGTAAAATCCTACCATAATGGTTAGTGAGTAAGTAATGTTTATAAAAAATGATGTAACTCCCACATATTCCCTTTCTAGGACTGCGATTAAGAAACTGCATTGAAATGCTATGCCTGTCGATACTGGCTTCTCATGAGAGGAACCAAGCTCCGAGAACCCCAATCAGAAAGCAGTCTCTGCAGGGATGTGAGCTAAGGAACCGAAAGCACCCTATTCAAGTCTGAAATGTTGGACAGGGTGAGCCTGGTAAGGGTCGCATGAGGATTAAGCCAGGCTGATTTTCACAAGAAAACAGGTGCAAGGATAAGCTCCTACCCCAGGTACAACAAGAAAAGGTTCTGTATGAAAGAAACACCATTCAGAAGGAGGAAGGCGAGAGGCCTTCTCAAAAATGTGTTTTCCTCAACCTGTAACAGCATTTGTTACCCTCCCATACCTCTTATCTCTGGCAGCTAGTATGCTTGTTGCACTTTTGATTCTCAGAATAGATATGAGGCGGATCCACACATAAAATCATTTTTAAAAATGCCCCATTTGCCCTGGCCGTTTGACGACTCCTAGAGGTGACTAAGACAGCTCACTTGTATCTTGCATCAAACTCCAAGCCAAAGGAAAGAAAAGAATTAGCATTGTCACAGTATTATTAAAAGCTCTCATAGGCTTGTGTATAATTTTTTTGAACAAACAACCAGAGCCCTTGATTATTTCAGTAATTGCAAAATAGAATAAAAAGGTTGAACTCATTCACTAACGGTTTGACATTTTGTGCATCCATTCATAGAGTATATTAGGCAAAGCTACATCTAGTGTTGGTCATAAATAATTTTAATTTGGCACGTGAAATAAACATTGCATTAAAAGTGTGAAATGAACATATAAGTCAACACAATCGATTGCAGGTGCTTATGTATAAATGAGACCCTCCAGCATAAAGAATTGTTGTGCTTCAGAATGAAATGCTAAATTTGTCATGTTGCAAGAGCCAGCAATATTTTCTTAGGCCTACTAAAATGCATTAAATCCAACATTGCATTGGAGACTTGCTATGAAAAACCTGAAGGGCATCTGATGACCACAGTAAAAGCATTGCAGTAGCATAATTCTACATTACAGGGAACATTTAATTCTGTACGAACCGGTTTAAAGTCAGCATCGCACAATGATGTCACTTGCACTGCAGTTTCCTATGTTTTATAGCTAAGCTTACTTATTGTACCCAGCGTGAGCACGACCACATTCACAGCAATATTTTGTTTCCTGCTGCAAAATGCTGAAATAATTGCTGCTATTCCTATTTGAGAGGGTGGAGGCCAGGGGGTGATGAGCGAGGGAGCCTTAGAATGTGATGAATCGGCATCTATGTGCAATGCACTTATAATCATAAAAATGTTTTTATTTATCGATCTCAGACAGCTAGGAGACAAAGCGTGCTCTTGTGTTAACCTTGCCTATCTCTGCTTAAGACCCACACCCAGGGTCCCTGGACCTAGCGGTGCGGGAGGCGCCATGGCACTCCCTCACTTCATGGAAAGCGGGATTTTTGTCTCAACTAAATGAGAGCTTTAAGTAACTTGAAACTAATCTCAGTTTGGATGAGGCACAGGGAAGGGTGACAGGAGAAAGTTGAGGGAGAGATTTCTTAAGCACAATGATGTAAAAACCATCTATTTCCTTATAAAGTCTACAGTGTGTTAAAATACTTCCTTCATTTGAAGTGCACATGAGATATGTTACAATATTTCTTTAAAGCTGCTTTGATTTTGAAATGGCCCTCCATAATTATGCCCTTTTTTCAGAGGAAATTAACACAATTGCAGTTTACTAACTCGGTATTTGGCAGTCTACCATTCTCTGCGGTCATAGCAGGTCCTGTAGATTCATGGTATACATGATAGGCCTCATTCCGTCTGCCATCGTAATCACCCCCTTAATTCACAATTGACTTTGCAAGTCCTTAGGTGTCTTCCTTTCCTTCAACTTGCACAGTAGTTCACAGTATCTCTCCTGTGGGGGAAAAGCACAGAATTTTAACTCTACCAACAGCAGGTGTAACCATTCACAAAGTGTAAGCAGTCAATTCCTGACAACATGCCCTCTGCATGTCCAGATTATGGGCATTACAAGGAGCAGGCAGAAGTCCAAAGGACCACGGCATGCTCCCATGATGCTTCTTTATGCAGTATTGCATCCCCTGTTCCTCTAAATCCCAAGGGTTGTAATGCTGTCACATTGCAAATTTTAATATTGAGATGGAGGTCTTCTGTCTAATGCAGGCCTCCACCCTAGCATTCACTATTGTGCACAATGACTTTCTGCCACATTATTTTAAAGAGATTGGAGGTGTGCACTTTAATGCACATAGCTCCTTTCCACAACAAAGGATTAAAACATTCTTTCAAAGTGCAACGCATGACATTACTTGCTGCCCAACTCAAAGCATCATGCCAACTCTTTGTGAATGTGGCCAGTCATGGTTTTTCATCGCATTTTCAACTGTGTTGTTAGTATTTTGGCTTTTATGAATATTTAGAGGGTGCATTAACTCATTGAAATGTTTTATCTTTAAAAATATTTTCATTGGCGCTCACCAGCTCGTTAGGAGAACCCACATGTAATGGGCAGGTGAGTGCAGTGATGTAGGAGAAAAGCAACCTGCAAGCTGACTCTGACGTTAACCACTTGGAACCTAGTTGGCATCCGTTCAGAAGGGAGGAAGGATTTGGAAAGAAATCCTTTCAAAGCCTGTATTCACCACCCTGGAACACGATCCCTGCTCAACTGAGAATCAGAGGAGACTTTCCTAGGTAACCTAAAGAACTCAAGACTCATCTTTTCCAAGCTGCGTATAGTAAGCAGGGTCTTCAACTCTAAATTAGGTCCCCCAACCTCACTGTCATTTTAAGCTCACTCGATCATCACTCATTATGGGTCAGTCCAAAGCCCAAGGGGCTCATTACGATATAGGACGGAAGTGCCTCCGCAGTGCAGGCGGTGGCGGAAAACATCGATTTAGTTACTCCGGAAGCAGTCTTTGCGACCACCATATTACAATGGGCCAAGATAGCCGATTTTCTGATGGCTGCAATGTTTCCGGCTCCGCGCGATTTTTCGTCACGCAAGAGTGCAGGACGGAGGCAATAGAGAAAGGCCGCCACGCGGAATATCGTTCCACCCGCCAACCAGATTACGATGCATCAAACAGCCCATCACACCGCGGCAGTTAAACCATTGCATCTCGGATGGCGGAAGCACAACTACGGAGAGAGCAACTCAAGCCTGAAACGCCTCAACATGATCCGAGCCATCATGGCTCCTGCTCTACAGGCCTTTCCGCTGCTCTACCTGATCCACTACCAGCAGATAAGACGCCGTCGCGTTCAACAGCAAAGGTACTTCCAAAACATCTCCCAACATGCAAACCCTGTACAACACCAACACCCAGCAATGACAAGCATAACATGAGTGACACCTTCAGGGCTCCTGAAGCTGCCTTGTGCAGACTCCTCCTGGGCCGCAGCACCCCTCTCTGCCACCTACAAGCACCTCTCACACAGCTCCGATCGGGCTGAAGGTGTCAGAATTGCTTGGGGGCTGAGAGTCAGTACACTGCATGTATGAAACATTACCCAATAGGAAGATTTGAACCCCTCGGTAGCAATTTCTTACACCAGGTGTGGTGTTCACCTTACACTTTCCGCTGTTTGCGTGAGGATAAGGAGGTTTACCTAACAGGGGAGGATTGTGATTCAACGGTGAGACACGCTTTAGTTTGCCACCAAGTTGAATAGCACGGCGGTCGCAATGTCTCCGCACCAAATCTTGCCTGCTTCCCAAAAGGAATGCCAGTACCTCCATAATTCCCACACTCACGTTGCTGTCTAACGGAAGTTATCTTATCCTTAAAAACCACAACTGCTGTGGCTTACGGGCAAAAGACACACAATTGATAGACGGAATGCAGAACAAATCAAAACATTCACCCCCAGTCAAGAGATCTGGGTTAAATCCATCATTCTTTTGCTCACCATGCCACCCCAGTTTAGACCTGGCCATATGCAAATCTATCTTGACCCTGTGCCTCATGGGAACAGTCCACCCCGAACTGCCAAGCCAGGTTCTCCCTGGACTGGAAACAAGCATCCTAGGACCGGTTTCGGGGTTTCACCCCTCATCAGCCAGGATAGCTTGATTCCAGTGGCAAAGTGAGCCCGGGACACACGTCTGGGCATAATCGGCGCACTTAGGGCAAGGAAGCAAAAGACACACAATTAATGGATGGAATGCAGAACAAATCAAAACATTCACCCCCAGTAAACAGATCTGGGTTTAATCCATCATTCTTTTGCTCACGATGCCATCCCAGTTTAGACCTGGCCATATGCAAATCAGTCTTGACCCTGTGCCTCATGGGAACAGTCCAGCCATAACTGCCAAGCCAGGTCCTCCCTGGACCGGAAAAAAGCATCCTAGGACCGGTTTCGGGGTTTCACCCCTCATCAGCCAGGATAGCTTGATTCCAGTGGCACAGTGAGCCCGGGGACCCACGTCTGGGCATACCCGGCGCACTTAGGGTGAGGAAGCAAAAGACACACAATTGATGGACGGAATGCAGAACAAATCAAAACATTCACCCCCAGTCAAGAGATCTGGGTTAATACCTTCATTCTTTTGCTCACCATGCCACCCCAATTTAGACCTGGCCATATGCAAATCAGTCTTGACCCTGTGCCTCATGGAAACAGTCCAGCCAGAACTGCCAAGCCAGGTCCTCCCTGGACCGGAAACAAGCATCCTAGGACCGGAATGGCACGGTGAGCAAAAAAACGATGGATTTAGGCCCAGATCCCTGTACTGGGGTGAATGTATGACATTGTTCTGCATTCTGTCCATCAATTTTTGTTTTTGCATGTGGCTTACGGGCAGGCATACCATACATTGTAACCATTTCTGAACCAGTTACTTGTTGCAGCAATGTTCTTTTTCCACCCCCACATGGGATTGTAGATAATACGCTGTCGCCTTCCATTCCTACTTTGAAAACAGATTTCAATAAAGTAAGCAGACTCAAAGCGCTATTGTCCCAACAAGAAGTGTTTCTCACTTTGGCTCGAGAGACCTTCGAATAACAGGTGGCCAGGGCTTCTAGTGAAATCCAGTCACTGTTGAACACGATTCTCCCACTACATTTTGGGGAACTGATTCATCAAATATTTAATGCTTCTGAGACCGAAGGCCTTGCACATTTTATTAAACTGGTGGGATCTGGCCTTGTTTGATCTTTTCAGATGATATTTGGTGTAATACCCTCTTTCATACAATCTATTCTTCAAGGGCATTTGGAGGCTTGCCGTTAATCCTCTTGGTCGCTGATGCAGTTCTGGTGCTTCTACTACTACTTCGGAATGGCTGCCCGTCATGTGGTACTCGACCATACGGTACAATTACAGCTGTACCGTAGACGGATGCAGGAACTTTTTGGGTGCTTGCCTCTGGCTGTTATAAGTGCCACTTATGGACTCACCTACCGTTATGCCTATTTTACTTGCGTCCAACCTGTATTCTGGTGCAGAAAGTGGTCATTCTTCTGGGCTGTGGATTTGTGCCTCTCCAAAGCAGCGCGGCCTGAAGCCAATTATGACCTGTTAATAGGTCCTTTGTTGGCTCATGACCAGGCCTGTTCTAGTGAGGACCACATGCTACTTGCTGCCGTGAATGGAGTGTTGGCATGCTGGAATACTTGTGAGACTGCACTGCACCTCTTACAGCACAGTATCATCGAATATGACGCAAGTTGCCCAGATATACTCCAGGATGCAATGGATTATGACAAGCACGTATGATCCTTCGGACTGCTAAACTGGATGGTGTCCCAGTATGCGTTTAACGACAACAATTGCTCATTGGAAAACATTGCCTTCCAAGGATTTAACGAATTGGTGCATTTTTCAGACGCACCTTGAGCATATTTGGAAACTGCAAATAGCCAACTATATATATTTTTTCTTATCATTCCTTTTTCCACTTTCTCTTTTACTTTATCCACAGTGCTTTGGTTCTGCTCACTTCAGAGATTTGGATTCGCTATTTGCTTCAACCTGGTCACGGAGAGGGTGTCATATGGTTACAAGGGGCACTGTCAACATCTTCAAGTTAGCATGAGCCCGGGAGCCACGATGATGCTTTTGCGCACATTACTAGACAGTTTCTCCTATGCAAAACTGTTTACACCTTTCACATGAGAACTGGCTGCTGCGATCGTTCTCCGCTCATTCCTGAAGTTTAGCCTGAACATGGTAAGCAAGGTCAATCAACAATGCCCCTTGTCATTCAGTTCTGGTCAGGCCCTAGCACATAGATAAAACAGACCCTGCAGCTGCTGTTTGTGGAACACTCATACTTTGATATTACGAGAATGCATGTTTAACAGACACACACTTGGAGAGGGATCCTCCAGGGAGAAGAGCATTACGAACATGTGATGTAGAAATAATATCAATGGCCTAAAGGTATGGGGTCTGCTGACAAAGCCCAGAGAACTTCTATTATATAATTATACTCATTCTGTCCACGGGGAGGGAGCTTAGGCACTATAGTCCTCCTGTGTCCATCATCTTCATAAAATGACGTCTACTTTCATAATGTATGGACTTGCTGTGATGCAGACAATATTGGTATTATGCATTATTACGCTAGTATTGGCACGTATACTACATTTTAGAGCACCTTAGTTGAAATAAATATTGAAAACTAATGAAGTGACTCTGTCAGATCTTGTTGTGGACGGCTACAAGAGTGTGAGCGAAAGGGTGTGTCTTGTTAACGCGATTCCTGAGAGATCAGGGAGTGTTGTGTTCTGGGTTGTCTAATCATTTGTTTATCCTTTTGTGAGTAGGAGAGCGAATGAGACACTATGGCTAGTCGGTCTTTGGGCTCGTGGGTACTAAGGCGGTAGGAGGGCATACCCCCTATACATATGGCCATGGAATTCAAGAGGTACCAAATATGACACTACACTTAGGTCATCAATCAACACATTTCTGGCACAGAGATGATATTTGAATGAAAGTCATCATCACTGCTGTATCACTGTGATCCAGCAATGCAAGTAATTCATTGGTCCACAATGCGATGACTTGTCACAAGCCATACAGTGACCAGCCCCTCATCTGTGTCAACTAATATGTCATGTGTATGCCACCAGCACAACACTCACGGCTCATGGTGACAGTCCCTGACTGTCAAACTTAACAACAACCTTCACACATACCCCTCACCTACCCATCTTCCACCTTCACTGCTCAACACCTGGGACCATGACTCATAAATGTAAACAAAAGACCCTATGAGTTCCCTGCTACCCAATGCAACACCCTGGTGTGTATCTCAAAATCTCTGAGTTGAGCTCAAGGATGTCTGGTTCAATGCTGAACTCAACGCAAGTGCCAAATACATGTGTCACACACCACATCAGAAGAAGTCCAACAAGCATGGCCATGTGCAGCAAAACAGTGGATAGCCAATGTGATCCCATGCCTCCCTGGAACAGATATCATGTCACCTCTGGCCAACTGCACAGACTGCATAATCCAGAGCAATCAGAAGTAACATCCAAAATGACACATATATACCCCAAAGTGTGTGCATCTAGACAAATCTGCCTAGGCAGCCATAGACACTCCACCTGTTACAAAGTGACCATGGTGTCAGTGTGCCACACAAGCATTCCCACGCACAATCCTGACAAGTGACGGTACAAATATAGTGGGCCATATCACAAATGTGCACACAAAACAAGCTCATTAACAAGACTCAACATATCCGTATATGCCATGCACACAAGAAATGCACAGTACAAATAGAACACCCAGCTGAATGCATTCAAATACACACACTCCTACACACAATGTCCTGCCAAGACAACATAACACACACATGGACCTGGCAGTAGAAAGAGCCAAACCAGGCCAAACACTGCATCCCTCACCACCAAATTTAAAACATATGCACATCAAAACACATCCCATTGCAATATCAGCTGAACATCAGGAGACTAACACCTGGCAAGCCCAATGCATCATCCACTGACAGCAGTGCATGCACAGTAAGCAGTGTGTGGACACCAGGAAAACCAGTAACAGACATATCTGAATTCACCACCATGAACTTGATCAGCACAAATCATCACAGCGCACACATCACTTCACACTCAGGATGGGTGGTAGCAGTGCCGCAGCAAACAAGTACTCACTTTAGCTATCACCTGCTGTTACCCAACTCAGGCCAACACATATGGATAGAACAAGACAAGAGGACTGTGCTGGAAACCCATCTGTACTGTACATGAGCAACCATGACTGCAATCAAGTAGACTCAAATAGCACATATCACAAAGTGAAACAGTGCTGATGGGCACAATGGTTCTGGACACAAATCATTCTCCCACAGTACAGTGTCACACTATGGAGTGGTGGTGAGGGTCAAACATTCACATGGCATGCAGTGGCACATGTTCTGATTGAAGTGGTGTATCCAGGAATATTGTACAGGTGAGCAGTGTACAGAGCAAAAAGCCATAATGGAGTATCTCACATTGTGCAGGCCTCAAATTTTCTGTGTGTGACTGGTATGAATCAGAATAGCACATAGTGGAGCACATGAAGTGTAAAGTGACAGCAATGTATGTGAAAAGTCACATACAATGTTTGTTTCCCAGAGTCAGGCAGCACAGTGAGAACAAAGGTAAGCAACAGCAATGTCTGATCCCAAAACACTACACAGACATTGCAGTGACACACTCTGCATACCCACAAATGATGTGGACAAGATGTAGGTGTACCATAGGACTGCGAGGTCACAATGACACACTGCACATAGCTCCGGCAATGCCAACATGTGCCCAAAACCTCCAGCAGGTGTCTGATCATGGAAACAAACAGGCACTCATCAACTGGATCTTACATGTGTGAAAGGGTAATGCTCAAGGGCACATACACATTAATACTTCAGCTAATGACAGGACAATCACACTGTATCATAACTCAAGTGCATACATGTACATTTACCCATGTGACTATGAAGCCATACCTATCCAAGATGAAAACACACCTACACGGGTGTGTACACAAAAAGATAGATACCACAGATACGATGTACCCTGTCCACCCCTCAAGTCATCATGTAAATGGAAATAGCTGCTCTTGATGGAGAGCATACAAATGTGACATGTGTAAAATAGTAGAGGCCACCCAACACAATGAACAGGACAAGAGTAGACCATCACAGACAAGCATCATGGCCCCATGAAGCCGCAGAGCCTAAAATAACATCAGTTGCGGTAAGCTCTGGTAACACCTGCAATCGCAAATAAAGTACATGCCAATGGGAATGTTGCATTCAGATAATGGAACCGATGAACACATACACATACATTGTACTGCATCATTAGCAAGGCCAGCGACAATGCTCAGAACATAAATATAGTTTTATTACATAAACTCAGTATCTGCATACAAAGTGCTGAACATTAAGGGCAACGGCCAGTCCAAAGTAGAGTCCGCACATGTGTGCATGGAAACTTGCCCAAAAACATTGCAACACAGTCCACTGCCATGGAAATCTACCCCGGATAGGGCTATCAAATGGGCAGGTCAGGCACCGCTCAAGGAGAAATGGGGTGGGAAGGGGGAGTCTGCTTCAATTTTGTGGAGAACTCGGAGGGGGATGACTGTCTGGGGCAGTCGGAGGACTAGACCTGGGAGGGGGAGAACTTGTTGAGGTAGAGGGATCCCTTGATGTCTGAGCCTGAGGGCTGGCTGGATTTGGTGGAGTTTTTGCACAGGGAAGTGGTGAAATGCAGTGGGGAGGCTCAGTGGCTGATGTTGCATGTGGAGGGCTGGGTCTCACTTGCCTGGGGATACGATATCCACCCAGTAGCGGCCCGTGGTGTGAGTGCTGCCGGGCGGTGACGTGGGGCGGGGGAGGGTCAGGGTGGGGGGTAGTAAAGTACGGAATACGGCCGAATAGAGGTAAGTAGACATATAAATAAATAAAATGAATTTCGTTGTGCGCGCTGCATCGTATTTGGCGATGCAGCGTGCGCAACGAAATTCGTTTTATTTATTTATATGTCTACTTACCTCTATTCGGCCGTATTCCGTACTTTACAACCCCCTACACCCTGCCCTTCCCCCGCCCCACGTCACCGCCCGGCAGCACTCCCACCACGGGCCGCTACTGTATCCACCAAGTGTCTTGGGCCAAGGGAGAAGTGAGGGGAACAAAACAGCCTCCTTCTTCCCAGAAAGTGGAGCAGGTCGTCGTGGATCTTTCCGGGCAAATGTTTCTGATCTGGTGGTAAGCTGGGGGGGGGTGCATTTTACCCTGCCTCCCCTGTTTTGGAGGTACTACTACCTCTCTTTTTTTCTGTCAAGCTTCCTAGGGGGGGTGGTGGTGGGAGTGGAAGCCTTGGGCACAACAGCCCTCTGAAGTGGTGGGGGGGCAGTTGTGGCAGGCACCAAGTCCATGGCAGCCAGGGCCAGGTTTTGTGCAGATTTGGGATCAGGTGTGGGGATGGGAGGGCTCTTGGAGGGTGAGGAATGTGAGGTATGCAATGTGGATGCATGCTTTTTGGATTTCTGCTTCTTAGTGCCCTGTGATGGGCTTGCTGTTGTGCTGTCATGTGTGCTTCTTGTGTGCTTTGGGGATGATGTCTGGTGTCTGTGTCGCTTGGAGTGCTGTTGTTGTGTGCTGCGTGTGGATGACTTCGTGCCTGAGTGCTCTGGTGTGTGTGTGCTCTGGTCAGCTGGGGTCACTGGCAGGGTGGTTGCGGAAGGGACAGGAGCTGGACTGGCAGCTTGTGACTGCAGAATGGCTGCCGTCACTGTGGAGGCCAAAGACTGGACAGTTCTGTGCAGGCCACCCACGCCCGAATGAATGCCCTCCATGAATGCAACAACCTGTGACAACTTGATGCAGTGATCCTGGAGGGCATTCAGGAGCAAAGTCTGCCCCACAGACAGCTACCGCAATATGTCTATGGCCTCCACACTGAGGGCAGCAGGGGAGACAGGGGCACGGGCAGCGGTGCCTGGTGGGAAAGAGACTCTACCCTTCTTAGGGCAGCGGGCCCGGATACCAGTTGGAGGAGCATCAGGGAGGGTGGACACAGGACGGGGTGTGGCGTACGAAAAAGCAGAGGTAGAACTTCCTTTGCCCGACAACACCGAGGAGTCACCGCTGGAGTGTGAAGATGTGGAGGTAGGTGTTTCTGGACCAGACTCCTCCAGGGCACTCCTGCCCCCCTCCATGTCGCTGTACTCCCGGGGAGCAGTGATGCCAGTAGCTTCCACTACGGTGTCGGGCCCCTCGCCTTCCCCGGCCTCTGTAGATGCTGTAAGTTGCAGAGGCACGGTTCAGTAAAGTGGCCGGCTCACAAACATGAGATGCCATACAAACAGAAATGCTTGGGCTGAAGCATTTGACTCTCCATGTACTGTCTGCATAAGTCCAAAAAGAATTCTTGATCAGCTGATGCATGGAAACATGCTCATTGGACGGTCATGGTCCATGTAGCGTTCACACTGCCAAATTGCTGTGCATGTGTCGACATCTCAACATCACATCCTATTGTCTGCAGGCTCACCTACATACCTTCAGCTAAGAGAGCTATATATCTAAATATGCTGTGTGTGGCACACTTGAAGTATGAGTCCACCCAAGCCCACATATACAAAGTAAAAGGAAACTATTGCTAAGTGACATCACATACTTACGTCCAATAACTTAGGTACTGCAGCACAACAACTGTTGAACATTGGTAAAAAATCTATACATGGATCAATTACATGGAAGGGCACAACACTAATCTCCAAATGCACCATGACATGAAGCTCACTGATATTCACTGCCAGTTGATGTTTCAGAGACTGACACTTATGCATATGTCACCTGGCCACATGACAATCCAAATGTTGTACAGATGCTGAACCTCTGCACTCACCACTGAGGCTACTTAGAAGCCTTGCACCACACTAGAGACATCTCAGAGGTCCCTGCCTTGCTCAGGACTGGGATTAATGCAGTGTGTCATGCGCAACATCACACTTTGTAAAATACTTACCCCCAACTTGCTGCTGTTGAGCCCTCAAGCGTCCATCCAGCTCTGGCTTTGTCACTGCCAGGATACGGGCCAATAGTGGGGTAATGCTCCGGCACGCCAACCGGCCACTTCGAGGAACCAGCCCCAGCATAATTTCTGCACTGTTTTTGCTGAGGCGGCAGATGTCATCCCACCTCTTGTGGCAGTGATTATGTCGCCGGTTAGAGACCCCCAGGGCCCTCACCTTGCGGGCGATGGCCCTCCATATTGCCTTCCTCTGATGGACCTTGAGCTGTAGGCATGGGAGACACGATGAGACCTTTTTTACACTGCGTTGTGGACCATTGTGTGTCAGTACAGAAGCATGTAAACACATACCACACACATAGATCAATGGACAGCAGAGTCCATAGAACTTGTCCCATGCTACACTCTGAGCAAGCTTGCTGATCATAATTTATACATCTATGATGATGGATCGACTCCCTGCCCATCTCATACACATGCAGAGTGCCAGCAGGGCAATCAAGGTGATACAGGCCCTCATCTGTGATGCACAATGAGACTCAGCATGACCGAAAATACACTGTAAATGATGTCTAGTGGTCAGATTCACTGTGTCCAACACTACACACCCCTTTATGACCATGACCATTGTATAGCTACACCTGTCATGGAGCTCACAATTAGGTCCCTGATTGTACATTCTCTCACTCATTTCACAAGGTGTAGGCCTGTATGGTGTACTCCTCAGACCTCTAAATGCTTCTTCACATGTAGCGGGGTGGTCTACTCATATGTCTCACAGAGTCATTGTAGTGAAGTGGCCTGGAGACATAGTGCATTTTCAGGCCATGCCGGGGGCTTTTTCACAGAGGCAAAAAGTCATACATCATAAGATTTACATGCATGTACAATGACAATGATGACACAGTGCATACACATGGGCGACTCTACACATATTGGCAGCAAAATAAGGATGACATGTCCACTGTACATTTATCATATGGTTGAGAGGTGATTTTCCACTGATCTAGACAGTTACAGGCCTTGTACTCTTGTGCATACTGGGCTCATCTCCATTGTCTCACTGACAAATCAGTACATCCCTTAATCAGTACCCTCTGCACAATGGACAGGTACCATCTCGCTGATGCTCATATGTGTGCTTAATGAACTTTTACAGGACATGTCACAGGGAATGTGTGTACAAAGTGAGATTACATAAAGTCATCAGTGTGACTGTACTACTGCTAAACCATGAAATGTCAAATTCATCATTGCATGCAGTCAGGGATCAGGGTGAACAAGGCTTTTCACCATTAACTTGAATTAATTCTGCTAGACAGAGTCTCACACATGTACATTACACATTCTGAGCTCAACATGTGTGATGTTTGGCATCAATGGAGCTGCAACCTTGTCGATGGTGCCATCCTCCCAACATACTCAAGTGCATCAACTTGTACGTCATGTATGGGCCATGCAGATGTAAAAATCAGGATGCATGAACATTGGCTTGCAGTCTGAGGCACATACTACTGTACAGTAACATATGTTGAGCACTCTGAGCACTCAAAGTAAGTTTCACATACACTTACAAGTACCTCTGGAGCACCATAGAGCCGTCCGTACTGGCCAAGGACCTCGTCCACAAGGACCTCCAGCTCCTCTGTGGTGAAGGGACGGGCCCTCAGGTTCTCAGTACGAGCCATGAGCGGTTCCAGAGATGATGTCCAGCAGCAGTTGCGTCACCGCCACAGGGAGATGGTGCGCCGAGCAGTGTTTCGCTGCTCTGGGGTCCGGCACACCCATAAACAGCTGACTTACCGGTGGTCAAACATCTTGGACCGGGAGCAGAACCTGCTGGACCTGCTAGGTGTTGAGGTTGTGGTGCTTGGTGAGTAGCTAATCATAGTAGTATTGTGTGTTCTGTTCTGTGTTATTGTTATTGCGAATATTATTTTTTTCCCAAATAGCAAGAATGCTGCTGCTTACATGCAGGTAAGTTACGTTTATCTTATGTGATTTTTATTCTTCTAGACAGGTGCTCGGCGCTACTAATCTTACTTGTTTGCAACTTTGCGCTCGCTTGGGCTGATTATGTAAGAGAGTTTA
This sequence comes from Calotriton arnoldi, assembly GCA_963921515.1. Lineage (NCBI taxonomy): Eukaryota > Metazoa > Chordata > Amphibia > Caudata > Salamandridae > Calotriton > Calotriton arnoldi. The sequence continues at coordinate 1,524,002 of CAWUFW010003562.1, forward strand.
GAGAACTTAAGTTAGGTAATGCTAGAGAGACTCCAGTCCTTTCCTTTGTCCTCCTGTCACTAAGATAGTGTTGGATTGCTAGGTAGTTTAGTTACTTAGTATTGGTTGGTCATTTTTTAGCGGTCTGCACGTCACGTGCTACTGAGTGCTGACTCCAGTCCTTAGTAGAACCTTTTGTAGTTTGTTCGTGAGTGAGTAATATAGCAACTAAGTCATCAGCACATCAGCAGCAACCAACCAACAATTTGGTGTATGCAAATTCATGCGTCCGTCTATGCATTTTTGAGGACTAAAATAAATGGAAAAGCAGACTTAGTGAACAATTGGCCCGTCAAAGGGGGTTGATTCATTGATGATTTCAAATGAGATTGAAACTTAGAAGAAGCAAATATATTTTTGGCAATTCATTTCCAATGTCTTTGGAAAAGGTGGGCTAGGTCAGGTGGTACTTAGGTTTAGGATTCTGGAATCGGAATGGAACACTGGATTAATAAATAATAACTAGACGGTCCGCGAATCCCGCAATACTACTAGTCGATCAGATTAGATAGGTCAATTTTATTGCAATTGTTGTTTCCAAAAATGTTTTTAGAGCGTTTTTAAAAATATTTTATTTGTTTCACACCAATCATCAATGTTTGTCTCTTTCTTTATTATATCTTACATGATCAGCACCCAAGGGCAAGAAGACGACGGGGTCTGAGGCGGGAGCTGGAGATGCCTCCCAGGGCCAGGACCGCTCCTCTACCGAGCGCTCTGCTGCTGGCCCCAGTAAGTCCTCCTGTTGTTAATATTAATCATTATATTTCCCTTACTTTCTACTGCACCTTATTTTTTCCGAACTATTATTTCCATTTCCTAATTCTATTTTTTACCAAATCTTCTTCGATCTATCTGTTTCTAAATTCTTGTTATCCCTGCCTCTAACTGCCTCTGACTCTGTACTACTACTACTATTAGTCTGTCTGTAGCTTGCCCAGTTGGCCACTCTTTGGGCCAGATGTATCAAGCGTTTTACCGTTCGCAAACGGGCCAATTCGCACAATTGGTCCGTTTGCGAACGGTAAAAAGCCTTGTGGGATGTATCATCCCAAAAGTCATTCGCAAAATAGGGAATCGCAATTTATGCGATTACCTATTTTGCGAATGCATTTAGGGAATCGCAATTTGCGATTCCTTAAATGCAATGCAGGAAGCAAGAAAAAATTGCGACCTGGCTTTAAGGAATCGCAAATTACCACCAACTTCAAGTTGGTGGTAATTTGCAAATTCCTAGAAAAATGCCATGTGGCACACACACATGCCCTTAGGGCATGTATGTGCGCCACATGTGCATACTTACCTTTTTTGGGGGTGCATCAGGATGGCCTTTTGGCCCCCTTGCACCCTTGAAATTGCATGCGCAATTTGCAAGTACCTATTTGGTACTCGTAAATTGCGAATGCAATCCTATTCATTCCTATGGGTATCTAGGCCCATAGAAATGAATGGGAAGGTATTCCTTAATAGCTAATCGCAATTTGCGATTCGCTATTAAGGAATATGTAGGAATCGCAAATGTTTTTGCAAATCCTACATACATTGCATTTTGCGATACTTAAATAGCGAATCGGTAAAATTCGCTATTTAAGAAACGCAAAAGCAATTCTTGATACATCTGGCCCTTTATTTTAAAAAAGTTTTAAAACTCAGATTCACCAGATATTTTACTATTTTTGATAGGATAGGACATACTACTACTGTCTACTCTACTCTAGCACACGATTTGTACTAGTGATGTATGTGGTGTATGTATGTATTCTATTAACTATTTTCAATCTTGCTAGTGAAAAAAATAAAATAAATATGGCATCTAAAAATGTGTAATATTTTTTCTAGGCGTACCGACCCCCAGTGCCGGAGTCTGCGGCAGGGCAGGCGACGCCAGCCAGGAGGGAGCAGCGGATGCGGCAGCTGCCGCAGGGGTGGGAGAGCCACCAACAGCAGTGGCAAGTTATACTTATATTCCTTACTTATTGACAATAGTTAGACACTCGCTGCAAGGGTGTACACTGTATGTTGAGAGAGACTAAGTTGTTGTGAACAACGGTTGAAGAAGACACCCTTTACTTAGCATTAGCAATAGCATTAGCGGCGGGAGTTGAGTAACTAATGGCCTCTTCTTTCTGGCTTCAACTCAGCTGGGAAAGTTTTAAGGAGAAGGCTAAGAGTCAGACGACCTTGATGGATGGGTTGAACGAAAGGGGAAGAAGGATGGAAGGAGGAAGGACGGGCGAGATGTAATATATGACTGGCAGAGAAGGATGCGTGGGATGCATAGGTGGCTGAATGGAATCGGATGCATGGGTGGTTGAAGGATGGGTGGTTGGTGAAAGGAAAGATGCCTGCCTGGGTGGGTGAAACTGTATGGGTGATAGGAAGAATCCTCCAGGGGTTTCATGGGTCAAACTCAAAGGCAAGCAAGGAAGGACGCATGGGTGGTGGTTTAAAAAAAATAACAAATGTATGTTGTTGGTGAAACTAGGGTTTGTTGAGAGATTAAAAAGAATGATAGACATGTTTACTTTGGATGCCTGGATGGTATTCAATCATCATAGCATAGGTGGAGACTGTCACTGGATGAAGAGTCTTTGAAGAGAATGTAAGAAAAAAAAAAGCGCGCCAGAGTAGCAAAGCCAAGGAGAATACAAGATTAGAATTAAAAAAATATAAGGCTCGAAGAGCAATGCAATGATTGATAAATGGAAAAATCACTGGGAAGAGAAACAACAGGACTGTTTTTTTGCAAGGTTTTTGATTCAAGGTTGTATTTTCAGAATACTCCTTTGACTCACAGTAGTTTGCAAGCACAGCATATATATTGGGTATGTATGTTATCAAGCGCCTCCCTCCGACTCCGAGGCCCACTCCCTACCTATGTCATTTATTTTCAACTGTGTCAGCCTGCCATGGGTGGCCTATCGGCTGCATGGCACAATAAATCAAAAGTACCTCATGTCGTCCCATATATAATCAATGATCATTTGGATCAGATATCATCTGCCTTTTTGTAGTAGTCGGGGTGAAAGTGAAATTGAGCAGTTGCTATTGATGTAACAGAGTATGGCCACCCATAATAGAAAAATAAGATAATTGTGTAGTTGTAGACTACAGCTTCCCCACCCGCAGACAGTAGTAAATAAAAATAACGTGAGTCTGCGGCACGAGTATGTTTGTCTAGGGCGCAAGCTGACTGAGCTGGCATGCCTACAACAAGGTTAATTTAGCTAAACAAGAGAGAGAAGAAGAAGACTTGTCTACTCCATAGTGCCTAGTAGTAGTAATGCCTGAAACGCCCACAAATGTTAGAGGCAGAGGAAGTGGGAGGATACCACAAATGTTATGTACTGTGCTTGCTAGTGCTACTGTGCCACTATGTGTAGAATTAATTTTGTGTTAATGTTTTGCTAAGAGTATTGGTTACAATTGTCTTTTTTCTTTCTTGATATAGCTACTCCTTCCCAACCAAAAGCACAACCAAACAGGAAGGAGTTGGGAGCCATGGCCCGGCGCCGGAAGCTGGAGGCCATCTGCAAAGAATATCGGCGGCTGGTGGTTCTGGCGGAGGAGGAGGCGGAAGCAGCTGCAGCCTCCTCCAATGCCCCGGGCCCCAGCCAGGCCACCCCAGCGGTACGGCGCCGCAGTCTGGCAGCTGCCCACCGTGCTTCATTCAACACTGCTGCCCCCCCTGTGGATGCAATTGTAAAGCATTCAAGCGCTGCATGCTCCTCTGGGTGGTGCGCCTAGCGGAGCGGATGAAGGTCCTGGAGGGTAACAAGAGAGCCTGCCGCTAGAACTCCGTCGCATTGCCCCTTTTTTAATCTTTTTTTTGGTGGGTGGGAATTGGGCGTTGGGGAAAAGTTGGGGTTTATATTTATTATTTATTATGGACAATGGACTCTAGCGGACATTGGTTGGACTTCTTTATCTTTGGACATTGGTTGGGGTTAGGGAGAGGGGTGAGTCAGGTGTTGTGGGATTTGTACATTAGTTTATTTTGTTTGGGGAATAAATTATTTATACTTAAAGTTTACATACGATGTAAATGTTTTGTGGGGGGGTTACTCTTTTACTTCACATGGTTTCCTTTGCTGCTGGAGGGCCTCAGCCAGTTTTTGATTTAAATAATCTGCTGATAGTGTAACACACGAACAGATAGATGCAGTACCCTCACTTGTGAGTGACTTGTCCTACTAGTACTGTCAGTCTCTCCTCCTAGTCTATGCAGTCTGCAACTGGACTCGGAACGGAAGGGTGTGTGTTTGTGAATTAATTAATTTCCATATTTTTAATTATGCCTCCTCCAAACTTATTCTCTTACCTGTGATTGATGTTTATTTAAACTTAGGCACAGCGATGGCTGCATGGTGATGATGGTTTGGTTTCCCAAGATGCCATGGTGGTGGTGGTAGGAGTAGTAGACACTGGCAGTAGCATTTGCAAAAAAAGAAAATGAGACAGTCAGTCGCCTGAGGGAAACTCATGAAGGAGTAGTAGAATGAAGTACAGTACACAAGAAGACTGCCAAACAAGAAACCATGATGATAAGCGATGCTAAAGTAAAATAAAACATAATGGTGGCGGGGATAGCCTAGTACAAGTTACAAACTGTAGTTGACTCGACCTATGAAGTGGACAAGCATAACCTTTAGTGCTGTAAGGATGATGAATCGATGCTGGCAATTAATTATGATGGATTATGTTCCTCTGGAAACAAAATTGACTTGGAAATACTGAGCATGGGTGGGCAAGCAGAAGAAGATCCTCGCCCTGCCTTGAGTTAGTGCTGCTTTCACCGCATCCGCCCCAGCAAGTGTGTGATCAATTATTGGTGTAAATTAATTTAATTTAGTCACACCTCAATATAAATCACACAGCCCGGGGGAAGAGTGTTAGGGTTTGATGAATGGTTGGGAAGGGGTATTTGAGGGAAAGGTTCGACAAAGACAAACACTACACATGGACAACACACAATCTTGGCAGACGACCATCATAAATCTGTTAAGGGAGAAAAAGGAAATGCATGCATGATGATGACTTGATGGTTAATGATGAGCAGTACTAGACTAGCAGTACAGGCCAGGGCAGCAGTGTATTATTAATTATTATTATTATGCAATTGCCTTGCCTGTCTGCCCCCAGAGAGACCCAAATTACATACATTTTATGTTCTGTTGTACCGGGCTTCCTATTAAAGCTAGCAAAGAAAATTAAAAAATAGCTGTAGGGGTCAAATATATAAGCAAACATAATACACAACAACCCACACTGTCGTAAAATGATTGAAGAGAAAAAATGAATCAAATGAAATAAAAGAAGACGATACTATAAGTTACTATGTTACGGTCAAATTGGGAGTTGCATCTCGGCATTCCTCTTGGTCCTTCCTTCCATGGACGCTCCGTCCGTCAATCTTGGGTGCCACTGCCTGCCTGGCGGATGCGGATTGGTAAGATAAGTGTGAGTTGTTTTTCCCAGTATAGCACAGGGTAAAGGCCGGCCTGTAAGTGTAGATGGAAAAACAAAAGGGATATTGAAAAATCAAGGAGAAAAGTAAAGTTAAAATGCATAAATTATGGAGGAGTGCAACAAGATCATTTTCAGAGGTGGCATGGCTAAATCATGTCTACTCTGTTTCCAGCATTAACCTACAACAACAACAGAACAGAGCAGGCCAGTGGCGCCCACCCAACCTCCACTTAGCTTAGATTTTGAGCCAGACAGAGCACACATATACAGCAACATAGCATTTGCCAAATTAAGTAACTAAATCAATGCACCGCTGTCAGTCATACCACTACACTCGCCTCCACCACTACACAGACATGTAGGTCTGCTGTGGTTGTTGTTGACTTGTTTACCTTTTAGGCCACTTCATGAAACGCCCGAGTTATTCCATCAATCATCTCCAATCCTACTGACTGACTGCGACGAGTATAGTATGGTCATCATGGTGTCCAACTCTGTAGTGTACCGAGTGAGTCCAGATTCCATATTCAAAAATGCAATGGATCGGCCTACAGTAGAAGTACAATTTTGTTATTAAACAACAAGAAGAAAAACATTGACTTGAGTTACATTTTTGTGTGTAGATTAAATACTAGTACACTTCACGCACAACAACACAAACACCAATCACTCAGAGTCAGCATCCAATGCATGCCATCATCATTACCTGTTCTAAAGGGGCAGTCCCTCTCGGCTCGGAAAGGAGGATAGCTATAGTCATGTTCTTTGGAGGGACTCGACGAGGCAGCACAGGCACACATTTCTTGTACTTGAAGTAGGTCATCTAACACACTACTTCCATGACCTAAGTAGCTGTCATCATCTTCCTGCTGTGCTACTTCAGGTATAGTGTAATCCGGTGGTATAAAGTCTGATTCATTTTGGTCATGGTTAACCTCTCCACGTTTTGGGGCGAGAGACTGGTCCTTTTCACTGTTACAATGGCACCAGCAGCACTGAAAACACTCTAGGAAGAGACACTTGTGACAGGGCAAGCCAGATAGTTTATCGCCAGCCTGCTGAGCACTGGCCATTGGCCCCTTTCCCAAACCAATACATCAATGGGTTTTGATCAATGTAGACCTCTGTTGGGTCATCCAGATAGGCCTGGACCATCCGCTCAATGCTCAGGGGTGCTCTGCTTTGCTCGGCCTCTTTTGCCTTTGCCTCAGCACTGGACCTAACAAGCCCTTGCCGTACATACCATTCCTGTGCCGATTTTACTGGGGCTGATGATCCTGTTCTTGCTGTTGGTCTTGGTGTTGTTGGTGGTTTTGACTGCTGTGAGCCAACCACACTGCCCTCAGGGTCTGAAGTTGAATTTGATGCCGGCTGCCCTGCAGTACTTGTTGTGGTGTGGAGTAGCGGCCCTCTAATTCCCAGCTGTTCTTTTTCTAAGCGACTGGCTTCCCCAGCTATCCAAGTTTTGTACTTGGCAACATCCACTTCTGAAAAAGGAATCAATGTGTTAGTGTTCAGTACTGCTTTGTACCGTGGATCCAGAATTGTGGCAGAAATGTAATGGTTGGATGACACAATGCCTCTTTGCACCCTTGTATTTTCAGATAAGCGAAGGGTTAAGCTCTCCACCACCTCATATGCTTTTTTTTTCCTCCACACCTGCATACATTGCAGACACCCCCTTCAGCTGTTCCTGTAGCATGTGCAACAATGGGATAGCTTGGCCCATAGTACAGTCCTCCTTGCTGACTTCATGTGTGAAGAGCTCAAAAGGAAGTAGCATCTCTGTCAGGCATTTAACTAGGCCCCATTGGTCCATCTCAACGGTCATGCCTTTCACAGTAGCATCCCCTCTTTGCATGACATATTCATTGATTGGTCTATACTGCTCAAACAGACGTTCAAGCATGTAATAAGTTGAGTTCCAACGTGTTGGCACCTCCTGGATGAGTGCTTAACTGGTACTCTATGCCCACGTTGAATGATCCTCAGCTGCTTCCGGGCTTTAAAAGAATCCGGGCTTGAATGTGTGCAGATTCTTCTGCAGGTGGTCAGTAAGTTGCTGACTCAGTCTTATTTTTTCAGAAAGTCTTGAACAATAATGTTAATGCAGTGTGCCAAACAGAGGACCCTGAAATAGCCACCATCGTACTAACTATATTACTGCCATTGTCCGTGGCAACGAAACCAATTTTAAGCCCTCTTGGGTGCAGCCATTCAAAGATCTTGCTGTTAAACTCTTCCAAAATGTTTTCAGCAGTATGAGATTTCTCCATGGCGAACATGGCTACAGTTGCATGTTTCCAAGTGGCATTAAAAATCTCAGCAGTGTCAACACCTGCAGATATCTTTTCTCTAACCCCCACAAGAGAGATCCAGTGTGCAGTGATGCACATGTAATCAGTGGCTTGGCAACTGGTCCACATGTCTGTTGTCAGGTGGATAGTGTGAACAGAACTCTGCTGCAAAGCTTGTCCAAGCAATTCCAGCATGTCGTGATGTATTGCTGGAACAGCAACTCTGGCAAAATAGGACCGGCTGGGAACCTTTCATTTTGGGCAGATGGCTGTCACAAATTCTAGAAAACCCACCCCTTCCACAAAAGAAAAAAGGGAGAAGGTCCAGCGCTAACATTTTAGCCAGCTTCGCACTGTACAAATGTGCCGTTGGGTGGTTGCGTTCGTACTGCCCCTCCAACCTAAACATGCTGAGAATGGTAGCCTGGATTTTTTTCTTTTCTGGTGCCATTGATGCAGGTGACATCTTCTTGACGCCAGATGTTGTTAGGCTCAATACACGTTTTGTTGCGGTACTCTCTTGCCTGGGACCCCTTGGTGTCTTAGCCTGACTCTTACTCTGGTGCCACTGCGATGTTGCTGATGTGGATCTGGCCGGTACCACTGCACTGCTGGGGACAGGGCTACTTTGTGTACCAGAGAAAATGTCTCCCTCTTGTTCACCTTCCACCGTAATCGGATCTTCTACTCCTTCATCCCCACCAATAACAATGGGTGCAGTTTTTTGGCCGCTAAGGTGAGCCTCCCACTGGATCATGTGGTGTTTTTTCAGATGGGTTGTTTGGCCTCCGGTACCATAGTTTGTACCAAGCTTACCCCGACTAACACCTTGTCCACAAAAGGAGCATATCGCAATGTTCACCTCCTTCCTGCTAACCGAAAAGAAGTCCCAAACTGGGAAGGTCAACTTTCTGGAGCTGCTGGTGCCACTTTCAATGCCGGATGAACTGGTAGGTGGGCGTGGAGTTTGACTCTCTGCAGTACCTACTTCTACCGCGGTGGTTGTGCTAGATGTAGGTCGCTGCCCCGGGCCTTTGCAAATGCAAATATGGAAGCTGGAGGTGGTGTTGATGTTATCTGTGTTGGTGGTATCCGTGCCACATTCCTCACAGCAATTTGAGATGGGGTAATGTCGGTCTCCACTGGGGCGGGACTAATGTCCATGATGACTGGCTCGTCATCATCATCCTCCTCTTCTTGTACATCTATCTCCATAACTCTAAGGCTTTCTGGAACCTTCCTTTTCCCTAGCCTTGTCTTGTGGTGTGTCTCACTCTCAGGCTGAGGTGGTGGGTTCCAAGTGGCGTCTAGATCATCAGAAGGGGGACTTGCAGAAGAACTCAATGGACTAACCCTCCTTTTTCTTGCTGGGGATCTGGAAGAAAATGGATCTTCTGAAGGAGAGGCTTGCTCTTCTTCTTCCTGTGCAGGAAGCTCGATTTCCTGAACTGCCCCTACTTCAGGAGGAACAACTACTATTGTGGGCGGTGGTTGCGGCTGTTGTTGTCCACTTATCTGAGTTTCCTGCATTGATTGGGTACTACTTTGCGATAACAATAAGTCAATTTCAACATCACTGCTCGTTGTCATGATTAGCCTGGCTGCCTCTGCGACAGACATGTGCTTGGGCCTAGGTTGGTGGGCTGGGTCCACTGATGCGGGGGTGCTGCTCCCAGGTTGCTCCCCAGACACCGCTGCTGCAGGCACAATTTTTTGTTTCCCAAAAAAGATCTTGGGCGGCACACCAGTCTTGGTAAGTGGCAGTTCCTTCTCCTCACTGGCAACTTTTTTGGTACTGGAGAACCGGGTACCTTTCTTTGGGGCCATCTTCTTCAGATGTCAGCAGCACGCAGTAGCACAAGTTGAAGAGATGTCTGTGGTAACACGTCACGTGACTTCATGCGCAGCAGGACTTCTGTCTGGTAGTACTAATGGTGATGACGCCTCCTCCTCTTTTGTGCACCTAAAAGCAAAGAAGCAAGAAGAACATCAGTGAAACGTGGCATTTGTTGTTGTGGTTCACTTACTACTAGTACAAACAAACATATATAATATATAACTTAGTGTGTGGTCACACTTGTTAGTGTTAGTATTAATATTATTAAATTTTATTAACTCAGTTATTAAAAAAACATACAACAGTGTAGCCATTTGTGAGACTTTGACAACAAGGGCTTTCATGGTGTACTGTGTACACTCAGGAAGTATAGGAAAGAAGAAGAACAAAAACAAAAATACAAATGTAATGGAACCTGTTTGGCACTGTGCATCACATGGGATGCAGCATTCAGGGAGCTGTAGCTGGCAATGGGGGTGGAAGAAGTAAGCCAAGAGGAACAAAGGAAAGACATGCAGGCCTATGGCAAAAGCAGCACACTAACTACCACCACAAAATGGCAACCAGCCACATGGTCACTCACAACAAGCAGGAGGCCTGGAAAACAATGAACTCAAGCAGGCCTATATGGCCAGACAAAGGAGGCATGCTAAACAACACTGCTTTAATGCAACAATGCAAAAACGAAAATCCACAGGGCTAAAAAAGGTTTGCAAGTAACACAACAACCACACACATCCAACAAAGGCATTTATTTAACACACACGAAAAAAGTGAAATACAAAAAAAAAACATTTTGCAATTCAATCCAATGCCATCCATGCCCTAAATGATGTTTAAATTCTACAGACACCACAAAAACAGTTGCTTCATGCACCCATAATGAGTAGCTCTGGCCCTATTGGTTGGAAAACCCATTGGCAGACTAGGCCACATAGTGAATCAATTCAAATCAATAATATTGCAAATGTATTAAAAAATGTAGTGAACTGTGCTGCATTTTTTTGCTGGGTAAAAAAAGAAGAAAATTGCATGCAAAACAACAAGGCATGGCCACCACAAAGAAATCTTGCAGGCCTAATGCAGAAACACACTGGCTGCCTTCACAAAGTGGCCGCCAGCCACATGGCCAGGCCACCACAACAACAAGAAAGGGAAGACAGACAATGCAGGCCTATGGCAAAAGCACACTGGCTGCCTTCACAGGATGGCCACCAGCCACATGGCCAGGCCACAACAACACGAAGCAGTTAGCCAAGAGGAACAAAGGAAAGACATGCAGGCCTATGGCAAAAGCAGCACACTAACTACCGCCACAAAATGGCCACCAGCCACATGGTCACTCACAACAAGCAGGAGGCCTGGAAAACAATGAACTCAAGCAGGCATATATATCCAGACAAAGGAGACATGCTAAACAACACAGCTTTAATGCAACAATGCAAAAACGAAAATCCATAGGGCTCAAAAAGGTTTGCAAGTTACACAACAACCACACTACACACATCCAGCAAAGTCATTTATTTAACACACACAAAAATAGTGAAATACCCCAAAAAACACATTTTGCAATTCAATCCAATGCCATTCATGCCCTAAATGATTTTTAAATTCAACAGACACCACAGAAACAGTTGTTTCATGCGCCCCTGAATAGCTCTGGGCATATTGGTTGGAAAACTCATTGGCAAACTAGGCCACATAGTGAATAAATTCAAATCAATAATGCAAATGTATTAGAAAATGTAGTGAACTGTACTGCATTTTTTGCTGGGTAAAAGAAGAAAAAATTGCATGCAAATCAACAACAAGGCATGGGCACCACAAGGAAGGCTTGCAGGCCTAATGCAGAAGCACACTGGCTGCCTTCACAAAATGGCCGCCAGCCACATGGCCAGGCCACAACAACAAGAAAGGAAAGACAGACAATGCAGGCCTATGGCAAAAGCACACTGACTGCCTTCACAAAATGGCCACCAGCCACATGGCCAGGCCACAACAACAAGAAAGGGAAGACAGACAATGCAGGCCTATGGCAAAAGCACACTGACTGCCTTCACCAAATGACCACCAGCCACATGGCCAGGACACAACAACAAGAAAGGAAAGACAGATAATGCAGGCCTATGGCAAAAGCACACTGGCTGCCTTCACAAAATGGCCACCAGCCACATGGCCAGGCCACAACAAGAAGAAGCAGTAAGCCAAGAGGAACAAAGGAACGACATGCAGGCCTATGGCAAAAGCAGCACACTAACTACCACCACAAAATGGCCACCAGCCACATGGTCACTCACAACAAGCAGCCTGGAAAACAATGAGCTTAAGCAGGCCTATATGGCCAGACAAAGGAGGCATGCTAAACAACACAGCTTTAATGCAACAATGCAAAAACGAAAATCCACAGGGCTAAAAAAGGTTTGCAAATTACACAACAACCACACCACACACATCCAACAAAGGCATTTATTTAACACACACGAAAAAAGTGAAATACCCAAAAAAACACATTTTGTGTAATTCAATCCAATGCCATCCATGCCCTAAATGATGTTTAATTTCAACAGACACCACAGAAATAGGTGTTTCATGCACCCATGAGTAGCTCTGGGCCTACTGGCTGAAAGGCCTATTGGCAGACTGCTGGGCTAGTGAATTAAATACATATTGCAAATTAATTTCAAAAGTTGGAGAAAATGCAGTGAACTGTGCAACATGTTTCCTTTATAAAAGATGAAAAATTACTTACAAAGAAACAGCTAGGCTCCTACTGAACTACAGGCCACCCACCACAATACATTTTTTAAAAATGATGAAAAGTACAAAAAAATGTAGGTGCAATGCCCCAATCAAACAAACAACACCAATTTTCCAACTTACTTGTGAAATCTCAGATTCAAAAGTCCTCAAATCCAATGATATATGATGCAGCAGCCACAAAGAGTGATCCTTCCAGCTCCAAATCCAAATGAAAAGTGGAAAGGAGATGGACAAAGCACTGGGAGGAGTCAGCTGGACAGGAACAGGAAGTTGGAGAAAAAGGACTCCTTGCACAAAAAAGCACAGGCAAGTGTGAATCTGAGGAGTTTTTTTAATCCAAATCATCATTTTGAGAAGGTTTTGATGCTGCTCGAGAGAGATTCTTCTCCAGATTGCAAATTCTGCGTATTCGGGATCGCCTGAATGACGTGTTCGCGATCGCACACTCTCGCGGGACCGTGCGGCTGGCTACCAAATCTCGTGGCGCTCGCGAACAGATGGGAAATCTCGTCGGCGATTGCAGGCATCCCGGTAAGTCGCTCCTGAGTTTACACCCAGTGTTAATGTTATAGGAGTGCACATGTGAGAAAATGCATTGGTCTGTCCGCCATCACCTGTCATTTTCATCCATGTGTGCATGTATACACATTCCATGTGTATTTGTGTTTCAGTTTTGTGAACATGTCAATGTGTGTAATGCAGGCTCCTCCCACAGTCATGATGGACTGACCCCGTAATGTGCATATATGTCTGTCCACTGTGCTCTATGTTTATGTATTGTTGTCCAGCATACACTCACTGGCCTCATTTCTTTATGATGTAGTGTTTTGTGGTACTGAATGTTGAGGTCGTGCAGTGACAGCAGTGAAATTGAACTCATCATTGTTGCTGTTAGCCACATGTCCTGTGTCATCTACCCACAGGGCTGGGTACACATTATGTAGCAGTGCAGCATATGCCCTACACATCTACTCATTTTGAGCTGGTAGTAGTTAGTGTGTACACACTGGCTACCTGAATGACTACAGGATATCAAGGTGTATATGCATGCCACTTGTGCATTACATGTGTTCACCAGTCCTGTCAATGTTGTGGTTGTTTGAGTCATTCTGTAAGCTGTTACCCACATCTCATCTTTGACTCATTTTTACATGTGTCCCCTGACAGAGTGCGTAGGAGAAGACCACCTGTGTATTGGCCTTTGCCAGACCTGGCGACAATGGAGGATATGGATATCATAAAGAAATACTGTCTAAATCGCCTTACCCTGCGAGAGCTATGTGCTTAGTTGGAGCCCCATTTGAGGCCTGACCGAACCTATCCAACAGCTTTGACACCAACAGTTAAGGTGATGGCCGCACTGCATTACTTTGCCACTGGTTCTTTTCAGTACACGGTGCCCATAGCCGGTGGGATGTCTCAGCCTATGTTCAGCATGGTGTTGCATGATGTCCTGTCAGCATTGTTGACCTACAAGGACAGCTACATTCACTTTCCAAGACGAAATGAATTGGCAGATGTGAAGGGGGGTTTTTATGACCTTGGACACATCCCAAAGGTTGTGGGAGCCGTTGATGGGACACACATTGGCCTAGTTCCACCACAGGCACGTGAGCACATCTACCGTAACCGGAAGCATTATCACTCCATTAATGTGCAAGTGGTATGCCAAGTCAATATGATTATATCACACATGTGTGTAAAATTTCCTGTGTCTGCACATGACTCATACATACTGTAGAACAGCATCATCCCACAATTGATGGCAAATCTTCATCCTGAGCGTGCCTGGCTTGTTGGTGAGTGAGCTGTGTCAATAAGTGTGGTGTATGTGTAACATGCTGGTCTCCTCAACTATTTCTGTTACATTGTTGGTCTGTGTTTCTCACAACTAGGTCACTCAGGGTACCCCAACCGCCCTTGGTTGCTGACCCCACTGAGGAATCCGAGTATGCCCGCGGAAGTTCGCTTCAATGATGCCCATGGGAGGACACGTCGTGTGGTGGAGCGCACTTTTGGACTTCTGAAGTCTAGATTTCGATGTCTGGACAAGAGTGGTGGTGGTCTACTCTACTCTCCACAGAAGGTGTGTCAGATCATACAACCTGGCCTTGCGCAAAGAGATCCCCCTGATTCAGGACAATGATGAGCAGCAGGAGCCCTCCGCTGCACACCCACACATGCCCAGTGACGATGATAGTGGTGAGGAGGACGGTCTTGACCTGCGTCAACAGCTCATCACCAACTACTTCCATTGAGTGTAAGTTAGCATTGAACAACTATGACTGTGTCTGTTCGCTTTGCTGTTCTGGCCAGAACATTACTGATGTGTTGAGATGCTGGCTGTTGTTGGCACAGTGCTAAGGGTTACTTTGTGCAGCACTGTGTTTCTTTTTCAACTTACCTCATTTCCATGTTGATGGTGTTGCTCAGTGTTATCTGGAATGCATCTTGTACAGTGTTGACTAGTGGTGTGTTGTTGCAGTTATGCATCATCTGACAACTCAGTGTTATCTTCTTGTGTCTTTCTAGGTTCCTCCGCCCTATGAATGGATTGACGCTTTCAAAGCTTGTGGTACATTGGAATCTGATTTTACATACTACTTGCTGTGATAAACATGGTACTAACACAAAGGCATAGGGGTGTGAATTGTGTTTATTTGAATGTGAGTGAGATGTGAAAGTTCCAGTTGTCAGTGATGGTACAGATAATTAGGGTAGACAACACAAAGGTGGAATACCTCAGTCCAACAGACAGGTGCCATCAATGTGGCAATGTGAGGTCGGATATACAACAAAGTCAATGTTCAGTACAACACCGGTGACGTCATGGCTGGCTTTTGAACTGGCTCTTCGAGGTGCTCTGCCAAGTGATCCTCCCGTGGTCTTTCTCGGATGTCCCCTCTGCCGTTTGGCAGGGGGGAACCCTGCTGCATGCTCAGCGGTGTCTGAGGAGTCAGTGTCTTGAGACTCACCCCTCCCTGTGGCCGCTGCTGAGGTGGTGTGAGTATCAGCAGACTGGCCACTGGTGGGGGGGCACAATCTGGCCCAAGTACTCCACAAGTTGACCCAAACGGCTGTCCATGGACCTCTGCAGCAGGCGGAGCTCCCGCAGTTCTTCCACGACCTGGCCCATCTGTCCCTGGTTTTGTTGGTAGGCACCAAGGACTGTGTTGACGGTGGCCAAGGCTTCAGTCTCAGTGTCCTCCTGTGACTGTCCCTCTGTTGCCCTCCCACCTGCCCTGCAGACATGGACCTGTGGCGTTGCCTGTCGACGCCCCGCACACTGGCCCCAGCATCCCTGCTGTGGCTGGTGGTATTGGTGACGACTGACGCAGGGACAGTGTTGCAGGCACCGGTGGTGATGGTGGAGGTGGCTGCCACACAGGTCGTTGTTGCAGGGGTCAGCGTTGTTGCTGCTGTTGTGGGAGTCGTGGTGGTGGTGTTGGGGACAGTGAGGCCCTGAGACTGAGCATGCCCTGCCAGTCCTGAGGGGCCAGGTTGGTGCTCCTCGTTTGAGAAATGGAGAGAATCTGAATCCGAGAGGTCACGTTCCTCAGGGGGAGACTGGCTCGGCTCATTCTTGTTGGTCTCGCCAGGTGTTGATTGCGAATCACTTATTGGACAGAGTTTATATTGTCAGCATGTTCAGTACACTCCACAACTTTGATGATCAAGGTTTGGACTTTTCATTAGGATTACCTAGCTTTTGACATTGAAATTCTTTGGCATTTGTTACAGTTTGTCTGAGGTATAACATGATGTAGAGGTACATACATTACTTGTTAGCGATGTGACATGGCGATAACAATGATTTGACATGTACAGATATTGTGTTTCCAAGAACATGTCCTCATCTGCCTACTTGGTGCTCATCCACTTCATTTCAGGCTGGGTTCTTGAAGACTTTTCAGAAAGTATCTGTCTGCTATGCGGAAACTTCATGATTTCGGTTGTGCATTTTGTACTGACATCATGTAGTTTGTGTCCTTTGACTGAGTGTCCAAGCATGTGTGGTGTTGATGTGAGCCTTTATACTTTAAGACAATGGGACTTGCACAGTGCATTTTGGCCATCGCGTTATTGGGCTCTGCTTTCAGTTACATGTGACTTTATCATTGACACTGTGATTCATGTGACATCTACATGGCCTTAGCTGTGTGTGCACTGGCTGTGACTTATGGAGCTTTACAGAGTTGGCTAACAAGTGTGGGATGTGGTGGTCATATAGCTTCAGGCTTTTTGGGAGGGAGGATAGGGTGCATGAGCTGACTACCTACCTGTAAGGTGAAGCAGAGGAGAGAGATGGCTGCCACATGGCTGTGGGATGGTGAGGGTGCTCCATGCTGTTTGGGAGGGGGTACACAGGGCCTTGTGGGAGTTGTGGCCTTGCTCTCTGATCCCAACAACACCCTCCCTAGTAAGATGGCTACCTACCTGTTAGGAGGCACTGTCGAGGGAGATGGCTAACACATGGCTGTGGGATGGTAAGGGTGCTCCATGCTGTTTGGGATGGAAGACAGGGTACATGGGCTGACTACAGACCTGTGAGGTGAAGCAAAGGAAGGAAATGTTAGCCATGTGAGACAATCATATTGGAAGTGTGCATTGTACATGAGTTTGATGTGGTCTGGGAATTGAGGCTCAGATTTTGTGCAAGACAGTACATTTCAGTGTGATGGTATGATGTTTTTTGTACTTATCAGTCTGCACTACCCCATCTATTCCTGTGAGACTCTCTGGATGCAGGATGGCAAGCACCTTCTCCTCCCATTCGGTGAATGTTAGTGGTGGAATGGGAGGGCCACGGCCAGTTCTTTGAGCCGCCTCATGGTTCCTCTGGGCCCGAGCTTTGACCCTGGTCTTGAGGTCGGTCCACCGCTTTTTGATGTCACGCAGTGTGGCCCCTACTGCATTGACTTTGTTGTATATCCGTTGCCACATTTGATTTTTGCGCACAAGTGGGGTCTGTTGGACGAGGTTCCCATACAGATGGGGTTCTACCCTAATTATCTCATCTAGCATCACTTTCAACTTGGCTTCAGTGAATTTGGGCATTTTCTGTGGTGACATGGTGCAAATGTGTGAGAAGTGCAGGGTGGAAGGTGGTGGAGGAGATGTGTGAGGTGTGTGGGTGAAAAGTGTTAGTGTGTGGATATAGGTGGGTGTGATGCTGTGCTCTGTGATGTCTTCTCTCTGCTAACTGGTGTGCTGTGTCTCTCTCTATTGTGTTGGTTTGCAAAGGATGCTGGTCAGGGAAGGGGTTGGTTTTATACTGTGCTCTGTGGGTGTGTCCACATGGATAATGGCCATCAAGTGTATTTTCCATGATGGCCATGGCTTCCATTGGTTAAAATAGTGGGGGGTGTCATTGGGGCGTGTCAGATGTGGTTGTGGTCTGCTGAAAGTATAGGCACACTTTGTGCATTGTTGTGATGTTTGTTCCTACCACCATTCTTCTTGCCTTGGCGCGACCGCAGCGGTTGGAACGCAATGCTCGTTACGCCTGCTCTGCCGTCTCATGGTAATTTGCCATGCGGTCATACCGCGAGAGGTGCAGATTTTTTGATCCATTGAACAGCTTTCACCGTCTGGCTCGGTCGGATTTTACGTGCATCGCATCGTAATCTGGCCACCGGAATTGCCGCTGTACAGGCAGGAGTTTTTTTTCCGCAAGCACAGCGGGCGGAAGACTTTTTCAGTCCGCCATCGTAATCGGCCCCTTACAAGTCTGGTCAAACACCAGCTAACCTTTTGGATGGTTCTAATCTTTCAAGATTCAATATCAGTTCCACCTGGTAGTACCCTATACAAATTGGAAGACCACCGTCTCTGACCCTGCTTAATGTCAACCATATGACTGCTTGATTTACTTTTTAGTCCCCTCTCGCACAAACAAGCAATGCGTTGCTGTTATTTTTTAAAGGTAGCTTTACAGAGACTGCTTGTGATAAATCTAAGTAAAATGATGATGAATCATCTGACACAGGAGCTCAACTAATCTCACAGTGAACACAGTCGTGGACCAAAATATCCTAATATACTAGAAGTGCGGAATAGCAATTTAATTCCTTCTCCAAGGCAGTTTAAATATTTTTAATAATAGAGGTCGTAGGTTTGAGAACTACGAAGTAAGGATGAGTGAGTGAGTCTATGCAATATTAAAAATATTTATTTTGGCAGTTATCAAGAACAGAGCTGTGTGTGAAATAGAATGTGTGTGCTATCATAAGCAGAACGGTACATTGTATGAGTTTTCGTTATTATAAGTAGGGGCTTTGAGTATGTATGCATTTATCAAGAGCAGACATCTTAGTGACTCAGTATATTTTCTGGACTGGAGTTCATAGTAGTTCTAGTATTTTTAGAATCCGACCTCTTAATGACCCTGGGTTTTTGGTTCATGTACCTGAATTATTCTGTGCATTGTTAATAATGAGATGAGTATTACCAAGAGCAGTTGTAAGGATTGTGGTGTATTATATGGTATGGTTGTGCGACCTTACTATGTAATACATACACACAGCCGTCCTGGGTTAAGAAAGGCTCATTTGTAAAACATCTTGCTTAATCCTGGGTAGCTGTTGCTTCGAGCAGCAAGGCTTAAACAAAAAAACGAGTGCAAAGCCCTTAGAAGCCCTAAGCAACCAAATAAGAAAGTCACGCAACATGAAAGAAATCTAACACCAATTTATAAAAATAGATTATATTTTTATGAATTTTTAGACACCAAGATAAGCAAAATTCACCTAAGGTTTCCAGAGATATAGCTATTTAGTCCAAAATCCAAACAAGGATAGGGCACTGTAAAGTTTGCAAACATTTGAAAAGTTTGAAAGAGTTGTGTTCGGCTACTCTGCCCAAGTTGGGTGACCAAATCCAAAAGGCAGACGGTAAGAAGGGCCAAAAAAGAGTATCTGGGCAGTTATCTGGTCACCAAAGTAGTTTCAAGTCCAGTTCCAAACTTTACATCAAGACCGCCATAGACTTCAATGAAGTGGTACTGATGCTGGGGATGTTGAAAGATGCTCTGGGTACTGTGCGGTAAATGGGGGTATTCCCGGGGTTATACCTCAGTCTACGGATAAGATGGGGGCAACTTTGGCCACAAGAGTCGGAGTCCCTTGTTTCCTCTTTGAGCCAGTAGAAGTCCAGATGCAGCTGGGCTACCGATCTCCAGACGGTTCACTGACGTTACAAATATCGAATAAAACATATAGACAACAAAAATAATGACTCCTATACTTAAACAGGTAAGTACAAAAATATTGACTCAAAAATATCGATGTAAAAAATATAGATGTATAAAATATCAACTTTTATATAAATATAAAATAAAATAATATATATTAAATACTTTAAATATTAAATATAATATTAACAAAATAAATGTAATATACATTTAAATAAAATATAACAAATAAACAAATTAAAAAAAATAAACACATAAACATAATAATTTATACATATATATTTACTTTAAACCAATAAACTATTATTTTTAATTAATATTAAAAGTTTGGAATAATATAAAAAATAAAAATATATATTAATAATTTAAAATATACAAAAACAAAAATCTATAACAAATTAAAACATTAAACTATTAGAAAAATATTTAAACTTAAATTTCACAATACAATCAGTGCAACAGTAGGGAAAGTGTTGGATAGCCAAGGGGTAAAAATAACTATTCCCACTCCAGTGAGTGCAAAAGAAGGGTAAGTGTTGGATTGCGGAGGGGTAAAATTACTATTCCCACTCCAGTGAGTGCAACAGTAGGGAAAGTGCTGGATAGCGGAGCGGTAAAAATTACTATTCCAACTCCAGTGAGTGCAACAGTAGGGAAAGTGTTGGATAGCAGAGGGGTAAAATTTACTACTCCCACTATACTGAGAGCAATAGTAGGGAAAGTGTTGGATAGCGGAGGGGCAAAAATTACTGTTTCCACTCCAAAGATTGCAACAGTAGGGAAAGTGTTGGATAGCGGAGGGGTAAAAATTACTATCTCAATCCACTGAATGCAACAGTAGGATAAGTGTTGGATAGCAGAGGGGTAAAAAATGTTATTCCCACTCCGATGAGTGCAACAGTAGGGAACGTGTTGGACAGCGGAGAGGTAAAAATTACTATTCCAACTCCAG
Organism: Calotriton arnoldi; assembly: GCA_963921515.1. Lineage (NCBI taxonomy): Eukaryota > Metazoa > Chordata > Amphibia > Caudata > Salamandridae > Calotriton > Calotriton arnoldi. The sequence goes on from CAWUFW010003562.1 coordinate 1,544,548, forward strand.
TGAGTGCAACAGTAGTGAAAGTGCTGGATAGCGGAGGGATAAAAATTACTACTCCCACTCCAGTGAGTGCAACAGTAGCGAAAGTATTGGATAGCGGAGAGGTAAAATTTACTATCCCCACTCCAGTGAATGCAACAGTAGGGAAAGTGTTGGATAGCGGAGGGGCAAAAATTACTATTCCCACTCCAAAGAATGCAACAGTAGGATAGGTGTTGGAGTGCGGAGGGGTAAAAAATTGTATTCCCACTCCAGTGAGTGCAACAGTAGGGAAAGTGTTGGATAGCGGAGGGGTAAAAATTACTATTCCCACTCCAGAGAGTGCAACAGTAGGGAAAGTGTTGGATAGCGGAGAGGTAAAAATTACTATTCCAACTCCAGTGAGTGCAACAGTAGGGAAAGGGCTGGATTGCGGAGAGGTAAAAATTACTATTCCCACTCTAGTGAGTGCAACATTAGGGAAAGTGTTGGCTAGCAGAGAAACAAAAATTACTATTCACACTCAAATAATTGGAAAAAAATAAAAAAATATTAAACATTGAAAAAAATCATAAAAATAAATAAACAATATTTAAAAAATAAAAAATAAAATATATTTAACATACAAAAAGAACACATATTATAATATTAATTACATATAACAAAAACCTACAAATATTATATAAAATAAAATAATAAAAATATTTATAAAAAATAATACTTTTAAACTAGAAAATAACAAAAAAGTCATTAAAACATAAATGTATTTATTTTATTTCCTGCCCTATTACACAACACCAATAACAAAACACTTCAACATTTTAAATTAAATGTATTTCCATAATTAACATAATTAATAATCAAATAAAACATATTATTAATAAAAAAACTAATAAACATTAATTGACTACACACGCTTTAACACCATAATATCCACAACACACACCTAAATTAAACTATAGTATAATAAAACACAATTAAAACGTATTTTCAAATTAAAAACTATTACTAATAACAACTAATAATTAAATAATTAAAATGTATTTAATGCCTACCCTTTACCCCTTTAAAAGTAAAAACAACACACAAAAAAATAAACAATTACACAAAATAAATATCAAATAATTAACATTAATTAACAACTATAGATCAATTAATTAAACACAAATTACTTCCCACACTTTACTCCTATAAACACAACACACACCTAAAATTAATTACACAATTACTATAATTAATTACCAATTCATTAAAATTTGTTAACCAATTATTAATTCATCATTAAAAAATAAATTACTTCCCACCGTTTACACCTATAAACACCACAACACACACCTATAATTAATTACACAACTACCATAATTAAAAAATAATTAATTTATTAAAATTAATTGACAACAAATTATTAATTCATAATTTAAAAATAAATTAATCCCCCTTACACCTATAAACACCACAACCCAAACCTAAAATTAATTACACAATTACCATAATTAATTACCAATTAAGTAATTAAAATTAATTAATAACCAATTATTAATTAATTAATAATAAATTACTTTACATATTTAACACTATAACATCTCAATTAAACAAATATTAATAAATAAATAATAATCAATAAATGTAATATAATTAAATTACTTCCCACCCTATTCCCCTACAAACCCACAACCCGCTACGGAACTAAAAATGCAAAATTCAAATAAAAAAAATTAATAACTACTAAAAATAATCAATAAATGTAATATAGTTAAATTACTTCCCACCCTATTCCCCTATAAACCCACAACCCGCTACGGAACTAAAAACGCAAAATTCAAATAAAAAAAATCAATAACTACTAAAAAAAAACAATAAATTTAATATATTTAAATTACTCCCCACCCCATACCCCTATAAACCCACAACCCGCTAAAAATTTAACACATCAATCAATCAATCACGGCATTTATAGAGCGCGCTACTCACCCGGGAGGGTCTCAAGGCGCTGGGGGAGGGGGTAACTTACTGCTCGAACAGCCAGGTCTTGAGCTGCTTCCTGAAGGAGAGATGGTCCTGGGTTCGCCGAAGGTGAGTGGGGAGGGAGTTCCAGGTCTTGGCTGCCAGGTAGGAGAAGGATCTTCCTCCGGCGGTGGCTCTGCGGATGCGTGGTACGGTGGCGAGGGCGTGGCTGGTTGATCGTAGCTGGCGGGTGGGCGTGTAGAAGGTCATGCGGTCGTTGAGGTACTTGGGGCCCAGGTCGTGGAGGGCCTTGTGTGCGTGGGTGAGGAGTCTTAACGTGATTCTCTTGCTGACGGGGAGCCAGTGCAGGTCTTTCAGGTGTCCGGTGATGTGGCTGTGTCGGGGGATGTCCAGGATGAGTCGTGCGGAGGCGTTCTGGATGCGCTGGAGTCTTTTTTGAAGTTTGGCTGTGGTTCCGGCGTAGAGGGTGTTCCCATAGTCCAGTCGGCTGGTGACGAGTGCCTGGGTGACGGTCTTCCTGGTTTCAGTGGGGATCCATCTGAAGATCTTGCGGAGCATGCGCAGGGTGTTGAAGCACGAAGATGAGACGGCGTTGACTTGTCTGGTCATCGACAGGGAGGAGTCCAGGATGAAGCATGGGGGCTTGGCCAAGAAATCCGACATGGCGGACGCGTCTTAGCCGAGCTCCGTGGGCGCGCTAGATATCCTAAAGTTATCCTTCACATCAGCCTCCAGAATTTACCCCTACCTGTCTCCCCCCGTTCTGGATGCCTTGTGGAGTGGCCGGTGTGTCGATCTGGGACCTGTATACAGCTGGAGTGGCGGTGATCGGACCCGCGCCGCACGCCTGGCCATTGTCGCATCCTCGATACGGCCCTGAGGGGTGGCGCCAGGTCAGGAGCGACGCTTGCGGGGGCTTGGCTGCTGCCTCTGCGGTGCTATCCGTGCCTGGTGGGCTCTGTGGGCTGTACCGAGCAGCCGGCCATCTTGTGGGATGACCCTGGAGCTCAGGCCGGTGGCAGTGATGCCGCGCTAATACATCCCAGCTGCGGCTGTCACTGGATCCTCGTGGCTGGACGTCGCTATGCCTCGGTGCGGCTGCTGGCTGGTCCGCGAGGTGCTGGGTGGATACCGCGCCATATTTCGGGCCACGGGGTGCTGTGAGCGCAGCCTGGATGGCGGCGGCAGCTGCTGCGTCGACTGGTTGATTGAGGGGTCGGGGCTGCAGCCCTGGCCCTCCGGACCTTCTCCTGCTGCCTGGGTGATGTAGCGGTGAGTGAACCACGCTCCCCTTGACTTCTTTGGTGTGATCAGGGGTTGGTGGAGGCCTGCCTAGAACTGTGGCTGCATGGTGCCCCCCCCTCTTAGAACTATACTTGGGCCCCTTTGCTATCCTGTGGGCTCTTCTCTGGGGACTGGACATTGCTGGGTGTGTTGCGGGGTGGTGCGGCGGGGTGCCCGGCCTGAGCGCCAGGCGACACCCCCTCATATCGCCTTTGCCGCTCCCCTTCCCCGGCACGACAACTGAGAGGGGACTGCAAGTGGGAGGTACCTGGCTGCCTCTTTGTTGCTCCTCGCAGGATTCGGCGCTGTGGCCCCTACGGACTCCTATCTGCAGGGATTGCTATGCCATACATATCTTAAGAGCGGGAGGATCGCGCCACGCATTGCTACGACCCGCTTCCCCCGGCCTTGGTTGCGATGTACAAGGGATAGACGCACCTGTTCGCTCGGGGCCCAACGGTGGCCTCCTCCTCCTATTGTGACTTCGCGACGTTAAGCGGATGGTGACACCCAATAGGGGGGTGCGGAGGTACCTGTACACGGAAGCAGTTGGCCTTAGTGCCTGTCTTCCCGCCGGTTTAGGTGACGACGGAGGCATGGACTCCCTACCCATTCAGAGCCGCTGGCGCGGTGACAATAAATGGACACATCTGGTGGCGCAATATCCCTCTTTGTTGGGTCAGTATATGACTATTATCACTGACGATGACTCTGGACAAACTACAGAAACAGAGCACTCTGGACCGCTATGCGGGGCCTGGGGCGCAGGCGTCGGACTCGTCGAGTCAGGGCTCTGCCGTCCCAGACAATGCTGCACTGATGGCAGCGATAACCCAGTCTCGTGAGGCACTGGAGGCTAGGATCGGTGAGGTGTGGTTGGATGTGGCACTCATCCGTCAAGATCTCCGCAAAGCGGTGGACAGAATTACGGAGGCAGAAACTCCCATTTCCACTGTGGAAGATACAGTCACGTCCCTCCAGACGCGGATGACCTCTCTAGAATCTATTACAAAAGGGCTGGCGATCAGGGCGGAAGATGCCGAAGGCAGAGCACGGAGAAACAACCTTAGCTTTGTGGGCTTTCAAGAGGGATGCGAGGGCAACAATATGGAACAATTTCTCGCGAAGTGGATTACGAGTTGGATTCCTCAGACGGCCTTGTCGCAGTGCTTTATTATCGAATGGGCACACCGTGCCTTAATGCAAAAGCCTCCGCCTGGGGCCTGGCCGCGACCTGTTATTGCCAGACTCTTGAACTTTCATGACCGTGACGCCATCCTTGCACAGGCCAGACTGGCTGGCAAACTCCAATTTGAATCTCATCATATCCTAATTTTCCCGGACTATTCGAGACTGGAACAGCAACGTCGCCAGTCATTTACGGCTGCTAAAGCTCGGCTACTTGAGCTCAAAATCCAATATGCACTGCTTTTTCCTGCCCGATTGCGAGTTGTCTACAAGTCACGCACCCACTTCTTCGACACTCCGGAAGAGGTCTTTGCCTTGACAGATGAGAGGCGGAGCCCCAGGCCACATACCCCACCACGGTTTGATTCTGAATCTTCATCCGGAGAAGCCACGAGACAGGCGGTCAAGCCCAAGGTGAAGCCAGCCCGCCGGTCGCGATTGAGGCACCGTTCGAAGTCACGGAGTGCTTCTGGCTCCCGGGCGGCGGGTGCCCAGCGAGATTCATCACCAGCGTGACATGGGGTTTGAGAACTTGGACTGTAATGTTTACTACACTGATGTCTCCTTCCATGGGCCTACATGAGGCCTACCCCCATAACTCTTCTCTCAGTATCTGAGAACATATCTGTTTGGGGACAGTTTCATGGGGAACCTTTGGTATGGGGCTGTGCCCTGCTCCCTTTGGGGCAGAGGTTCGACACCTTCCGCGACAGATGCTTCTACTGTTTTGAGGTATTGGGTGGGGTGGGTGGGGGAGGGACAGGATTTGTTAAATTGTTTGCTGTTATCTATTAATGCCACTATGTCTTCTGCTATGTGCGATTCTGGGATTGTCACTGTCACTCGCCTCGCTATTTTCCTATACATATGCCATGACCGACTATGCTGCAGGACTTAGCTGGGGTCGGGAGTAGAGAGCTCCGAGTCCTTAGTTGGAACACAAATGGCCTGCTTGATAAGATCAAGGGGGGAGCTGTGCGGCGCCAAGCTAAGCGCCACAGGGCGAGCGTCCTCCTCCTGCAGGAGACCCACTTAGTGGGTAACAAGACAACTTGCTTGGGAAGGTTTGGCTTCGCACACATTTATCACGCCCGATTCACTAGAGGCTCCCGGGGGGTTGCAATCCTTATACACCGCAGCATCCCCTTTGTTCATAGTCGAACGTGGTCGGACCCCCAGAGTAGATTCACTGTGATATGTGGGAACCCGTTGTTCTAGGTAGTGTCTACGCCCCCCTCTCTCTCGTGGACCTTAGTTGAAAAACTGACGGTGCTCTGGACTGAACTTCCATCGGGGTTGACCCTGGTTGGGGGAGATTGGAACGATGTTATGCCCCCGTCGCAGGATAGGTGGCGTGCTACGGCCCGAGTTGCAGGGACCCAGGACTCTAAATTATTGCCCCTTGTTCAGGGTTTGGGGTGGGTTGACACCTGGAGGGCCATACACCCCACCATGCGTGCTTACACCTATTTCTCTGGAGCCCACGAGTCCTTCTCTCGCTTAGACTACATCTTCCTCTAAGGAGCACACGCCCATAGATTGGCCGTGGCCGAAATTCTCCCCAGGGGTTTATCTGATCATTCACCGGTGTCCATCCTACCGTCTCTAGATCCCAGGCGCTCTCAGTTTCTGTGGCTCTATCACCGTGGCTGCTGCGTGACGATGACTATAGAGTGCATATTCATAAATCTTTAGCGGTCTATCTATTACTAAACACAGGCACGGTGGACTCTCCGATCATTCTGTGGGAAGCAATGAAGCCCACTCTCAGGGGAGTGGATATTGCCTTTTGTACCGCAAGGCGCTGGCAGCGCCACGACAAACTGGTACAAATTGAGGCCCAGCTGCTCGATCTGGAGCGCGCAAGTAGGGACACTGAGGGACGGATCGCGCGCAGACAACTATTGAACATACAGCAGACGTACGCCAGAGAGCTCCTGGACGAAGCCCGGCTCTATTGGCTTGCCACCCGTAGCCGGATATACCAATGGGGAGACAAATCTAGTGCTTTGTTGCATCGCCTGTATCAACAGACGCTGCGCCCCCAGATGCCCCCTTGCATATGTGGTCCTGACGGGACTGCCCTTACGGACCGGTCCACCATTGCTGATTGCTTTGCCTCGTACTTCACAGACCTGTATGCTCCCCATGAAGTTCTGCCCGCGGCCCTAGTGCAGAATTTATCGATGACTTTCCCCCTCGGGCCTTATCGGATGCGGTGCGAGACACGTTGGATGCTCCTTTATCGGTAGATGAACTGCTGACTGCGCTCCTTGATATGCGAGTGGGAAAGGCACCAGGCCCGAATGGCTTCCCCTGTGAGTTTTTCCAGAATTATCCCTCGCAACTGCTAAAACCTTACCTGGCGGTGCTTGAGGCTTCCTCGAAGAGTGGCAGTCTCCCGCCGGATTGGCGGCATGCCGAAATCGTTGTGTTCTTGAAGCTGGGTCGTCCGCCAGAACAGTACTCGTCACACCGCCCGATCTCTTTACTCAACGTGGAAGCTAAACTTCTGGCCAAGGTGATCGCCAACTGCCTGCATATCACGGATTTGGTTCACCCGGATCAGGCAGTCTTTATGCCGGGCCGCGCTAAGCGGCATAATGTTAGGCGTGCACATAATGCCGTAGCCGCGGTCGATAAGCTTGGGACTCCATCCGCGCTCCTCTTGGCGGACATGAACAAGACCTTTGATTCCCTCAGCTGGACGTATCTCTTTGCCTTGCTCGGCCGTCTAATTATCGGCCCCCGGTTATTGAATTTTATCCACCTGCTGTATACAGACATCACCGCCTTGGTCCGAGTGGCCGACTCGGTTTCCAGAGGCTTTCCCATCGGGCTGGGGACGCGTCAGGGCTGCCCACTCTCCCCTTATCTTTTTGCACTCGCCATGGAGCCACTCGTGGCCTGGATACGAATAGGCGCGCAGATGCATGGTTTCGAATGGGCACCGGGAGTTTCCGATCGTATAGCTCTTTATGCGGACAACATCCTGTTTTTTCTCACGAATCTCGACCGGACTGGTCCGCGTCTTCTTTGCATTATGCAGATCTTTGGTGAGACCTCTGGCCTTTATATGAATCGGGGGAAATCTTTTTTGTGGCCGCTTCGGGGCGGGGATCGGCTGGGCGACTAGTCGCGGGAAGTGGTAGTAGTCCCGGATGGCTGTAAGTACTTGGGCGTATTTGTCTCAGCGTCTCAGGCATTGGCGTGGAACAAGAACCTCGCCCCCTATGGATACAGGTGAGTGACCAGACGCGCGTGTGGTCCCACCTACCCTTATCTCTATTTGGCAGGTCCGCTATCTTCAAAATGATTTCCCTACCCCGTCTCCTCTATCAATTACAGAACCACCCCTATCCGATAAAGCCAACGTGGTTTCGCCAATTAAACGCCATTCTAGCCTGCTTTCTTTGGGGGGGCGGTGCGTCGCGAGTAGCCCTAAGGACTTGCTTCCAGTTTACATACTCCGGCGGAGTGGCCACCCCGGACGTCCAAGCATACTACATGGCCTCACATCTTCTTGTTCTCAATAATTGGTGGTACGGCAATAGCGGAGACCCGGCGTATGCTGTAGAGCGTTGGCTGCTGGGAGACAATGCACTCCACATGGTTCTTTATTCAGCGGCGCTGCTTAAGGGGCAACCGCCCGCTACAGCCACGATCTTTAAGATCTGAAAGTCTGCGCTCTGCCTGATGGCTTGGTGGGGGAGACTCACCAGGGAATCCCCACTGTGGAACAACGGACAGCTGCCATAGCTGGCGCAATTGTCCGGCTTTCGAGGCTGGGGAGCTATTGGGATTGACACGGTGGGGGCAGTTGTATGTGGATGCACCCCAAAAGGCCTTTCTTGACATACAAACGGAATATGATCTGCCCCGCACGCAATTCTACCGCTATCTTCAATTCAGGCATGCCTTCACCCCATACATATCACACCTCACAGAGATTCCCGAATTTAACCCCATTGAGGCGAAAGTTTTTATGGGCTACCATAAAATAACCAAAATATACTGTACACTTGTCAATAACACGCCTACCACACTGCACAAAACTAGAGAGGCATGGTAGCAGGATCTAGGTCCCTTAGAGGAAGAAGACTGGGTAGAAGCCCTGGAATCCCCGCGCAGAGCAGTAATCGCGGCCCATCTGCGTTTTATCCAGTTTAAGTACCTACATAGAGCCTATTATACTAGGCACAGACTGGCGTGCTGGGCTAATTGCGTCCCCGCATTGCCTACGCTGTGGATCCATGGAGGATACCTTCCTGCACACCGTGTGGTCCTGCCCAACATTGTCGAAGTTCTGGAGAGGGGTGTTTGCATGTCTATCGGAGGTTTTGGGGTGGGACGTTCCATCCTCACCAAGGTTGGCCATGCTGCATATTACGGAGGACCTAGGTGGAAATAGGTACAAGCGCCACCTCTTATTTCTGGGCCTCACGCTGGCGAAAATAGATATTGCCCGGGCATGGAAAGACGAATCCCCGCCGTCACTCGGGGTATGGAAGAAGGGTCTAGATTTTTGTATGGTCCTGGAAATCCCAGTCTTCAAAGCAAGGGGGTGCCCTCGGAAACACTACAACATTTGGAAAAGGTGGGCTGATTATAGGGGACTTTATCTGGAGCCTCCTCCCCGTCAGATACTGAAGAATCATTGCTATGATTCTAGTGGACTGGCATTGGTGTAGTATACATACTGGATGGGACTACGGGTGGCAGAGACTCTCCCTATATCTGAGACTATTCTACTTGTCAGACAGAGGCAATGTGGCGCAGTTGTTTATTCTTTTTTTGTTATTATTTTTCTTTGCAATTTATCCTTCGTATGATCAATACTATATCATTGTTGAAAATGTTGATATACATATATGTCATCTTGTATGCATACTTGGGTGCCATGAGTGGCACTCTTTCCGTCTCAGCTGTCAACAATAAAATTATGTTGTGGGGAAAAAAAAATGTAACACATATATTAAAAATACAAACAATTTTTATACAAAAAAACATACATCACATACTTATAAAATATATGCTAAAATACATAACATTAATAAAAAAACAATATTTTTAACAACTATATTTTTGCAAAGGATATTAAACACTTCAATATTTTTAAAATCGATATTACTTACCTTAAGTCGATATTTTTGACCATGATATTCTTGCTGTCGATATTTCTGAACCACGATTTTAATGACTCTATATTTGTGCAACTCAATGGGCACGATTCACAGAACCAACTTAAGACAAAATCCTAAACTTACTACCATTTTGGTATTCACAGAAGACACTTACTCATTTTGGTATTCACAGAAGGCACTTACTCATTTTGGTATTCACAGAAGGCACTTACTCATTTTGGTATTCACAGAAGGCACTTACTCATCAATGAGTAAGTGCCTTCTGTGAATACCAAAATGAGTAAGTTACACAAAATGAGTAAGTTACTCAAAATGAGTAAGTAAGTGCCTTCTGTGAATACCAAAATGAGTAAGTGCCTTCTGTGAATACCAAAATGGTAGTAAGTTTAGGATTTGGTCTTAAGTTAGTTCTGGGAATCGGGCCCCCAATTATTTACTCGATATTCTGTCTCTGCACCCTCCAGACACAGCAGGTACAGCAATATCCTTTGGTGAATGCTCACGTCATCTCTGGTGACCAATCCACACTCTGACATCTCTCCTGAGTTTGGCAGACACAGGAGCCACTTCTCAGTCTTGGGTAGAGGTCTTCTTGGCTGTACATCGGCAGTCAGCAGCAACTCCTTGTGAGTGGCTCTTGACTGGCTAGAACAAGAAACTTCAGTTTTTATGTCCCTGGTGCCGGAACAGGGGGTCAGCAGACTACCCCTTGGAGTTATGACTTTGGTCTAGGCCTGAGCAGTGACTTTTCCTCGAGCCAGGCACCAAAGGCATAGTCCTCTCTTTTCTAGCCCCAGGAGCAGCATGTGCAGTCCAGCGGTTGATGCCACCTCTCTTGCCAGGTCCAGGGGTCAGCAGGGCAGTCCTTCAGTGTATTCTCCTGTCCAGATGTGATCTGAGGTTCAGAGTGCCAGGGGTGCCTTAGTTATGCCTAGATAGTGCCCTTGGGGGATGATGCCATACCTAGCCACTAAGTTACCATGCTTTCTCCCTTCCAGTGATGAATTTCGGCTATGTGTGACACCTATTAATCCTAGAGAGCACTATTCTGCCCATTCTCAAGATGTCTGAACCCTTCCTCAGATGGTAAGAGCCTGGCACCTCACCCTTAGAGATATGGCTACCTGTGGGATACATGCCCACAGAAAAATGGATTTGCCCACTGGCTTCCCCTCTCTGTTCCCGCCGCCAGCCCGTCTATCTGAACAAAGGGACAGCCCTATACGAGTGGGATAGACATTTACCCACCAAAGGCGACTCCTCCTTTGATGCTCGCCTTTTAGCCTATGTGGCTTCCTGCAAAGGGGAGCTAACAACTCCCTCTGTAGCAGGCCACTATTGTTCCTGAGCCTTGGAGTCGGACACATGACTCCCTAGGTGGGCAGAAGAATGTCTGGTGGCCAGCAACTGTGAAAGGACACCAGATAAACTGGGTAACAGAGGGACAACGTCCTACAAGCTGCCTTTCTCCAAAAGTGACATTAAATTTGGCTTGTGCTGCTGCAACAAATGATGGATGGAAGGCTGAATAAATCAAACATTCACCTTCAGTCAAGAGATTTGGGTAAAATACATCATTCTTTTGCCCACTACGCCACCCCAGTTTGGACCCAGCCATATGCAAATCAGTCTTGACCCTGCACCTCGCAGGAACCGTCCAGCCCGAACTGCCAAGCCGGGTCCTCCCAGGACCAGAAACAAGCATCCTGGGACCGGTTTCATGGTTTCACCCCATAACAGCCAGGCTAACTTGAATCCAGTGGCACAGCAAGCAAGGGACCCACGTCTGGGCATACCTATCCTACTTAGGGTGAACAGTGGTGCAGCAACAAATGATGGACGGAATGCTGAATAAATGAAACATTCACCCCCAGTCAAGGGAACTGGGTAAATCTATCGTTCTTTTGCCCACTACGCCACCCCCAAAAAACTATGGAATTAGGCCCAGATCTCTGTACTGGGGGTGAATGTATGAGATTGTTCAGCATCCGTCCATCAATTGTGGTTTTTGCATTTGTCGCGCTAAGTGGGAAGGGTAAGGCCAAAGTGGGTCCTGTGTGCCCCATGCCACTTGAGTCAAGCTAGCCTGGCTGATGAGGGATGATACCCTGAAACCAGTCCCAGGATGCTTGTTTCCGGTCCAGGAAGGACCTTGCTGGCAGTTCAGGCTGGACTGTTCCCATGGGAAGCAGGGTCAAGACTGATTTGCATATGACTAAATCTAAACTTGGATGGTATGTTGTACAAAAAAATGATGGATTCAGGGTCAGATCTCTGTACTGGGGTGAATTTATGACATTGTTTAGCATTGTGTCCATCAATTATTTTTGCATAAAATTTGACTTGGGCATCAAGTCGGTCTAATGCACGATTAATTTGATACCTTGAAGTACATATTTTAGTTGGCATATTTAAAGGATAGCCAGACTAAGCGGTCAGCCAGTAACTCTGTACTACTCAATGAGGCTACTAATGATTCCACAGCAAAAACGAAAATTTGGAAGTTTGCTGCTGGCAAATATTAACGTCTATGACCCACTTAATAATATATAGCTTCCTGCCTTTGGGCTCGATAGGCCTTCCTTAGGAAAGACTCACATATATTGTTAAGGGAAGTGGGGGCTTTACCATTGGTTTGAATTGCAAAGTCAAACTAGCAGTTCTAAATTGCTTTTTCTGGCTACAGTGGTAGGCTACAGTGGAAGGCTGGGTGACATTTTGTACCTTGTCATCTGCAGAGATCAACAATTGGTGCTGCAGATTGTGATAGATATGAATAGATGTGTCTTTTGTAGATTCTTCTTTCCATGTAGAGTTCTTTTTTTAATTTGATTTTATTGAGTGCAGTGCATAATAATTGCTTTGCGAAGCTTGATAAAGAGAAAGCAAATATCCTTGTTTGATATAGATATAAAACCACATAAATAGACATTAAATAATTCATATTGCATGATTGTGCATTTTCAATATAAAGTGCTGATAAGAAAATGCTAAGTGCAATTTAAAGTGCAGTGGTCAATTTACAAAAAATACCCAAAAAGACAATTGGTTGCAAAACAAAGGCATACATTATACATAACATGCATAGGTACTGTGAAACACAGCTCCTGTTCTATACTTCCTGGCCAGTATAGAAGATTACAACATATGTTCTTTGTGTAGCATATAGCTACTACCCCTAGCAGTCAGGATTGCATAAGTCAAATTGTATCTACCTCAAATATTTAAAATTTTAGATAGCCGCCCTGACCGTTAAGCATAGGCCTCCTCAAAAAAAAAATTCTTTGCATTTTTGCCTGCCAAAGCCTCAGAGAAGGAGCCTCCTCCGTTCTCCACTTCTGAAGTATTAAGCTGTGTGTGATAGCAGGACCAATATACAGCAAAAACTGGATGCTTTTTTGGCCCTTTGAGTTACACTTGAGGCGCCAAACAAAGCAAGCATGGGCTCTGGCAATATATGGATCTGCATAATATCTGTAAGCGTCTGAATAATTTTCTCCCCAAAATCTTGGACTACTGGCTTTTAAAAAAGTATGACACCAGTCACCTGCTCCATCTACCTTATAGCAAAAACACTGATCTGGCACGGCTACAATCATCTGATGCAGTCTGTGGGGGGGTATAATAGGCCAGCCACCTTGACAAAAACACCATTCTTTTGAAATGTATGGCCCTCAGGGACTTGTACTCCAAATCTGAGATATTTGTCCATTCTCCTTCAGTGATTGAACAGCCACTGGAATGACTGATTTTAATCAACTATTTCTCAACTAAAGCATATTCATGTTGTTCCGTATGGCCCAATACCAATTTCTTATGCCTATTAAGTGGCTTTTATATAACAGGTTATATAACAGGCAAATCAGTACAAACATTAGAAAGTTTAAAACAGTATAGGTTGAGAAAAGAAAACTTATAATCTGTTGCCCACTAAAAGCTGGGTTCCCGGCTTGCACCCCAGGGCGTAGGTTTATTTCATAACACGTTTGTTGTCTTTCACTGTTGTAAAAGTCACCTAATCTAGTAAACCCTTTCTGCTTCCAGTGTTCCAACGCCACTTTAGAGATGTTAATGCCAAATGAACGACAGTGTCAAGTACCTTAGTTCTCCACAGAAGCAGGAGAGACTTAAATTCCCAATGCCCTCCTACAAGTGCTTCCCACCAAAGGTTCTTGGCTGGGACACACCAGAAAGGGGGAAAGGGGATTGGGATGAGAGAAGAGAAGAGACAACTCCAATGTGCTGTGGCACTCTCAAGTTTTGGTCTGGCTGTTTCTTCTACAGTAGGAACAGCTAACACTCTCTGTCGAATAAGGGAGTACCTAATGAGAGAAGAGACAACATACTGATCAACTATTGTTGTATTCCTCTTAGGGTGTCCGTATATAGGTTTTCCTGTATCATGTCCTTATATAGGCACAATTCGCCCTGCCCTTATATAGGCATAAAATCCCAGTCCTTATTTAGGCATTAAACCATGCACTCCAAATACAGGCATGGTCTCCGACATCCGTCCACCCTAACGTCACAACGAGTTCTTGAAGAACAGACCCTTAGGCTTCGGGAGTTTCCTAGCACAGGACTATTGATTTCTTCAAGGACTCATCTATTATGCATGAACCGTTATACCTTAAGGGTTCATTCATGACGTCTTCCGCTGTCCGATTCACGTCAATACTAACATTCTGAGGTACCTCTCAGGTATAAATATTCCTTCCCTAGCCCTTGTAAATCAGAGGAGACCTCGACTTCAGAGGAGCCCGTTTCCCGGCCTGACGCACTGAGAATACGCTGTCATCCCTGCACGCAGAGTCCAGCTTCCAGTGATCTGACTTCCCTCGCAGGGTGTTGGAGTTCGAGTCTGGCAAGAGATTCCTACCTCTCTCATTCTTAAGGTATGGAGCTGACTAGAACCTAGAGGGACTCTTGGCATACTAGGCATACTAGGCATACTAGGCGTAACATACTCTTAGTCTACCATAGTCAGGAATACTCCACCTACTTCATACCTCTCCCTACACCTAGGTTAGGTTAGATACATTGGGGTAGAACTAGCTTAGAAACGCATCGTATGAGTACTCGCATTTTTAGTCCATGTTATTTATGTAAATGAATATCTACTAAAGATCATGCTAGCGCAGTATTATTTATTTCTACTGCTTACGCTGTACATTATTTATCTTGCATACTGTCTTGTGATCGTAACCGCACATATTACTTACACGAGAAACAAGACTGTTCAATAAATCTTTTATTGAAACGCCCGACTATTCTTTCTGTGTAACTTTGAGGAAATCTAAGCATGCACGATTGAGCTGAGTGAAACGGTTATCTATTGTTTCCACGACTCTGGGACACGTTCTGATTCTAAAAGGAAACAAAGTTGTCATGTTTTGCGGCTGCCAGAAACTACTCCCTTCTTGTTTGTCAAGGAGTTTCTAGTGGCCTCTGAGCTAGCTGGCACAAGTAATTAAGTTTAATATACTCGATAGGGACATACCGACCTCAGTCCTATGTCAAGCCTATAGGGTATATTATTCCAATGCGCAGAGCCTATTAGGGAAATAGGAGCTACACTACATGGCGCCCAACGGTTTGGTAAGGCGGTAATTTAACGTTAGATACTGAGTAACTCAGCCGTGCTTTTTCTTCAGAGACCCCTACCCATATACTCCAAAAGACGTCTGGAGTGGGCAGGGTTAAGTATCCGCCACGGCTACATAGGGAAGCACCCTATATATTAGCTGTTTGGTTTGCTCAACGTTGAAGGATACAGTGTTCCAAAATATTGTGCACCTTATCTTTGTTTCCTTGAAACTTGTTCTGCATTTTTCAAAAAACAAATGTCCAACAGGGAAAATGCCACCGACACCGGTGGAGCTGCGGCTGATCCAGCCCTAGCAACAGCTTTTAACATTACAGGTTTAAATGAAACCGAGGAGGGTGTTATAGACATCCCTCCAAACTTAAGAAGAGCCATCACTCTAAAACTCATAAAACACGGCCTACCACCAAGAGGCGGTAGAGCAGTTTTCGTGATAGAGGCACACCGAATCCTTTCAGACAGAGGTATTCTATTCATGGGTAATATTTCCTGAATCCAATCCAGTTACAAAACTGTTTCACTTCTACAAAGAAGATGATCCACCAGAGGAATATATTCCTTTCGAGGATATTGAAATTCCACTAACATACCAGGAGCATCAGCTCTGGTTTAAAGGCGCCCTAAAACATCACAGAAACATTACCAGGCTCGGTCCACTAGGTAGACCAGGAGCAACATGGCTGATTCTAGCCGGCTACACACCTCATCCTGAACTGGATATAATGTCAGATGAGGAGTTACTTACTCAAATAACAGAGCTAATAAAAATGTACAGGCAATTAGTCCAATATGTCATGCGGACTTTCACAGTCCAACCACCATTAACCATTCCAAATCAGACCCCTCAACCGGGGACTGCACTAAAAATTACACCACAGACTCTATACGCAGTCATGGGTAAAATGCCCATAAAACGTGAGCAAATTCCATTCTGGATAGCTCAAAAAATTACTCAAATCGAAGCAGTATTTCCAAATACTAGCCCGTATGAGAAACACAGAATCCTAACAATCAGTTTACCAATGGGGATCACATCACAACTGGAAGACTGCACCACTTGGGGCTCAGTCTTTGCTGCCATCTATACTAAAACACATGGTATTCCATCAATAGCGGTAATACCAGATGTCCTGAAACAAATTCAAAATGAATACGGGGCAGAGCCTGCTCTGAATTTAGGTATGAAATTACTGAAATATTTCAACCAGGTCTCAACAATAATATTATCTAATATTAAAGGGGAGGCTGCAGCAGTGGCGATCCACCAACGATTAAGGGAATTCGATGTTACAGAACATCAAACTGAACTACCCAGAATAATTGAACAATCTTATGCAGAATTAGGCAGAGATAGTTTGGGTGGAAGACCAGTGAAGCCAAAACTATCTGAAAGTCCTGAGAAGGACTCTATTAAACAAACTCCTACATCTTCTAAAAAGAAGTGGGAAACTACTAAACAAAACTCAAACGAGAAACGTTCTCAATCTCGAGGTAGGTCTCCTCAAAAGGAGCCCTCTGAAAGGAGGTATAACCTCAGGAATAGGGATAATTTGAAAAACCTGACAGGTATCAAGATACTGATACACATTCCTCTCGTACCTTTCAGATCTCGTCACGGACTTCGGAAAGAAGAGGACGGTCAGAAAATAGAGAAGAACGCGTGAAATCCAAGGAAGATAAACACGCTCCAAAAAATATAACAAAACCTCAATTCTCCAAAAAGAAAGTAGCAGGTCTAAAGATCAGACATGCCGAGAATACTGAGAACACAACTCAAGAACGGAGAATGGGCTCAGACAATGCTGGACAGTGCAGCAGAAGTCACAATAGCTCGCCAGAACCTGAAGGAACTTCTGGAGATAGTAGACTTGAATGAGTACATCACAGTTGAGACTGTAGACACCAGGGTTAGTACTCCACAAAGGTTATATGAAATAACACTCCGGATGGAGGGAGACATACCTAGAGAGGTGAAAACACTCTTTTGGGAAAAACTTTCAAGGGGCTATGACATACTTCTAGCAGAAAAAGACTGGCCACCACAATTTGTATGGGAGTGCCCACACGGCCAGGACATTATTATGCCTGCCTTCTCCAACCATATTCCAATTCACCTCAAATATACATATGCCAGGAAATGGGCAGTAGCCGAGGCCCCAGCATTATATAAAAATCATGTAGGATGGGATGAGGACTCACCTCACCATAAAATACATCTGAAACATGAACCAACTGCACAAAGGCAGTACCCAATAAAGCAAGAAGCTAAAAACAGGTCAGGGAGATCTTAGATCAACTTGAATACCAAGGGGTGATTGAAACATGCACCTCCTCAATGAACAATCCTTTGTTTCCTGTCTCCAAACCAGACAACACCTATCGTCTAGTTTTGGATTACAGACACTTAAACACTTGTTGTAAAACATTTGCAGTGCAAAATGCATATAGCACAGCATTAATGAATAACATTGTGCGTAAAAAATATAAAACCACATTGGACATCTCAAATGGTTTCTTTTGTCAAAACATAGCACCTGAAAGCAGGTATTTAACAGCTTTCTCCATAATGGGGACCCAGCGTCAATTTTGTTGACTCCCACAAGGGTTCAAGAACAGCCCAGGGTTATTCTCAGCGAGGGTAACGGAGTTATTACAAATTTATGACAATGAGGCATTGTCCTATGTCGATGACATCTATCTGACGGACGATGACCTGGACAAACACTTGAACAGGTTGAGCACCATTATACTGGGCTTCGCCTCTGAGGGCTACAAGTTCAACTTTAAAAAGTCCCGAATTGCCCATCTCAATGTCCTGTTTCTAGGATATGAGCTTTCAAGTGAAGGTAAGAGCTTGGCAGCTAACTTTTTAGAAAAGTGTGCGCTGCTCCAACCTCCAAAAACGCTAAAAAACGTACAATCCATCCTGGGTTTCCTAAATTTTGGAAGAACATACATTCTAAATTACGCAGAAAGGGTTAAACCTCTCTACGCATTAATTAAACCTGATTTTTCAATCAAGAATTGGACACAAGAACACACAGAATTCTTGTGCTCACTACAGGCTAACATGTTAGCAACAAATCACTTACAAACACGCGTAAGTCAACGCAACCTGGTGATCCGAATAATTTCGGGTCAATGCGGATTCACCTACTTAACATTTAATGAGGGTGAAAAAATACCAATCGCATACAAATCTCATTTGTACACACAAGCGGAAATGCGCTTCACTTCCCCTGAAAAAAATCTGACAGCAGTTCAAACCGCTGTAGCGAAAGAAAGAGCCTTAGCCCAAGGGAAACGCATTATTGTCGTGAACCCCAGTACCAGCTTTAGAAGCGGTCACAAAAGCAAGCATTCCAAATGCTAAAGCATTACATCCAAGATGGATACAATGGGTTAATTCTCTTGCTGCAACAGATGTTGAATATGTTTTTGATCCCGATTTAAAAACACAAGCATTCCTGCAATATGAGCAAGAATGTCCTCTGCCCACTGAAATTCTGCCTCTTGATCAGTACGAATTCATAATTTACACTGACGGATCCGCACAACCCGCAACAGGGGGTAAGCAAGCTTACAGTGCAGCGTGTGCAATCGTTAAAGGTCGCATGCGAGATGGCATCTTCAGACCTATGGTCACAAAAACTCAAGCGCTAGGATATTGTACAGCTCAGCGAGCTGAACTACAAGCATTCAAACTGGCACTTGAAAGTACAGATCGAGAATTCCCCACACTGATAGTGTGCGATACCTTTTACTGTGTTCAGTCGTATAATGAATATATACAAAACTGGCTTGAAAATGGTTTCAAAGATGCGAAAGGTGGCACAATAAAGCACAAAACGCTTTGGGAACAAGTAGTTCAGTTGAAAAACGAACTACCAAAGGCTCACGTGATCCACACACTGAGTAATCAACGTGATGGCGTTCACGTTGCAGGGAATTCATTGGCTGACGAAGCCGCAAAGGGGGCTGTTCAGACGGCTTCCGTAGCTGCGATCACTCGTTCAAAAACAAAAATAGACAGTGAGATAATGTTGGCTGTCAATGCTACAAGCAAAGGCAGTGGTGCAGCGTTGCCAAAAAAGTTTCCACTCAAGTACTCTTATGTAATTGATGCGAACAACGTTCCTTTTGCTCGAATCCCAGGAGTGGGGGATAGGGTAATTCCAAACAAGGAACGTAGATTAGGACTAATCCTAGCAGCACACGAAGGGATAGCTTCTGCCCATGCAGGTGTTTCTGCAACAGTATCTTTGCTCAAGCAAAGATATTGGTGGCCTGGCATTCGGAAACAAACAAAGAACTATGTTTTAGAATGTGATATATGCCAACAGATGAAAGTCTCCACAGTGAAACGTCCTGCGCAGACACCCCTGTTAATTTCAGACAAACCATTAGCTTGTGTTTACCTGGACCACTGCGGTCCCTTGCAAAGGGACGGTAACTATAAATATATCATGGTTGCAGTGGATTCATGCTCTAGGTTCCTATGGATATGGCCTCAGCGCTCGGCTGACGCTCGAACTGTTATAAAAGATTTGCGAGTCTTTATCGGCACATATGCAATAGGCACGCTACATTCTGACCAGGGCCCTGCGTTTAGCTATCGGGCTTACAAAGAAGCCATGGCCAGTCTGGGCGTTGCATTGCGGTACTCCTCTCCATTCCATCCTGAGGGAAATTCAGTTGTGGAAAGGAAAAACCGGGACATAAAGCAGTCTATAACGACTAGAGTATTAGGTTCGGGTGATGGGTGGGTCAAACATCTTTATCGGGTCCAACGCTCATTGAAAAACCTGCCAAGAAGTTCTCTAGGGGGGTCACTCCATATGAGGTCCTATTTGGGACAAGAATGTGGGTACCAGACCTCGATCACGTAGGCACAGTGGTGGAAAATAAACCATTTGATATCAAAGATCGTTTGGCTGTTTTACAGGAACTCAATGAACTAAGATCAAAACAAAGCAACGTATTCCTGCAGCCAACCACCACTGGGTAAAAACCGGAGGTCCCAGCAAGGCCTGTCTGAATTCCAAAAGTTGGGGATATAGTCAGAGAAAAGATTGCGGACAAGAAGGAATTTGGACCTTCTTACAGACAACCAGTACCTGTCCTAGCAGTTCAAGGAACTAGAACAGTACTTCTGCCGCCCCTTGCTGGAAGAAAGGAGAGAAGATTTGTGTCCATCGACCTCATCAAACCACAGTATGTGGCCAATACTAAATAGTAGGCCTCGTGGACTCTGACCTAGTAGCAGACGCACTCCTCTCGCTACTATCCAAGAGGTTCAGACTGAAAGACTGATAACCATCGAGACTTCAGCAGTAACAGATGAAGGACTAAGCAACAATGCAATGGAACTCATCCCTCTTGAAAATCAAGTAACAGTTCGTCCAAATACACCTGTCTACACCAATGTAGCAAGTGATCAACTGGTTCCAGCGATTTCTACAAATCCTGATGCAATTTCAACAATTGACAGAACTGCTTCTGGCTATTTCATTAACTTTGATACGTTCTCAGAAGATCCGAGTGAACCTGAAACGACGCCAGCATCATTAACATTCAAGCAGCAAGTACAAGACTTTCTTCACTTTCTGAAAAAGACTTATCTGGTTTCACCATGGATTGAACTCTGGATTATTTCTGGAATATTTGTTTTCCTGCTTTGGCTAGCTTTGGTTATGACTATGAGTGTGCTTATAAATGCCAGATACATCCATGTGAACACTGAAAGAAAAGATGTGAACTTACTTTTGAAACCTCATAAATCTTCCCATCGTGAAGCAAGAGACTTGTCAACAGTGAACATCACAGCCGTTCCTATACAGGATGGTATAGTGTGGGACAAAACAGATTTTGATATTTTTGGCCCGACGGAACAATTGAACATTCCACATTTGTTTAAAATTTCACTAAGTGATCTCATTTCGTCCAGTACCGATTCTGATGATTGGGACTTTGAGACTGTTAACGACATTGGGGCCGATTCCGATCTGGGCCGGAAAACTCTCCGACCTAGCCGGATCCAGAGAGATTTCTGACCGAGCCAGACTCCCGCAGTCCGACCGAGCGAGTACGATGCGGCCGTATGCTGCCGGACTCGATTCGGTCGGACTCCCATTGAAGTCAATGGGAGCCGGCCGTACGACGCGTACATGGGCTCCCATTGACTGAATGGGTACGTCGCGAACAGGAGGGCCCCCTACAGTGGGTATGCGTCAGTGCGACTCGCACCATACATGCATGTTTAGGGGGGACCCTTGGGTCCCCCCTGTGTTCAACTTGTGCGGCTACGCATGCAGGGGGGTCCGACACGGACCCCCCAAATCCGGCTCCGGGTGCTTTTGCGAGCCGGACGCTCCGACTCGATCCGGCTGTCCGGCGCGTCCATCGTACTCGCTCGGTCGGAAAACGTCTCCATTGCGTGGTGCGATTCGTGTCCGTACGAGTCGGTCGGAGCGGTTCGGACCCGGGAACGAGTCGGTCGGCGATTTCGCGTACACTCGCATCGTACTTGCTCGCTCGGATGACTGTACGAATCGGTCGGAAACAAGGCCTCTGACTCGGATCCGGTAAAGCCGAATCTGATTCGGTGCCCTACCGGCCGAGATCGTAATTGGCCCCATAATGTTTGACGTAGAAAAATCTGCTGCATTTTCTAAAAGTGAATATTTAGAGGGTTCATCAGACTATGAACAACTGTATTGTTATAACCACTATGGTCATCATTATTTGCATAAATCTGCATACCCTGGAAATGTGTTTATGTTTAACCAATGGGAGCATTGTCCTACACCACCAAAAGGTAGTTCAAAAACATTTGCTAATAAGTTTCCATATTTTTCAGGTTACAATACATCTGATCCAGAAATGTTTTACTATAAAAATGTAAACAAAACAGGACTGAAAATTATGTTAACGAATACGAAACAGATTTATTCTGCAGCATTTATTGCCCAGCTGTCTAGACAGGGTTTCGTCTTTTGGAAAGACACAATAGACACAAAAACTGTCTGGGGTACTAAAGATTGGCAAGTGCAGGGGATAGAAGCTTTATTTAGAGCCTGTATCATCCCTGAACAAATAATGTTTTTGAATGAAACCGTCCAACAAACATCTTGTCTTGGACTAGCCAAGATCAAAGAGATGAAAACACCTTCTGTACCAACACCTGCAAGTGATAACAATACACAGGCAGCGGTTACAGTTGACCAAATACTACAACTCAACAGATCTAATCCTGATTGGAGAAAATGGTTGATCCGGCCCACAGACACGAACAACTGTCAGGAAATATTCCTGAATAAAACTCAGGGCTTTACTATTCATAGGCCAGACCCAAGATACGTCCAAAGACAGCATCCGGGGTAGTAACAACATACAGTGTAGGAAAATTATGCCTCGATTGGCTGCAGAAATCTACACTACAGGATGTGAAACAACACTTATCCTTACTTAAAGAAGACGCAGACCTTAGGGAATTCTTGCTTGGACCAAGAAAACCACGTCAAAAACGTTTCATATATGCCGGCATTTATGCTGCCTATAATGAAGCATGGAAAGTGTCACAGATGGAGGCCGCAGAACGAATACGTGAACTTGATCGTATTAATTTAGAGAAAACTCTCACTGTGGTCGACAATGGGTTAACAACTTTGTCCTCCAGAATATATTCATTGGACGGCATTGTATCCTCTGCTATCGACATACTAGAACAAGATTTAGCCATGTTACAGCAAGGCCAATCTCAATTACGTTCTATTGTGTTATTAAGCTGGACGCTGCAATCTTTGCGCGCGGGCTATGTGCCTTGGCGTTTTATCAACTCGTCAGCTCTGTTTGCAGAATACAATCTAACTGATAAACAGATCGAACTGGCACAAAGGGGAGCAAAGTATACAGTGCTGAGCATTGAAAAACTGGAAAAGTTACCATTCACAGTGGCAGAAAAACCAGCTACAGAATGGCTTATTCATGGCAAAATCACACTACCTGTGACTACTTTTCAGTTTCAGTATTGCCTCAAACAAATGCAAGCAGGCAAATATGAAAGGTTGGGTAAGGAATACATTAAGACATCTTGGAATTTACCGTATACATATAGATGTTGGAGTGGGGATCGTGAAGTGTTTTTGAGCGGTACACACTGTAAAAGTGCACTGAGCGGTTCACTTATATGTCAGGACATTTCTTTACCCAGGGCTTGCAATGGTTCTGTGGCAAATTTGTCTTGCCATCAGCAGGGTACACCAGCTGCTGTGATTAATCCAACGTTTGGACAACTTTCTAATGGGAGTTACCTCATGTTGAAAGATCAGAGTTGCTGCGGCATGTTGCCAGGCATCCCATATCTAGTAACGGTCAACTCCAGGGTCACTTGCTGTATGCAAGTATTGTTTGCCCCAATAGACACAGTCAGGGAGTCGCCTTAGTGGCCTTCGCTGAACGTCTCTTTTATAAGATTTGATACTTTAAGCAGAATGAAAGCCATGCTTTTACAACAAACAGTGCCTTTGACCTCGGCCAAAGAAACCTATGATCTACAAGTCGCAAGGACTTCGGCTGAGATACAGACTTTAATACGTACAAACTGCCCTATACATTTCGTGGAAATGATAGGACGTATCTTTAACATGTCTGATACAAGCGGAATTGTACATGTATTTAAGAGCATCTGTTCCGGTCTGTTAGCACCTTTCCAGGCAATACTCAGAATAATCCCAAACTTTGCACATTCGGTGTTTGGTGGCATACCATTAATTCTAGCACTTGTTGCCGGAATTCTATTTCTCTTCCTGCTATTACGCTATGGCCAGCCTATTCGCAGACATCACTCCGAGCGAAGTGGAGAAAGCTCTCCTTGAACGAAAGTGCCGTGAGCGAATAGTACAGCTTTTGGGCATGTCTCGTCTACGGGAACTTAATACCACGTGGTTCCTGTCATTCAGACCAATCTGGCAAGATTGCATCTTACCTGTTCTATGATGCCTGCTATGCGGTGAAGAATGCGTGTTAGACACCTGTCTAACATTTCCATCAGCAACGCCAACGGATATCGATACTCTGCTGGACCCGATAACGGCCCATGCTCTGTGTTGTCCCCAGAGGCTACCAATCCTGATGACGGCATTCATTGAGATCTCACAGACGCTTCCGGCTGCTGCTGAGGTACGAGATGGATCTACAGGCACACAGGTAACAACGCACGCGAACATTGCTGCGGCATCCTTTGCTGAAAGCGATGCTTCACATCTCTGTGCAATTAATCTACTACACGAGGTGTTCCGAATGTCACCAACTACAGTGGACGATATTTTGTCTACAGAAATAGATGATCTCATGTTTACACCAGACCCGTACACTGACTCTGATTCAGCCAACAGTGTTCCAGAGACGCAGTAAAAATTTGGCCTTCATATTTCAAAAACATGGAACTCTTCCCAAATTGAACTTTTTCCGTTTTTCAAAAAATGGCAAATCAATCTGCTTAAAGTAGAACTATTCTTATAGTACGGACTTCGCGGTACTTCCTCAGACACTTTTTATCATCTTATTTGTCTAAAAGTTCATTAATTTCCATGACATGAAATGACTTTGATTTTGAACAACTTCTCGATCATTTTTCTGTCACGTGAAAATATTACTGCTTATTTCATTCAAATTGCATTTAATTTCCAAATATATGCCTGAAATGAAAAGCAATGCTTAATATGTGCAGTACCTTTTGCATGCTAATATGTTTTTTTTAAATGCTTTTTAATACTTTTAAGAAATATTTTTAGCAATATGCGGTACTCCGTTTAATGTTTAGCATTTTAAATGTTTAGCATTTATATTATTATCGTACACACAAAAGTGGAGTGGGTGTTGTATTCCTCTTAGGGTGTCCGTATATAGGTTTTCCTGTATCATGTCCTTATATAGGCACGATTCGCCCTGCCCTTATATAGGCATAAAATCCCAGTCCTTATTTAGGCATTAAACCGTGCACTCCAAATACAGGCATGGTCTCCGACATCCGTCCACCCTAACGTCACAACGAGTTCTTGAAGAACAGACCCTTAGGCTTCGGGAGTTTCCTAGCACAGGACTATTGATTTCTTCAAGGACTCATCTATTATGCATGAACCGTTATAACTTAAGGGTTCATTCATGACGTCTTCCGCTGTCCGATTCACGTCAATGCTAACATTCTGAGGTACCTCTCAGGTATAAATATACCTTCGCTAGCCCTTGTAAATCAGAGGAGACCTCGACTTCAGAGGAGCCCGTTTCCCGGCCTGACGCACTGAGAAGATGATGTCATCCCTGCACGCAGAGAGTCCAGCTTCCAGTGATCTGACTTCCCTCGCGGGTTGTTGGAGTTCGAGTCTGGCAAGAGATCATTCTTAAGGTATGGAGCTGACTAGAAACCTAGAGGGACTCTTGGCATACTAGGCATACTAGGCGTAACATACTCTTAGTCTACCGTAGTCAGGAATACTCCACCTACTTCATACCTCTCCCTACACCTAGGTTAGGTTAGGTACATTGGGGTAGAACTAGCTTAGAAACGCATCGTATGAGTACTCGCATTTTTAGTCCATGTTATTTATGTAAATGAATATCTACTAAAGATCATGCTAGCGCAGTATTATTTAATTCTACTGCTTACGCTGTACATTATTTATCTTACATACTGTCTTGTGATCGTAACCGCACATATTACTTACACGAGAAACAAGACTGTTCAATAAATCTTTTATTGAAACGCCCGTCTATTCTTTCTGTGTAACTTTGAGGAAAACTAAGCATGCACGTTTGAGCTGAGTGAAACGGTTATCTATTGTTTCCACGACTCTGGGACACGTTCTGATTTAAAGGGAAACAAAGTTGTCATGTTTTGCGGCTGCCAGAAACTACTCCCTTCTTGTTTGTCAAGGAGTTTCTAGTGGCCTCTGAGCTAGCTGGCACAAGTAATTAAGTTTAATATACTCGATAGGGACATACCGACCTCAGTCCTATGTCAAGCCTATAGGGTATATTATTCCAATGCGCAGAGCCTATTAGGGAAATAGGAGCTACACTACACTATACTGACATTTCTCTAGAACATAATATTACACTGTATTGTAAAACTCCTACCTGAGCCCTTGGATTTAATTGCCTCTCTTCTATAAACTAATAAACATGAAGAAGTAGAGGTTCAGTAGATCTGAATTCTGAATTTGCAACTATTTCAAAAGCCAAATTAAAGTTAATTGCAGAGTTTACATTTCTTTTACTGGAGTTAATGTCCTTTTCTCCAAATGCACACAGGCTTTCTCTGCAAATCTCTTTGTCCAGAAATAATAGGGAATCCAATATTGTAGTTTACAGCATGAATGTATATATATATATATATATATCCAAAGGACTCGAACTCCCGCAACCTCCAGGCGGCGATGAAGGAGAAACAGACCCCACAGTGTCAGGAAAGATGTTTTATTAAGACCTTCTCCTCACGAACGATGACGCGTTTCGGGCTCCAAAAGCCCTTGTTCACATGCGGAGCAACATCGCCATGATTGTTTTAAATGTTTGCTAAGTGCACACCCACCTCCAAGGCTCCATGTCACATGACCATAGGCAATGAAAACAGACTTAACATTTAAAAATGAATTTCTAAAACATGGAAACAAGCTTACATGCCATAATGTCTGTATCAATACATTAAATCTCGTAAATTAATAAAAACAACAAACTTTCTGTGATACAGAGTCCTCAATACTAGCAATTACCTATTTATGCAAGGAACTGTTGTTACAATATCACACAAACATATTATTGCTCATAGTTTGTCATAAATCGAAGACATGTAAACAAAGAATTTTAAATATTTAGGCTACACAGGATGAATCCTTAATGTGTATTTAGTTAATCTCATTCAATAAAAAAAAAGGATTCATTGCATGAATTCCATCTATTCTACTATTGTTGCTGAACTCAATTTGCTATAATGTTTTGGGACACGGGAATAAAGTGCATAAATGCCTAGCAGCAAAAAATCTGACGTGCAAAATAGTGCCAACAGTACAAGTATATAAAGTGCATAATTCTAAAAGTGCTAAGTGTAATATGTGCAAATTACAAAAATGTTGATAACAGTAAAAACATGTTAATGTTAAATACCGTTAAAATCACATAAATATATTGCTAAAAAAACTATACTGAAGTATATCTCTAAAAAACTGGTTACTACAGCAGATAAGATAATTAAAAAAGATTATTTTGTTAATTATTTTCATTATTTCATGGTCCAGGAATATCTACCATCACATAAATACTGCAATCACTATAAAGTTTAAAGTATTTTAGAATATTCAGAATATTTTTTAGAAACTCATCCGTCTATTAAATATAATGACGTCATATAATAAATGCGTGTTATTGCTAATCACTAGAGAAAATTATGCATATCTTCAGTGTTATTCAACCCATTTGGCCATTTACTGTCAAATTCCAGGATCAATTTTGTCTCCAATTGTCTCAATTGGCGTTCCCTGTTGCCCCCCCACCGTGGTTTAGGGATGGCATTGATAACATAGTAGGTGAGACAGTTCACATCATTGCCGTGAATTCTTTTAAAATGCCTCGCTACTGGATAAGGGGGATCACTGTGTAAGATAGCACGTAGGTGTTGCAAAATTCTGACATGCACCTGTAGCTTGGTACTACCAATGTAATTGAGGCCACAGGTACATGTCAGAACGTAAACTGCCTAATCAGTTCTGCAGTCATAGCTACCCGTGATGGCTATTGGTTTGTCACTGAATGGGGTCAAATAATGGGTCTTATTGCATCCGAATTTACAGGCTCTGCATGATGAGCACTTCCTGAAACCCTGAGCTGGCCTCAACCAGTTAGCAGCTTTTCTTATCTCAGGGCAGGTTTTATCAAGAATAGAGCCCATGGATCTAGCTCTCCTAAACGTAATCAAAGGAATTTCCGCCACCCTAGAACGTAACACACCATCAGTAAGGATAATGGGCCAGTTCTTTTTGATGATGGCTCTAGTTTTCCTTTCCTCATTGCTATAATTAGTGATTAATCTAGGAGTGTCATTCTCGCTATGCAGAGGTACCATATCATTGCATGTATTATGTGGGGCATTGTTACTGCTGTTAAACAGACTGGTTCTAGGTCTAGTGCCTGCCTTTTTCATGGCTGCATTTAGAATGTTGTCGTTATATCCTCTTGCTTTCAGTCTAATCATCATATCATGCAAGCATTCAGCAAAGTCAGATTCTACACTACAGATACGTTTCAACCTTAAAATTTCCCCATAGGGTATACTCGCTATGAGGTGCTTGGGATGGGCACTATTTGCATGGAGCGTAACATTTCCTGATGTAGGCTTTCTAAATAAAGTTGTTTCAAATTTCCCATCCCTAATATATGCTCTAACATCAAGGAATTCAATTGTGGATTTGTCAATGTGCGATGTGAAATTAAGATTCATTGAGTTGTTATTGATCACTTCAATAAAATGTTGAGCTTCAATTTCGCTACCTTTCCACAGTATAAAAACATCATCTATGTATCTGAGATAGTACCGTACATGTCGATCATACATTTCACGATGAACCTTTCTAAGAACCTGTTCCTCCCACCAGCCGACGTGAAGACACGCATAGCTGGGGGAGAAACAGGCTCCCATCGCGACTCCTCTCAGCTGTTTGAATATATCTTTACCAAAAAGAAAGAAATTATTGTTAAGACACCAGGAAATAAGCTCTAAGACAACCTTATTATGTTCATAAAATTCACAAGGTCTAGCATCTAGAAAATATTTGACTGCTCGTAGCCCCATATTGTGATCTATACTCGTATAGAGAGACTCTATATCTAGGGTAATTAAAAGCAAGTCATCTGTCCATATTAAGTCCTTAGTTTTCATTAAAAAATCCCCTGTGTCTTTTACATAGCTAGGCAACTCCTTCACCAAATCCTGTAGAAAAAAGTCGATATATGAACAGAGAGGAAAGGTAAGGAAAGAGTGCCAGACGGAGGCTTAGAACGAGTCACAGAGCAGAATGATGAGTTTTAGGCAAGCGCTCTTACTGACTATCGACTTGAGGGTTCATGATCGGTGAACTCTCCTTGCAGAAAGCGTTTCACTATCCTTTAGTTGTCAGCGACTTATGGGGTAAAATCTTGCCTCTGAACAGCATCCAGGGATAAGGCGGAGAATGGCTGAATTCTGAATGGTGAGATGCTGCAAACTGAGTAATGAAGGTGACTCCACTGCAGAGATTCTCAGATAAGAGACGCTGCTCTCTGAAGAGTGCCAAGTAGTTGAGTTCAGCGGGGTCTGCTCAGAAGAGAGACATTGTTCTCGAACTTCAGAATGTCAAAGCGTTTGCCAGAAATGCTCCAAAGAGAGACACTGCTCTCCAGACAGAGATGCTGAGTGTTCCGTTGCAATAGTACGGAAGAGAGACGCCACTCTTCGACTTTTTCACACTGAATTTACGGTCTGCCCTCAACCTCTAGAATATGAGGAGGATGACCATTGAGAACACACTTCTCCTCAGAAGATTCTAAATTGAAGTACGCAGATGAATGCTTGCGCACCCACCTTACTACACAAATGCACGCGAGAATTCGCTAATCCCAGAAGTGGCATACACCCTGAAAATTCAACAGCCATCTTGCAATACCTGACCAGCCTAGTATTCTACATATTCTTCCAATGATTAATCATTGGTGGTTTAACTATCACTCTGCAACCCAATTTCTGATCCTTCTTTTTGATTCCCTGAGTAATGGTAATGGCGTTAGTCTGATTCCTGGCAGTCAGTCTTCTAGTAAAGTAAAGGCATGGCAGTTTGAAGCACTCCAGAGCCGAAACAGCTCTCTAATACGATATTCCAGTGTATACAGTGACTTATATCTCGATCGATTGGGTATTTGGATATTTTTTTTAAAAACAGATAATTCAATCGAAGATTCTTTCACCAACAGTGTCAGCATAAAATTGTCAAATATTTCAGTATTAGACATGATTTGGGCTATACTATCAAAAAGTGCAGCATGGTAATATGTTTGACAATGAAATTAAGCTAGTCCTCGTTGTGATTTATCTAGATGTAAAACTGCCATTTTAGTACTGGACTGCTTATTATTTCAAATACATATTTGGAACAGTTGATCGAGTTCTCTATAGTATGATCTGCC
This sequence comes from Calotriton arnoldi, assembly GCA_963921515.1. Classification (NCBI taxonomy): domain Eukaryota; kingdom Metazoa; phylum Chordata; class Amphibia; order Caudata; family Salamandridae; genus Calotriton; species Calotriton arnoldi. Next base: position 1,574,920 of record CAWUFW010003562.1, read on the forward strand.
GACGATAATGGGAAGTGTAGTAAAAAGAAAATGGACTAATGGGAGAATTGACATTTTCATCAAAGCCACTCTTCCAGTAATGGATAGGAGACAAGTCCACCTATTCATCAGTGCCTTCATTTTGTATAAGGTTGGCTTATAGTTTAAATCAAATTATTGGGAGTAGTCATGTGTTACAAAGATGCCTAAATATCTAATTGGTCATACAGGCGCATATTGAGAGTGGAGATTATGAGGGAGTTTGTTTGAAGACGTATTAAACAATAGAATTTCAGTCTTTGCTTGGTTTACTTTATAACCTTCAACTCCAGTGAATTCTGCTATTGCAGCCAACATATTCCGAATATTCACTATGTTTAGTTGAGGATATAAAAAATATCATCAGAGAAAAGCTTGATTTCAGGCATCCCATTTTTTGGAGGAATGATTGCAGTGTTGTTTCAGATCTTGATAGCTAATGGCTCATTAAATAATGTTAAACAACACAGTGTACAGGAGGCAACCTTGACATGTGCCTCAGGGAATTTTAATTTGCCCTGCTGCCTTTGCATTTATAATCACTTTAGCTATTGCCCCTTGATAAAGATTCCAGAGCATTACTAAAAATTGATCTGAGAATCCAAATTTTCTTAGGATAAAAAATAAAGCGTCCCAATTTGCAAGGTCAAATGCCTTCTCCTCATCCATCATAAAGATAGCGCCTTTTGTTTGGTATTTGAAAAATAGTCAATTGCTTGGGTTAAAAAGCTAGCATTAGCTGAAATTTGTCTACCTGGTGAAAATCCACATTGATCTCTATATATTTGCCCATTAGCTACTGGTATGATACGAGAGACCAAATCTTTTGTAAACAATTTGTATTCGGAGTTTAATAAGCTTCTTGGCCTATAAGAGTGAACGTTAGTAGCAATTCTATCTTTTTTGAGGAAGCTTACGATTATTGACTCCTTAAAAGATTGCGGAATAAGTTTCCCAGTTCTAAATTGATTGGATAATTTTACAAGAAATGGTACTAGTTGTTTGGAAAAAACATTAAGAACTCTCATGAAGATGCCATCTCTGCTGCACCCCCTACCATTAGATATATTTTGCAGAGCAAGAGAGGCCTCAGGCGCTCTAATCTCTTCTAAAATTGCACTATTCTGCTCGTTTGCTGCCTGCGGCAGTATGACAGATTTAAAAAAAAAACTGTACGAGCTTAGGACCGGGAACCTCCTCAGTTCTCTCATAGACATTCCAATAATGATGTAGAAAAACTTCAGCAATCTCGTTACTTTTATCCAGTAAGGACTGTATCTCTGGATTTTCAATTTTGTAAATTATCTGTTTGTTATTCCATAGTTTAGTAGACCATGCAAGAATCTTCCCAATATTTTGTTGATAAGCCTGATGGCAACTTATTTCTACAGTTAAAAAAAATCGTGCATTGCTTGTTTGGCTATAGCTAGTTCTTTTTTTCTTTACTTCAGACTTGCCTATAGATATTTGAATGTTAGTTGCCTTATCTAGAGCACTCTGTAGTGCATGTACTCGTGTGCTATGTTCTTTATTTTTATAAGTCTGGTAGGCTACTATGTGGCTGCAGAAGGCAGCCTTATACGCCTCCCAAATTATCATATAATTTGCTGTACCAGAATTAATTTTAAAAAACTTCTATGAATACTCTTGTTTTCTCCAATGAAATGGCATCTGAGAGTAGTACTAGATTGAATTGCCATCTAGGTCATTCCTTTGTTTCAGCTCTTAATTGAATTTGAACGGAAATAGCAGAATGTCAGAGAATGCATTCGTTTTAATACTGGGCATCTGGTACTGAACTGACCTATTTATCAGAAAAATATCTATACGAGATGCTGAGGAGAATTGCCGTGAATAGCATGTATAGACCTTCAGCAAAGGATACACCAAGCGCCATGGATCTCTTAATTCAAAGTCATGCTTTAACGCATGCTAAGGATGCAAGGTTTTAGTTGGTTTTTTGACCTGTTTGATGTATCTATACTAAGATTCTGAATAAAGTCTCCCCCCCCAGATTATTGGACCTATCGGCGTCATTGCCAAATTATGTATTTGAATTAATGACTCTTTGTCATCAGTGATTGGGACATAACAGTTAACCAAATTCAGTATGTTCCCCTTAATTGCCACTTTTACCCATAGCCAATGCCCCTTACCATCCCCGAAAAAAATCACAGATATGCCAATCTACTGTATTGGACAAAAGAATAGCTACCCCTCTTATGGCTGCCCCTGCCGAGGCAAAAAAGGCATGAAAATATTTTTGGGGAGATGTCCCTCTTGCCTTCTGCCTCTTTGATATAGCTATCCCAATTCTCAGTAAATGCTTTTATCTTAGACCTCTTTGTTATGCATTTGCTCTTTTTCTTGCTGGTGCTCCCCTCAAACCCCTACTCCCTACACCTCCTTACCCAAGGGGATCCCCCCTGTCCAGCCCCTCGCCCAACCCCACCCCAGCTCTATCTGAGAGAGAGGAATGCCCTTAGTCCTCTCCCTCATATTGCAGTGCCCTGACGTGGCACCTGGCCACTCTATCTTGCCTCTACCCCCTAAGCTCCTCCATGTTACTTTTTTCTGTTTTTTTGTTGTTGTTTAGGCTGGAGAGCTCATCCTATAGGTCAAAATGCAAGCTCAAAGAAATAAGTGCTAGATGTAACCTTTTAAAGTGATAAGTGCAAAGTGCTTACCAATACTCACCACGCCAACCTTAATATCATGGGAGTATGAAGTATTCCATGCTTTATACAGTACTATGTGATTGGAAACGTGAAATTTTCTGGTTCACTGACAAAATATCCACCCTCAAAATATCCCCATACCAACATATTATGACCAAAATATCAATGGCAAAATATCATCATCCTATACTGATAATGGTAAGTATAAAAATATCGGGGGAAATATCGATGTCATTAATATAGTTGCATTAAATATCGATGTTTAAATATATACAAAATAAAATAATAAATATTAAATATAATAAATTGTAACATTAATTTAAAAAATAAAAAAATATTTAGCATTTATCTTAACAAATATAACAAATAGACTAAATTTAAAAAAGTTAAACACACACATATATAATAATTATTATATATATATTTGCATATATCTACTTACAAAAGTTACTCAACTAATAATTTTAATTTATATTATCATTTAAAAAATATAAAAACCAATAAATATATATATATATATATATATACATATACCATTAACATAAAATCTTTAAAAAACAAATCGTTCTAATTAAATAAAAATATTAAACAACTTAAAATTCTTTACAGTTAGTAAAAATATTCATATTCAAAAATATTATGATTTTAAATAAACAAAATCATAATAATATAAATTATAACAGCATAAAATAAATTGTAAAATATCAAATGAAATACATATACTATTCCCACTACAATTTATACAAAACTACACAAACTATTAAAATAAACATATACAAATGTACTACTCCCATGTCACACAAAGCAAAAATAATAAAACTGTGTAAAATTTACAAATCTCCCTCCAATAAATGCAACAATAGTAAAAGTGTTGGATTGCGGATAGGTAATATTTACTGTACCCATTCCAGCCAGTACAACAGTAGGAAAACTGAACGAAGTACAGTATTTGGGTCATCAAATCGAAAAAGCAAGAGGAAGGTGTCACCAGAAAGAGTGGAGGCACTCATGAAAATGAATCCGCCCAGTACCCAGAAAGAGGTCAGGATGTTCTTGGAAATGGTTGGCTACTGCCAACAATGGATTCCAAATTTCTCCTTGATGGCAAAGCCTTTACAGATGCTGACCCACAAGGATGGGTGCGATCGGGTACCTTGGGATAACAACAGTTTCCTTGCTTTCCTGAAGTTAAAAGAGTGACTGTGTTGCGCTCCGGCTTTAGGAATGCCTGATTACAACAAAGCATTTGTGCTGTTCTGCCACGAGAGAGAGGGTTGTGCTCTTTCTGTACTTACCCAGACACATGGAGGTGCCAGTTGACCAGAGTCCTATTTCTCAGCTAAATTAGATCCTGTAGCTTCTGCGTTGTCCGAATGTCTCAAAACCGTTGCTGCAACAGGTGTCAGTAATGAACGATGTGAGAGCATTGTGATGGGTCAACCCCTTTCTGTATATGTACCGCATTCAGTTGAGCTCCTGACAACGAGAACAAAAACACAGCATTTGGAAAATAACAGGTTGACAAAATACGAGCAGGTGTTGCTCGCTGCCGAGAATGTGACCCTGAAACGTTGTTCTGTGTTAAATCCTGCTACATTGTTACCTGTTCCAAATGCTGATGGGGAAGATTGTGATGACCATGACTGTTTGGATGTCACTGAGCTTTGCACGAAACCGAGACCTGACATTGTCGATCAACCATTGTCTGATACCGATCAAGTCCTTTTTGTTGATGGTTCATGCCTAAGAGACAATGAAGGTAATTTGAGAGCAGCTTTTGCTGTCTGCACCATTTCTGGTAGAAGCTGCTCGTTTACAGGGAGTACACTCCGCACAAGTAGCTGAAAACCCTTGTTCTGACTCGTGGAGGTCGAGTTTCTGAACAGACCTGAGTCACCATCTATACTGATAGCCAGTATGGTTTTGGTGTGGTTCCTGACTTTGGACTGTTATGGTCGCAGAGAGGGTGCCTAACGTCATCAGGTTTTCCAATCAGGAATGAAGAGTATGTGATACAACTGCTGGAAGCATTCCAATTACCAAGAGAAGTGGCTGTTGTTAAGTGTGCAGCCCATTGAAGAGGAGATTACTTTGTTACCACAGGGAATAGATAGGCAGATGAAGTTGCTCATTTTTGTGCTACACATGCATGTGTTTTCAATGGGAATATATTGGCCAGAGTACAGAGAAGACCGAACTCAGCATGAAGCTAGCTGTTGCAGACACATGGGATGAAGTTAGGCATTTGCAAACGGAAGCCACAGACAAGGAACATGTGGGTTGGATCAGAGCAGGTTGTGAGAAGAGAGAAAATGACATATGGGCGTCAGCTGATTGTAGGGCACTGTTACCTGATTGTCTGTTACACCTAATGGCAAGGCAAAATAATGGAGCAGCTCTCATAGGAAGGGATGCAATGGTGAGATTGTTCAGGCAGACTTGGTTCAATCCGAGATTTCGCATGATTGCAGAAGCAGTGTGTCATCGTGTGTCGCATGCCAACAGATGAATGCTGGGGAAAAGACTGTTGTTGCCTTGAGCCACACTGGCAGATCAGGGGGTCCCTTCAATCGGTTCCAAATTGATTTTCTGAGATGCCTGTGTGTAATGGGTTGAGATACATCTTGTTTGTTGTGTGCATCTTTTCTCAATGGGTGGAGGCTTATCCAACTAGAAGGTGTGATAGTCTCATAGTAGCAACGGTATTGTTGAGGGAACTCATTCCTAGATTCAGATTTCCAACTACATTGGAGTCAGATAGTGGTACGCACTTTCGCGATGAAGTCATAAAATTGTTGTGCACCGCCTTGAGTGTGGGTCAAAGACTGCATTGTAGTTACAGGCCGAAGGCATCTAGCATGGTGGAGCAGATCATCGGCACCTTGAAAGCGAGACTAGCTAAAGCATGTGCTTTAACATCTTTGAAATGGCCTGATGCGTTGCCTCTGGTTTTATTGAGTTTGTGCAGCATTCCTGACAGGAAAATTGGGTTATCACCACATGAGATATTGATGGGAAGAGCCATGCAGCTGCCTGATGTGCCTGCCACTGTATTGATAAATATCACGGATGACTTGATCCTTGACTACTGTAAAGTTGTGGCTGATGTGGTTCATTCTGTGTCTCATCAGGTTGAAGCTACGACTGCACAGACCTTGAAAGACCTCTGCCCCGACCTGAGCCCAGGTGAATGGGTGCTCATCAGAAAGGACTTGAGGAAAAACTGTCTTGACTCTCGATCGTGTGGACCATATCAAGTGATATTGGTGATGAATACTGCTGTGAAGTGTGGAGGAGAACCGAACTGGGTTCACGCTTCCCATACCTGACAAGTCACAGGTCCCTCCCATGAAACAGCTCCTCTCCCAGAAGTAGTTCCATTCATGACCGAGGGGTCACTGGAGAAGGCAAGCCAAGCTGTGGAGGTCCTAGAAAAGGCTGGTTATCCACCAGATCAGGCTGAGGGGGATCAAGCTACACAAGACCCTGGTATAGACTCTGTGGGAGACGGTAATGTTGCGAGTGATATAGAGTCTCACTCAGCAGAAGAGACTTGTGTGGAAAATGCTCGTGTGCAGTTAAGGAAGAAAGATGCTGCAGATGAAACGTGGCCTGTGAGACAGAGGAGAAGAAATCTGAGACTTGCATTTGAAAGAGAACTTGCTTCGATAAGTGAATCTTCTGAGTCTGATCTGAGTAAAGCTGAGCCAGCCCCAGGAAGTGCTAGGAGATCCAGGAGGGCAAGTGTGCAATGTTGGCAATATTCCTCTCCCAGGTGGACTTATCTGGTTACAAATGTCGGGGGAAGCGAGGTCTAAGATTTCTATACTGATTGTCAAGATCTTGTTGAAAGTTCCTGGAATCGAGGCTAATGCACCTCTGTCATTGACTGTGCCATTTCCACCAAGGTTGAGTGGCTTACGGACTCTGATTCTGGAAGACATTGAATTCCCAAGTTTCGGAGCATTGAGAGCTGAACTGTAACAACGAGTCATTGAGGAGATTGGCTCTGATCATAAGGGATGTAAATTGAACCCTTGAACTGTAAATAAGTTGCTTCAAAGAAGATAACCTAGGCTCGAGCAGAAGAAGAATAAAATAGGGACTATTCATTTAGAAGAAGAAAGAGGTCTAGGGAAGTCTTCCAAGCTGTGCAATTATTGTGCAAAGGACTGCTAAAAGAATTTTCCAAGATCCAAAGAAAGTTACCTAAGAACTTTTTGTTGCACATGAATAAGAGGCGGAGAAAAGTGACTTTGTGTGTTGATCCTCTTACAAGCTGTAATCCGAGCCACTTTGAAAATGGAGTCTGGAAATTCGAATCGTAGGCACACATGTATAACAGGTACACTCATTGTAGGAATAATTATAGTAATAGCAGTAGTCATAACCGAGTACATTTTAAGCGCACACAAGATTGAGGAACATGGAGTGGGGGTACATGGGACATCCACACCTACCACTGCTGCCTCAATGAAGGGTACATTAGGATCTCAAAAAGGCTTAATTGAACAAACTAGTTGCTTTCTTCATGTAGAGTTGTCCAAAGGTAATTATATGCTGAATGCTTATGCTAAGTTGCTTTATGAATATATTAACACAATCGAAGACAGAGATTGTTATGTGTGTGTGCAATTGCCTGCTTCGGCCGAGGAGGGGATTAGATATCACCACTTACCCTTGATGTATGGCATTAGTTGTAGTTTGCTCCTTAGCATGTTTAAGGAAAAGGTCATTACGAGTACTACTTCTCAAATTATGATGTCGTACTCTCAGGAATACCTGTTTATAAACATTTGAACAAATACGATTATTATAAGCAGGAAGAGAGAATGGGAAAATATTTCACACCCACAGTAACAGTAGACACTGCTTACATGCCTAGACATAACCTAACCTGCATATTGACAGACTTAGAAAAGTCAATTGTAGATCAAGTAGAAGACAGACATAGGGAATTAGCTGCTGAGTTTAACAATTAGGACAGACATTTTGAATAGACCAAAGAGGAGTTTGCTCACAAGGCTAAAGGAAGCTATGGTCCCATAGCTTTAGATTGGGAACAACGAGGCAAGCTTTGCATACGTCAAGTTCAGAGTCGCTATGACACTGTATTTGTGGGGAAGAGTGTGTGTGACCATATCTTTCTAGTCAATGGTCCTTGGAAGACGTTTCTGCAAGCATCAGTACAAGTGGTGCAGGAGTATATTTTGTGTGTGGGAAGAATGCATATGTTCGGCTTCCAAACAATTGGTATGGTACCTGCCATGTGGCACTTGTGTTTCCAAAGATATATCATGTAGAAGACTTGGAAGGTTTGGAAGGAAAATCGAAACATAGAGAAAAACGTGGACTGAGAGCTTGTGAGGTCGTTGGAGACATATTTGGAGCGCTAATACCTTGTTTAGTAGTGGTGCTGAACGACATCAAGAGCAGGAAGTTGTCTGCTATTGTTGATAAGTTGTTGTTTAACACAGCTCATTCATTGCTACTCATAGATGGGGAGATTGTTTTGATAAGGGCGATGGTGAGGCAAAACCTTCTTACATTAGACCTGTTACTTGCAAAAGAAGGTGGAGTCAGCTGGATGCTGAAGGTCCAACAATGTTGCACTTATATCCCTGATCAAAGTAAAGTTCTGAGGGGATATATATCCAATATCACTGATATACACCATGAGATACATGATCTGGCAGCTGAGGGAGTTTGGGATAAGATTAAAAATGGTTTTGATGCAGTTGGACGTTGGTTTGCAAATCTAGAAAAAGGGAATTCTTGGATACATTCTAAAGCCAATCACAATTGTTGTAATTTGTGTAATCAACTTCCTAGGTATGATAAGAGCATACAAATGTCACAAGGCGAGGCAAGTGGAGAACTCCTTAAGGGAAAGAGAGAGAAGAATGGAAAGACTGCAGAACAGTCATTATGAGAATTTGAAGTGGTTGGAGGAGTTCAGACAGAGGAGGTTAGCTATGACATCTGCTTAGATCGGTCTACTCTACAGGGATTTTAGAGTGTTTTGTGATGATTCAACGTCCTCAGAGGGGTGAACTGATGCAGCGTAAATCGCATTTTATTTGTAAGGGTGCATTATAATCACATGTGTAGAGTGCACCTGCATAAAATCCTTTGTTGTATCAACTGAAGTGTTAGAATTTGAAATGCATTAACTTGAAACATGATGTATTTAGGCAATTGAAAATTAACATGGAAAATCAACGTAGAAAGTAAATGTAATCAGCGGAGGCATTAACTTGAAGAACTTGTGTTGTGCAACTGACAATTATTCATGTACGAAATGTGGTTATTAATTGTTCTATTTCATATGTAGGTAAATGCATTAATTGAAAGTGCCTTATTTTCCATGCAAATGCGTAAAGCTCATATGATGCTCTCTTATGTTAGCTGAATTTTGTAGGCCTGAAATGCAGTTCCCTAAAAACCCTTGCTTTAGAATTAACAGTTTGAAATGTATGTGTGCTGTGAATTTGTTCTTTTTTACGTTTTGTGTTGAGGTGAAAAAAGCGCTCTTGTTAGCTAGAATAATGTCTTTGTTTTACTAGTCAGGCAAGAGAGAGAAGTTACAATTGTGTGGCTTAGTCGATAAAGGAAGGTTGTTGTGCTTCACACAGGAGAAGGGATGGAAACCAAGGACAAAATGTATCAAGGAAAGACCACCATTGTCCCGTGGAAAAACACCTTCAGGATCATACCCAGAGCAGATGGCAAGACTCGAACTGGATTCTGGGAATGTTACCTACGATTAATGTGTCGTCGGAAGTAGGGAAAGGGCCCACTTCTTCTTGTGCCTTCGGAGAGAGAGCAAACTCTGGCCTGGTAGCTTTATGCTACACGACCCATTGATTGTGGAGAGGCTTCTTAGGAAGATTCCACATGCTGACACCTTTTATTCTTCTTCCTGAAGATGCTTAAGTAGGGATCTCACCTTAGTGTTTGTGTAGGGATAGATTAATGATTTTTACTCATCAACCATTGATGCAGGGAAACTAGTGCTCATGCTGTCTGATCCTCTGCATTCTGCTTCTTGACCTATTTGTATTACTTATGCCACATCATCTATACTGGAAACGCAGATTTTGCTTCATGTATTTCTACACCCTCGTTTTGAGGTGTCATTCTGCTCAGTAATTTTTGTCTTTGTAATAAACAAACTAACCGTACGTAGTTGTCAGTGGTTACTATGTGTCCGAGAGGATTATTGACTAATTGATTGATCACATAACGGCTTTACACTTTCATTCTGCGAAAAAGAACCATCGGATTGTGACTCTAGAACAGCTCTAGAACTTATGGGCCCGGTCCTTTCAGTCTTAAGAGAATCCTTTGCTAGCAGTCTTTAACAGTCTTTAACAGAACGTAAACATTGCGGGACCATCTTGTTTGCAAAAATGTTAACACTTTCCAGGAGTGCACATCTGCACTGCTGTCATGTCACCAGAAAATGGCGCTGCTGCGCCAAATGTCAATGAATGCTTGAGTGTGGTGTTGCACGTGTCCTCACTATGAATGAACCTTTGTTCCAAAAATTAGCACATGCCTAGTGCTCTATGAACGTAAATAGTGAAGCGCCACAGCTCTCTTACCAGAGAGGTCGGACCAGTCTCTTGCATGGAATCCGCCATGATCGGCAGTTGTCCAAGAGCTGGGCCGGGATCACTGCTACTACACTGACACTCTTCAGGGAGATCAAGCAGAGGCTGGAATAACACCCAGCACAGTGTGGCTTAGGGACAGCCCTCCTCAACTACTCCAGATGAGGTGCCGAAAGAATAGCGGGCGTGTGTTTTAGGGCGGTGTTCTATTTATAGGCAAGAGCCACGCCCAATATGGCTGCCACTCGCGGTCTGATGGGACAGGTAGTCCCCACGGGTGCTCCAGGACCAGTTACAGCTACTGAGATAAAGACCTGCAGAAAAACAAAATCAAAACACACAGGGACAATAAAGTATATAAAAACAAATGCTGAGCATTCATGCATGCAACCAATGAGCTTCTCTATCCGCAGTGCTGCAAGGTGTCACATTTATATCTCAGCAGTGGTGGCGACATGACGTGGAATAGCAGCTGAGCCAGGGATTATTCCTAGCATAAGCTCCATGAATCTTCTCACAAGGGACCACACATAGGGCGCATGCTGCAGAACCGTCCAGGTCCCATGGGCCTCCAGTCACAGCCATGACACCTTTACCCTATTCTTACTCGAGAGGAAAGGGAAAAGAATGGAGTAGGGAAAACATTTTCTTAAACCTTACATGAAAAGGCACATGAACGATTGTAATGAAATGGACCAGCTCAGTTAAAGGAGGAGTTTACATGAAGTGCTCTTTGGTGGGGATTCCAACCAAGCACAATGTGGTCAACAAAACAGGGCAGGAGGAGTAAACTCTAACACCAGTCAAGGTTCCAGGACCTGGGGGGGCACCACTTGGGGGCTAGAACTCACTCCACCAGAAGCCAGGAACAGATTCCAGAGCAGGTCCAGTTAGAACCGGTCAAATGGGCAATTGAAGGGAGAGGGGTTTCTGGAATCTTTGTGTATCCCTGTAGCTCAAAGAGAAGGCCAGCCAACTGACTCTTGGAGTCCCTTCTGTGGTCCTGGGTTTGAGAAATGCAGGTCCAGTCTTCCTTCCGGTTTCAGAATAACCCTGGGCGTAGTACTACGCTATGCTCGCGGAGCGTGCGTAGTTTGCGCTACTACACGCTCCGCGAATTGCACGTAGCACAGTGCAAAAACGCTTAGCGGGCATTTTTTGCTTGCTCGCGGTCCTCAACGTCAAGTTGGCGACCGCGAGCAAGCAAAATCAACTTCCCAGCGAGACTTTTTCCTCGTTCGCGATCAGCAACATCAAGTTGCCGATCGCGAGCGTGGAAAATAAACCTCCCGGCGAGATTCTCAACGCGGGGAGGTCAGGTTTCTCATTGCGAGTGGTCGCGTATGCTCGCGATCGCTCACGATGAGAAACTACCAGTCCGCGTTGAGAAAGCTGCTGCTCGAGTACAAATCTACTCGAGCGGCAGAAAACGACCGCTTGCACTGTGCAAGATGCCGTTTGCAATGATTGCACAGTGCGGACAAGCATCCGGCACTGTGCAATCAGTGCGAACAGCATTTCCCTACCGCACTACGCAGTTCGCGTAGCTACGCGTAGCTTGCGTAGTGCGAAGTGCACTTCGCGTAGCTACACGTAGCGCTACTACGCGAACTACGCCCAGGGTTATTTCAGAACCAGGGCAGTCCTTTTTCTGATCTTTACAGGTCCAGAGGTGTTCTGAAATGGGTATGGGGATGCACATGTATGCCCAGTGCCAGCCTGTGAGTAGGGGAAACCCCCTAAACGATAGGGCAAAGGTTCCACTACCCACTTTGCAGCACTTCCTCTGTGTGTTACTGTAAACTATCTCACAGTACTCTTCTTTCCCTGAATCCAGCATGGCAGAACCCTTCTACCCCTGGTCAGAGCGCCATGCGCCCACACAAAGGTGTAGCTATAATGATGGGCATACCCTCCCATGTGGTCAGTCCATACCAGTTGTAGGATTGCTCCCCTTCCACTAGGGTTGGACCAAAGTTGTATAGGAAGACAAAAGGGAGGCAGCCCTAGTTGTGCGCTACATTTGCCCATGGTCAAATATGCATCATTTGAAGCCTAGGAAGGGGCTTGGCACAGCCCACAGGCCATCCTGCTCAAGGAAGAAAAATACATCCTCACACCCAGGCCCTTCATCCACTGTCTTGGAGCAAGCCACATCTCACCACAGGGGGGACATTAGCAGCCATGTGACACTGGACACTGGCAGAAAGGACCCAAAAATGGTATTATAATGTCTGACTTGACCATTAAGTTAGATTTAAATTCATAATAAAATGTTTCCTTGAATCATTTTTCTAGTTGCTCCCAAATTGAAATTAAGTACTATAAATTCTAATAGTGTAACCCAGCGTCTTCCTATGGGAGAACCAGCCTTGTCACAGTGAAATACGACTTTGGAGGTTTTTCACTGACAGGATATGTGAAACATTACAAATACATGCCCTACTTTTTAGGAATTTAAGGCCTACCTTAGGGATGACTTATAAGTGTTCAAAAGGAAGGATTAGGCCTTGCATATTTTTTATTTTGACAGGTCAAAATGGCAGTTTAAAACTGCACATACAGGATGCAGTGGCAGTCCTGGAGGCATGTTGTACAGTGCTACTGTAGTTGGTGGCACAATGAGTGCTGCATCCCATAGGTAACATTTAATTTACAGTCCCTGGGTACCTAAGGTACCATATACTCGGGTCCTCACAGTAAATTAAATTTGCCAATAAGGTAGATACACCAATTTTAACATGTATGAAAAGGAGAGCACACGCACTTTACCTCTAGAGCAGGGTTAAAGTGCACAGAGTTCTATAGCCAACAAAGATGGGGTTCAATAACCCTGCAAGAAGGGAACAATTCCAACAATCAGTTAGTATAGTGGACATATACAACAACTTGCCTGGAGTTAATATGTACCCTCAAGCTCTCTCTTGTTTCAATCTGCAGTGAATCTCCTTGCTGTGCTTCCACTTGGTAGGAGTCTGATCCAACCTGCACTAATGTTCTCCAGGCATCTTTCTTCCGCCCCATGAAGGAGTACCTTTTATCCAGAGATTACATCATACTAAACTTTACACAATCCCACCACACCATAACTTCCTCACAACCTCCTCCTCTCAGGCGAATCTCCTCACCTCTGACTTTATCCTACTGGTGTCATTATGTCTACTCAACTGCCCAAAACTAAAATGCTTTTAATTGTCTTGCCGAATGTTTTAGGGCCTGTGCCATTATATTGACAGAGAAGGACTTTCCCCATATCAAGTCACCAAACCTTCTAATATTGTCCTGTTACAGGAAACCCATCTTGCACCACTTGAGTCAGAAAAGCTTAGGGCCAAATGGGCAAGGAAACTTATATGTGCCTGAAATGCTTCATCTTCCAATATACATCATTGTGTGCTTCTGATTACAAGAAGGGCTGTGTTGCCATACATTTCCTCAAATCCCTACTTTTCCACATTTTACTATCCTAGACTACTCCTAGGGGTCAATATCTTCACAAAAATGCTATCTCAGGAATAATCTTTAATAGTCATCTCAGGTGAGCCCCTGAGTGACCCTAAATTTGACTTTCTAGTGGGCCTCTCCATAGTAATCACCAACTTTAGGACTAGAACAATAACAGGTGGTGTTTGGAACATGACAATCAACTTGATCATCAACATATTTTTGAAAGCTGATTGGACACGGAGCAAGAGTAGTATCTCCTTTGGGATTACATACCTGCCCACTCACCGATCAAACTCTAGCACACGCCAGGGATCTCAAATATGCATTTCGCCCATTTGTCCATGACACTGCACATGAATTTTCTTTTCTCTGATCCTATCAATATCTTAGACAGTTTCATTTTGTCAATTAAATCACTCTTACATCTGGACACAAGGCATAAATTATACATTTCCAGAAGGATGGCACATGAAAACTACAAAATATATCAATATTGGTCCCCAGCATAAAAGACAATTGAATCCTTTCGCATATTTGTGTGAACACAAGGATTTAGTGGCCTGATATCAAACACTGCGGGTTGTTGGCAAGTCATTTCTGCAAAGGGCTTTGAGGAGTCTCTCTCTTCAGTTGAACCTTAAGATGATTACTGAGAAATATCTCGGAAGCACTTCTCACCCCTGCTCAGTATATTTGAAAAGGCTAAAATTGTTCAAAATACAATTTTTACTACTCAAGTTCATGATACTTGTTCCCACCTCAAGTTGAGGCATTATGGGAAAAGGCAGATAAACTAGTACGTGTCCATCAACACTAAACAGAATCACAGTTAGTTATCTAAGTAATCTGGGATGAAGCTGGACAACTACTCACACATCACAGAACTATTTACCTCCTTCTTTAGCTAATTATACAGCTCTGATTATGCAGACACATCTGAGTGAGAAACTAAGTTTTATAGCTAACATCCAATTATGGTGACTGACGCCTCTGTCTTGAAATTCTTCAGAGCGAAGTTTTACTTCAGTACAAAAAACAATGGTGAGAGCTGATTCAAAGACTAGGAAAGTTCCAGGCAAAGATGGAGTCTTGACAGAAGTTTATAATATTATCAGATCCAAACATGTCCCACTCTTGTGCAAGGCTATTAGATATAGGGGTTTTTCATCCAAACTTTAATAGGGTAACTAACTCTTTTATATGTAAACTTGTAGAAGACTCCACATAATGTTTCCATTAGCAACCCTTCTCTTATAGATGTTAAAGATCTAGCACAGTTCTGGCTGATAAACTACGTAAGTCATGCTTTCCTTCATACATTCGTCCCAGGTTGAAATCGTTCCAGGCATTACTCCATGATCAACATGCACACTCTGTTCATCTTCTCTGGCAAGATAGGAAGGATCAAGACAACAAACTTGTTCAATTATTGGATGTTGATAAGATGTTTGGCAAGAGTAGGATTACTTGTTCAGAACTTTGTAAGTGGCATGCATTGCTCAGGACTTTATTGCAAAGGTGAAATGGTTATACACAACCACCATTCTGGTGGACAATGGAGGTTTCCTATGAAAGGAGTTGTATACGCTCCTGCCTATTCACCTTAGAACCCGTGTCCACTTCCAACAATCTGAGAACTTCGAGAGAATCGTGACTGCAGCAGAGGAACAGATGTTACTGCTTTATGCTGATGAATATTGCCCAGATGCCACAGTGCCCAACTACTAGAAATTATTTTGGGCTTCCATACTTTCAAATGTAAACAATCAATTCGGCAAAGAGTAAGGTATTGCTTATAGGAGGATTCACCACAAAGTGTTCCTTTGGAGACATCCCATTATGTGGATTCCTAAAAACCTTAAGTATTTCTCAATCAAATGTTTAGTGTTGAACATAATTTTATAAAAATATTTTATTAATGCAATGGACCTTTACTCCATATTGTTTGGATTTATACCCTGAGCTAAGTGTACAAACCATTGGATAGCACCCTAGATATGTTACGCTACTGAGCTATCCCACTGGTGACCACTGTCCAAGTTCATAAGGGCAACAATTACTTTTGAAGTCATTCCAAACATTTAGACTAAAGTTCAAAACATTACAAAATAAATGTGACATAATCAAAATACACCCATGGTTTTATTTTTGAGCATTGCCTTCTACATGTGTGATTTGCCCTTTAGTACCCTTGTTTCTATATGTACTACCCCTATTCCAAGAGTTTTTGAGGTGAGCAACCGGAACAAAAAGAAAAGTTTTACATTTCTAAAAGCCCTTTATATTTTCTGTAGTTTTTGGCTCGAGCCTTTCAACTAAAAATAGGAAGCTGTTAAGAGATGGAGAGTTGGATAAGTGTTCTTCTTTCTTTCTTTCTTTCTTTCTCTCTCTTTCTTTCTTTCTATCTTTCTATCTTTCTTTCTTTCTCCTTCTTTCTTTCTTTCTTTCCTATAGCACAGACATTATTCCTGAGCTGTTAGAACACTTTGCACAAGTGTGAAGAAAAAGGGCAAACATTTGTACATCTTGTAGGTTTTATGAGAAGAGTAGTACAAACTCATATTTTTTAAATGGAAGAAAATAGTTGATATTGGTTAGCTGGAGGACTACCTTGTAATGTCCTGGAAGGTCTTAGGGTATGTTATGTCAACTAAAATGCCTGAATCTTGGTAGCTCTACTGGAGACAGTGAAGTGCCAGAGAACCAGTAGGGGTTGGTATAGCATTCTGCTCATATTTTCCAATGTTTGTCCTTCTTTTTATCATGGTTTAATTTAGAACATTGTACTTTGTGGGAAAATGTTGTAATAGTGTTATAGCCCTTGTGCCTCTGTCAATACTGGCTGTTAAAGGCCCTGTCCTTCAACACTATAGCTCAAGCTGAGGGCAATTTTGGGCCTCTGAGATCTATAATGCAACAATGGCCTACTTCTGGCATTTTAATGATTTCACATCCATGTATGTGAGTACTGTTGCTTGGCCTCTGATTACCACTACAGGTCTTATTCTATTTTAGGTACAAACAACAAGGACAGTGCATCCTATTACATTTAATGTGTTGCCCCGGGGCAGCCGCAAACCCACACCTTCCCTGGTGGTATCAAATTCAGTGAAATATGGAGCTGTTTACAAGCTGTTCCTAGTGTCAGATAGGGGCAGAAAACAGGCCTGGGCACCAAAATAAAAGTGGACCCTATTAGTGAATTAGAATGCTGAAAACAAGGCCCATATTTGCAAATTGTGACTGCTGTTAATTTGTAACGAAATGCTGTATAATTGTTTTGCAAAGCATTGAAGACTGCATGAATTTGAGCTTACGGCAGGCAATGTTTGTTTTAGTATCAGGGAAATCAACAGTAAAAACCGGCTTAACAGACAATATAGTAGGCCCAAAACCAGCCAAAGAAATGGCCCACACACTGACCTGTCAGACCAGCCCATCAGGCACAGCCTGATTGCCCTATAGGCTAGTCAACCCTGGGTTCCACATTTAGCAGTGCTGGTGAAAACCCACCTGCAGTTTAAAAGAGGTGACAGAGATGCCCCTGCAGGCAGGTGCAATGAGTGACTGCACCCATCTGCAGAGGGATGTCTGGGAGGTCCATGGGTCTGCTTTTAGATCTGCAGATGATTCTCTAAGGAGGTTCACTGACAGTACACCTACTAAGGGCCTGTTGGCCTCTGCTCCATAATATGGTGCGGGTGCAGAGGCAAAGTGAGGGAACGCCCTCTGAAGGTAGAGCTGGTGCTACTTGAATGACATCATTATCAGTATTACAGAAGGGGCAGCACAAGCATCTGCAACCCCTTCTGTAATACCATAGTGCCCTGAGGGTGAACAGAGTGGGCACTCACACCCATTGCGCCCTTAAAGCACTATGTATAATTTGGTCCCAGGTCAGAAGACATTCACCTATGTGCTAATTGTACATGTTGATAAATAGTGTGACAATTCAGGAGGTTACACCCGAAACTGAATTAAACCTGTGGTTTTAAGCAAGGCCTTTGTCTCGTAGCTAACCTTTGTTGTTTTTTTATGTGGCAACGGCCAATTTTTTTTTCTAAGAATTATATTAGCTTGTGCTTGAAAAGAACTATGGAGCAGATCTAGATTTCAGAGTCTGAATTCTACTGCGCACACAAAGAGAGCAAGGGGGAGAGAGGTACTTTCATTCCTTTCGTCCTCTCTACTCACTTAACATGTACCACACAAAAGAAAGGAAGGAGAAAACAATACACATTTGTTTCTAGGAGCCACCTAGTTTCCATATGGGAAACCCTTCATGGTATTAAGACTGCCCTCACACTCAATCATGTCATGCTTCATCATATGGCACACTTCAACATGGAGCAATGTTCAGAGTTGAGTGAAAAAAACTTTTTTTAAATGGGCCAAGAAATTGCCCAATCAAAGCTAGGATCCTCCAAACACAAGCAAAAAATCTAAAACTACCTCAGAGAGTGTCCACTCAATTTTTGTTCTTGACTTCTCCTGGCAAGAATTAAAAGTCGTATTAATTAGGAGTGTACTTGGGTTTTTAGTACCCACCCCTCCCTGTAAGTTGTGTTCATCATCAACATGTTTCAGCCCCCAAGTCACCCCAAGGGGTCGTTGGCCTTCTTCAGGACAGGGAAGGATCCCACTTTACTACGCACCTGTTGCTCTCTCCCTAATTTTTAACGAAAAACTTTTTGTAAGTGGGGTTAGGGAATTACATTATGGCCATATTTGTAAGATTTGAAAAAAAATGACCTCTTTACCATGGAAGTATCCTCCTATGGTGTAGGGGTCATTTAAAAGTTTTTACTTACACATACTGCCATGGTTTTTGGTGGCAGTATATGAAAGTAAAAACTTGAGCTCCCACTCTAAATCGGGAAGGTGGTCAAAAAACCTCCTTCAGCCATTGTGATGGAGTATCCTCTCTGCCAAACTTTAAATCAGGCCCTATATTTTTTTAAATAAAAGTTGCTAAATGCTTTGCTCATGTCAATAGATGCAACCATGAATTTGCCGCCAGTGCGCTCTATTGTTTAGGTTGTGAAGAAATAACATTTTCTATGTTTGGCTGTCAGAACCCCTTTCCTACTCGTCTCAGAATCTTGCTGCAGTCTCTATTCATTTCTATTCCCCGCAGTGGTGTTTGAAGGCGCAGTATATCAGCGCAACCCTCTGAGGTGCTGAACTTATTGAATGAGATGACTGATAGGCTTTTTATAGTTAGCGTGTCTTTTCTTTGTTTCCCTTAAACGCAACCTTAAAAGAAACTCTCAGGGCTTTATGACAGAGTGAAGAAACGCATTTAGTGAGACTGCCTTCTGTATGTTTGTGCTGTAATCAAATCAAGTATAAAACGGGTTATTGCTATAGGTATTTTAAACTCTCAACTGCTTCGGGGTGTCTGAATTCTATCAGCGAAGTGAGTTTTTCACTTTTTAAGGTTTCCATTCAACAGGCTTATGTAGTTTACAAACACAATCATCAACAAGAATTTAACAAGAAGGCTACGATTGATACAAACTTGCTCCTGGCAAACAAGAAGTGCAATTTAAAAGTAATTGTGTCAATAATTCTTCTGGCTGTGACAAGATGTGAAACAAAATCACCACGCCAACTGTGCGCAGGATGTCCTCCTTTCACTGCATTAGTAGGGTAAGCTACGGTCACAAGTAAGGTGTGAAGCATTTGTTAAACACAAAAAAGACATAGGTATTTTACAGAGTATCTGTTTGTTGAGCCGTTGGTGACTCATGTTTGTATCAAACATGGTGGTCCTGGCAATGGAATCAATTATTAAAGACGGCATTAGGAGAGGCCCATTCATTCCAGTAAAATGAGAAATGGTGATTACTGACCCCATCAGAATTGAGTTCAGGGCCTGTCTGGGAACCCAAAGCAGCCCTGGCAATTTTCTAGGACCAGCCCTTGGGAAGCACTGCCTGGCCCAGGAGGCTGGAAACGCTTGCTTGCTGCTTTTGTTACTGGGGAGCAATAATGCAGCACCCAAAACCGGCCTCCACCCTTGCAAAACCGGCCCCCACCCTTCCAGCCTCCCGAGGAAACGCCCGATGCCCAGTATGGCCCTGTATGAGTTAATAAGTTGCACCCCTAAACTCTGGCTGTTAAAAGCAGAAGCATACAAAAAGTGATGGATGAAATGCTTGAATTAATCTCAGGCACTGGCAATCACTCAGGGGCGCATCCCAGTCCATTGTTATTTTGCACACCATGCCACCTCAGTTTGCACCCAGCCATATGCAAAACAGTCTTGACACTGCTACAATGGGAGCAGTCCAGACAGAATTGACAGGCCAGGACCTCACTGAACCAGAACACAAGCAACCTAGACCGGTTTCACCCTAGTTAGAACTCATCAGCGAGGTAAACTCGAATTTTCTGTCTATCATCTGCACAATGAGGAAAGTAAAGCCCAATAGACATTAGGGCCATTAAATGGGGAAGCAGACTATGATCCAGCATTAAGCCCAGTTCCCAACAGCTGCAACTGCCTAGCTTCTCCCGGGGTGTGGTGAATCAGTGAACTTTCTCTCCCAGTCTGCCATGGAAAAACCCATGATGCACCAGATAATTATGGCAGGGATTTTTTTATAATGGGTCCTGTGCCTGGAGCTCCCAACACAGGATTGAATTCTTATAACCCTGCAGCTTCTAACAGCCCTTCAACTCCCCTGGTAGGGCAGATCTGTGGGGTGCTTCCCCAATCTGAATAGACACCTGGGATAATTTTTAAAAATTGAAAATTAGGAGTGAAATGGGCACGGTGGTAGGAGGTATGCCTCTCTATGAACTCTCACCCTCAACTCATCTTCTGCATCTCAGTTCTATGCTCACCTGGGGTCAGTGCTTAATATGTTATTTTTTTTGATCGTTTCTTTATTGAACATTTCACGACAATCACATTGCAGTATCACGTACAGTGCGAATACAAAAGCGATAATATAGAAACATAATAAACAAGAATTCACTAAACCAAAGGGATAAAAGGAGCCAACATTTACAGAAAGGACAAATTAAGTCTACTAGTCCACTCCCACATCCTAACAACAGAGGTCTATAGTATTGTAATGACGATCACAATAACCATTACTGCTGACCCACCCACAATATTAGTCCGTACATATACACATCAACCCATTGCTCACCACAATCCTCCCCCCTCAAAAATGAATACAGACAGTAACTACCTAGACTGTCAGTGGAGTAAGAACATTCCTACACCCACTCATGAACTGTCCTGCCGCCAGCACCCCAATATGCATCCGTACCTAGCGCACAATTATGCAGCCCGCAAGCGAACTGAACCGGGAAGGTTGGACCACATGGGGGCCGGGAAGTTAAGACTCTTGGAGACGTAGAAAGGGACCCCAAATATTATCCAGGGCCATGAAGCTAAGACTCTTGGAGACTTAGAAAGGGACCCCCAAAATTATCTAACACATGCATTTGATCCTGGACCTTATAAATGTGTTGCTCGTATGTTGCCAGACAGTGGAGCTCTGCTAACCATTCCCAGTGCCGAGTACCTGTGGAGTGCACCAATGTAATAAAATACATATTTTGACCATCACGAGGGCTGTCAACATCCATCTCCTCCAATGGGAGACTGTGTCCTCAATGTCAGTGAAGTTATGAAGGAAGACCAATTTGGAGGATTCTCTAAAGGGTATGCAACCAGTAGAATGAGGTGTCTCCCATATTGAATTCTCAGAATTGGACATGACCACAGTATATGATGTAAGTCACACCAAACTGCAGAGCAATGCCAGCAGATGTCAGTCAGGATGAGATGAGCCCTGCACAACCTATACAGGGACCAATACCAGTTAGGCAAGATCTTGCAGTAAGTGTATTTCAGACGAGCCTCTCAGATGTTGTGGTCATGACATTCCAGGACCTCTTTCCAATCAGACTCCGAGTACCTATTCCCCAGCTGTCCTGCCACTAAGTGCTGGCTGTTGTTCATGTGCTATTAGAGTGGATGTTATCAATGAGTATTTGGTAAAAGGTAGAAACCAAACACCAGGAAAGCCCCCATGTTGTAAGATATGTCAAAAAGGGCGACACTTCAAGGTGGCTCAGGTCATAACCCAGTATACCACGAAGGCAGTGTTGTAATTGCCCATACCTCCATAACTGAGACTAGGTAAGAGCCCACTCTCATTGAAGCATTTGAAGGAGTGAAAGGAATCTCCAGTAAGGAGATCCTCAGCCGTCTTGATCCCCCTGGACTCCCATATCGACCAACTAACCAGTTTCCCTCTGATAGTGATACCATCATTGGACCAGAGAGAAGCCTCCTTGTGGCTGCCTTATCTATGCCCAGAAGACAATGAGCATCTTTTCGGATCGCCCACATGGCCCTAAGAGTCATTAAGCAGGCCATGGATTTTGAGGCATGTGTATCATATAAAGGCCCCAAGCCTGGGGGCCTGCACTGCCCCCAGTGTACCCAGAGTGGCTATTCATTAGCAGACACCAGCATGCAAGCCAACTGCGAAATATGGTTCGCAAGGTAGTATAAGCACATATCCGGCAGTTGTAGTCCACCAGCTCAAGTATCCCCATGTAGCCAAGAGGGTTTTAAATGAGGCTTCCTCCCTGCCCGGACAAACATCCTGATTTGCTTTTTGAAAGTGCTGAGAGTATGTGTGAGGATCATAAGGGGCAGCATACTGAAGACATAGTTGAGTCTGGGACTGTCACCATTTTGATCATCTGGATTCTACCCGAGAAAGAGACCTGCAGAGTGGACCATCTCACATAGTCCAGGCCCATTATATGCAGTAGAGGATGTATATTATCATCAACCATATTACACAAACACCTATTGACAAATACGCCCAGGTATTTTAAGCCCAAGTTCCTCCACATAAAGCCAAAGATATTCAGATTGGCTTCCTGGCCCTAAACTGTCAGTAGTAGTGCTTCGCTTTTAGTCCAATTTATTTTGTACCAAGAGAAATCCGAGAAGAAATCAATCAGTGATATAAAATGTGGGATAGAAGAGTCCAGGGTCAGTGTCAGCAATATAGATTGTCTACATAGAGCAAGGTGCCTGCGGGCATGGCAATGCCCTTATAAGAGTAGACTGACAAATGGCAGCCTCCACGGGCTCCAGGGCCAAAAGGAACAGCAGGGGCGAGAGTGGACACCACTGTCTCGTCCCTCGCAGAATTGGGAGGGATCTTGAGATATGCCATCCGCAGTCTATCTGTGGCATAGGGGTGGTATATAGCCACCTAATCTTTGCCGGGTATTCGGACTGATCCCTGCCCCGAGCAGTGTGAGAACAGGTACCCCCACTCTACCTGATCAAATGCTTTCACGGCATCCAATGAGAGCAGAATATTTTCATCCGGGTCACTACGCACATGCCATATAATATTCAACAATAGGTGCATGTGGTTATGCGAGGATTGGCCCGGCACAACACCCACTTGGGATTCATGAATCAAGCTGGGGATTAACCTCCTGAGACGAGTCGCCAGGACGTTCACGAGTATTTTCATATAGGCATTTAGGAGCTATATCGGGTGATAACTCCCACAACTAGTGGGGTCCTTGTCTGGCTTTGGGATAAGACATATGAGAGCTTTGGTGAACTCCGGCTGCAGCATGTTTGTATCCTCAAGTTCTTTAAAGTTCTTTTTTGGGGCCTAATCAGAAATTCCCCTAGTGCCTATGGTGCAGGCCTGTAGGAAGCCAAGCAAAGAAGGCGACATAAGAAAGAAGTCAATCCTGGATCACGTGCTATGTACACAGGAAATTAAGGTAAAATCCTGATTTTGGGGATACATCAGGCACTTCGAATCCCGCAAGCCGCGATCCTGCATGACATCATGAAGGACTGCCCTATCTTTGGCATTAGACCTATACACCAGCCCAAAGCAATCCAGGTGTGGGTCCAGTGCAATATTCCAGTCTCCCCCAATTAGTGTCTTTGATTACAAGGTCTGGTTTAGCGTCTGAAACTTTTTAAAGACCTAGCAACTAAGGGAGTCAGTCGATGTCCTTCAAACAGTAACGGAAACAGATTTGTGAAACAGGATAGCAATTCTGCATCTATTCAGAGAAAGCAGGACCCTAAAGTATTGGTAGTGGCTGTAGCAGTGGGTTGGAGGCTACTGCTAACAACTCGGACCACCCAGTTTCTTTTTACTTTGCCAGATTCAAGAGTAGAGAAGTATGTTTCTTGCAGCAGAGCAACATCAGTAATTTCAAGGCAAAAATGTCAGGACCTTCTTTTTCTTGGTATAGTGGGTGAGGCAGCTGACATTAAAGCGCACAATGCGAAGGCATTTAGATCGAGGTGAGGAAGGTGGGGATGAGCGGTGCTGAAGTAAGAAACTTAGACTAGCGGCTGGCCTCCAATAGGAAGGACAGCACAGAATGTGTGGGTATAACAGCAGTGATGTGCAATATGCAGAGAAGATTCATGGGAGAGCAATAGCAACCCCAGCTGAGCGTTGACTATCTTTGGGACAATGATGTAATGTAACAAATGTAGAGAATGGGTGGCTCCTAGAAACAGGTAATACAAGAGAAAAGGAAAAATCTACTACTTTAAACTACTTTAAACAGGCAAGTGTGTACCTCAGCGCATCACCTCCCTGGCACCCCCCACAAGAACACTAAAAGGAATCCCAATCAGGCCCGTCCATAACTTAGGGTCTTGGAGAGATCAGTTCCTTCCATGCAGTATGAGACAATTCAAGCCACACAGCGGTCCAAGAAGCTGGGTTTGGCAGGAAATATCAGTCCAAGTATGCAACAATCATAGGCATAAGTATATTCCACCCCCCCGGATGCAATATCCTGAGACTCTTCTCCTGCAACAGTCATCAAATGTGATATCAGGTGGGTCTTACCAAAAAGAGTCCCAGTTAGAGGTCAGAGTTCTCTGCAAAGGGTCAAAGGGAATCAATGAGCAAGGCTTGATTTCTCATGGCCCCTTGTAGCTGAGTCAGCTCCATTATGGGGAGCCCTGCCCTCTCATCGTCTTTTATCATAGTGTCCAAACTCTGTCATTAAGGGGAAATGCCCTTGGAGTCTCTGAGTTGTGAGGATGATGCTGTGGACTCCCCTGCAAGTGGACTCGCAGAGTCTGGTCATGAGACGTCCATGTCCGCTCCAGGAAATAAGGACAAAAACTGTTCTAAAACATCAGGATACTCAAACTCTCTGTGTTTCCCATCAATGGTGAGGAGCATGGTGGCCGGCTCCAGGAGGCCAAAGCAGATACCAAGCTTTCAGAGAGTTGGCCTGATCACCTTGAATTTCTTCCACCTTATCAAAGTGTCCTGATTTAGTGCCCGAGTGCATCATATCAATTGTGGACTTAATGTCCGTAAGTTCTCACATAATAGTCTCCAAAGTTATATCCGCCATGTGGGCTTCTTAGACTTCGGTTTGCCAGCCACCAAGTCCATGAAGAGAAGTTGGTACACATGCTTCTCTTTGGACATCAGAGGAGGTTTCAAGAACAAAGGACTGGGACAGGCGGAGCCTGCTACATACAACACAGGTATTCACAAAGAATTTACAGAGGACAGTAGGCAAAGTAGAGGGTGACTGCCCATGCCCCAATGCTGCATAGGTCAGGTGTAGGAGTGGATGCTGGCCTCAGACACAAAGCAGAATCTCCAGCTGGGCAGCTGAGCCCCTTCCTGATTCTTGTCTCTGACCCACAGTCTGATCCTTGCTGCTTCAAGGGAGAGAAATGTCCAGGCCAGGGGTCACAGAAATACCAGTGAGAACTGCAGTATCTCCAGTCCAAGTCTAACAGTCCTCCACACAGAAGGCAAAAGATCTGACCTCTCTCGTGTAAGTCACTCACCATGAAAGTTCCTGAGGGACCAGGCACGGGCTAGGCACAGAAAAGTCAGCAGGGTAGGGGTCCCCTCTGCGGGGCACAATGTCCTCCCTATACCACCTGTAGTGTGCAAAAGGGCAACCCAATATTCCCTTGTAGGCTTGGGTATCAACTATTAAGTAAGGTAAATTGCCAATAAGGGAATCATTCAAAAAAAGAAATTATAATATTTAAGTTAGTTGTGGATGTCCTTGGGTGTCATGGTATATAAATTTGTCATAAATTTGAAACACTAAAGTGTCAAATGAATCACAAAGACAGGCATATATGTTTTTAATTGTTTTTTAAATGTAACAATTTATATTAGATTCAAACTGAAAAATATTGGGGTTTAAAGATAATGATAACATATAGTACATTGACAATGTGTTGTCCAAAAAAGCTTCATACCATTGCTCCTTAACATTTGGCAATGTACTAACGACCCACTCTCTAGTGGGAACGCATTGTCTTAGGGCTTCCACTTCCTCAGTGGTAACTGTGCGTTTGTGGGACAACATAAATGCTGGGATGGTGCCAGGCTGATTCTATGACCCCCCTCAGGATGTGTTGGCCAATAGTCCTGCTAGCTCACAGTGCCTCCATAAATACCCCTCAACCTAAGAGTGTAACAACGGGATGTGGCAACCTCAGAACATGACAACCCAAGGGGTGTTTCAATATTTATTGAACCATTGTGATTCTTGTATGAAATATATGCAATGATTAATAGACAGAAGCAGATGAAAGTGATTAGCAATATGAGAACAGTGAAAAGGATAAACAATTCCACCCTTGTGCTAAAACAGGTTGTATATGCTGGCATATAGGTATTGTGTATACTGTATTCCTACTATGTGCTCCCTAACTTAGTTGCCTAGGGTGGGTGATCTGCCAAATTCCCCTACTGGAGGATCTAACTCCCCATTACCTGAGGGTGAATGTGTTCAGGTCCCCGTCTTGGTCACAATTTGGACATCCTCCTCGGAGAGAGAAAACAGAAATCAGCTGGGCTGAGACTCCGGCAAAAGCAACCTCTCAGTGACAGCAGAGGGCTCCTCTGATCTGAACATGGAAGTGGTCTTGTTTATATAATAAAAAAGATCCATTCTAGTGCAGAGATCTTAGCCAAGCTGCCATTGTTTATCCTCTTATGATAGCTATGTCACCCAATGGACGATAAACAAACAACATTTGCACTGTGAACTTTTTCCCTTGTACTGAATGTTCAAGGTGTTGTGATAATGTTTCGATGAAGTGAAAATGTAATCAAATGTGGTTTCTAAGAAATATACTCTACACAGTCATGCAAGTAAATGTGTGTCAAAATTCAACGTGCAGAAAAGATGGCAACTTAAGAAATGTGTGTGTGTAAAATGGCAGGGTTTCTCCCCGGGCCTAAACCAGCCACGTGACAACATGAATGGCCATCTTTGCATTAGGACAAAACTTGTGAAGATCACAAAAATAATCCAAAGGAGTGATGGGTTGTTCGCACTAAGGGGCCTATTTATAAAAAGTACCACAGCACACAAGTCACCTTGCTGCGCTGCGTTACAGGGAAAGGGCAGGAGGGGGCCTTATTTATCCAATTACGGTGCATTCCTGTCCTTTCCCCAGCGCTGGCACACATTGGGCTGCCTAGCATCAACTCAAGCGCCCATGCACTATGGTGCAAAGGTGTCTCTGTTGCATGCAGGATTGTTTTTGTGCAGGAAAGGGCACCTTCATGCACGAGGAAGTAACAAGGAGAAATAAAGATATTTCTCCTCGTTATGCCTTACCTGAGAAGACATATTTTTGGCGCATTCCCAACTCTACAAGCAATGGTAAATCTGGAAATGCATCAAAATCCATAGGAGGTGTGTGGGAACACAGACGCAATGCCCATGGAATTCCTTTCCAGGGCAGAATAACGCAGCGATTTGCACTGCATTGCGTTTCTCTTGATTTATCAATTTATTCAGGGCCACTCAAAGTGGCCTTGCGTGTCCTAATGAATCACATTTTGGCTTTGCGTCATGCATGCCACGTTGCGTGGTGCAAACGCAATGCAAACCCTTTCATAAATAGGCCCCTAAATATTTCAGAGTGATGGTGCAAATATCAGCATAGATATGGTATTACTAACTGATGGTGCAGAAGTTCTTATTAAATGAGGATTGTACACATTGTAAGGATTACACTGTGATGGAAAGAAATTGCAAAATGTACTAAGGAGTACTGAGGGATGGGGCAAATGACAACATGCACTAAGTATTACTGAGCGAGGGGCAAATCTGAACATTTACTATGGAATAATGAGCAGTGGTGAATATCTGGACAACAGTTCTACATTTTTAATGAGTAATGGTACACATTTGTGTATGTGTTTGTCATGAGTGAATGATAATGCAATTCAAAATACGAACAATTGATTGGTCAACGTTAGGGTAAATATGAGAATTCACTAGATTAGTAAGTGAAGATCAAATGTGAACATATGTTATGGATTAATGATTGATGGTATGTCACCATGCAGTCAGGGCTTCTAAGTGAAGGAATGCATGATTAGATTGAGTATTGTTGAGTGCGAGCACAGGTAATGAACAATTTCATTAAGAGGTGGTCTACACATTCATACTCAATTCCATTCACTTCAGGTTGACCTTTAGCAAGACACATCCGCACATCTACACAAAGAAAGGAGCAATGGCAAATGCCCACAAAGCACAGGACCCAAAAAAGACCCAGCTGCCAAATTCTATCCCAAGTAACTACCACCTGAGGCTTGAGCTTTCTCCACCAGCTGGCCGATTATGTCATGGGATTCTCTAACACGTAACAGATTGGCCCAGAAGCTTTTTAGGGCAATATGTAACATTTTCCTCGAGCCTCAATAAGATTTCCAAGAATGGAAAACACCATGAAATCCATTTCAGTGGTCAGAGACACTTTGGTAAGGAGTAGGAGTAAGACACTCGAACATGCAGTTGCTTCTGTGCTCCTTAAATAGCTCACTGCACACATGGAGGACATGAAACCACATCACGGGTCTTGGGAGCAGACTGCTGCCATCAAGGCTGTTGCGCAGACCCAGAGTTGAAATTAGATAACCACAGCTCATTCAGCAAAGTATATTATTAGGTTGTATGACAGAGGCATGCATAGCTGAACCATGCGTGCCTCTACAATGCGATCCCAACCACAAATGCATCTTAACCACGCATTCCTTTACCACGCATGTCTTTACCATGCAATTTATTTGTAAAGGCATGATTGGTAAAGGATATGCGTGGAAAGATCACCAATTCCCCGACCCCCTCTCCTCACCCTAAGCCCTAAAATACTATCCCCCTACCTCCCCCTTCACCTTGAGGCCTAAAACCTACCCCGCTCTGCCCTTAGAATTACCCCTTCCCCTCCCCCGCCCTGAGACCATAAACCCTGCCCCCTACCAAAAACGACCCCAGCCCCCACCATGACGCCTAAAACTTACCCCTGCACTGCCCTTAAAACTACCCTTAACCATTCCCCTGTCCGAAGCCGAAAACCCTGCACCCCTTTAAAAAACCTACGTTGATCCCTGCCTTGAGCCCTA
This sequence comes from Calotriton arnoldi, assembly GCA_963921515.1. Lineage (NCBI taxonomy): Eukaryota > Metazoa > Chordata > Amphibia > Caudata > Salamandridae > Calotriton > Calotriton arnoldi. The sequence goes on from CAWUFW010003562.1 coordinate 1,604,131, forward strand.
AATCCGACCCCAGCACTAAAAACTCCCCCAAAGCCCTTAAAAGTACCCCAACACTTCCCCCTGCCCTGAGTCCTAAAACCCTGCCCCCTTTTGAAAAGACTGCCCTGACCCCTGCCCTGAACCCTAAAACTGCCCCCTACCCCTAAAACTATTTCCCCCAAACACGGCCCAAGCCCTAAAACTACTTCAACCCCCCCACCATAAGCCCTAAAACTGACCCCACCCCTAAAAACGACTCCACCCCGAAGCCCGGCCCCAGCCCCACTTACCTGTCCGTGTCCTGTGCTTTCTGTTCCAACGCTTCCTCTTCCTCTCCCACTCCCTCTCATCGGACACTACAGCACTATATGCCTTAACCACACGTGCGTGGTTAAGGCATATGCGTGGTTCAGACAAGCATGGTTACGTTTGCGGGGAAACGGCCCGCGTGGCTCAGCCTGCGTTGTAAATGAAGTTTCCCATATTACTAATCTTGATCTAGGGCCCCAAGCTCTGCACTTCAGAATCTACTGACTCCCCTTCTCTGCCCCAGTATGTGCCTTCTGCGTATTCAGCATCTTCTTTGATTCCACTCCCTGATGGCTCATCACCAGCCTATCCTCAGACAGGGAGAAGAGAGTAAACCTACCTGCTGAATTGGTTGCCATCCTTTTCAGGTCCGTACTACGCTTGTCTCTCAAGCCTAAAGTCCTAGCTTTGGATTTTTAATCCCAAACACTATGTTGGAGCATGAGCAGGTAGTTTTGGGGCGTCTGATTTGCTCCTTGGTGAAGTTTCTCACCTGCTGTGACAAGCTGCTCTAAAGACAGCACATCCAAACCCCAACTGGAAGAATGAGAGGCGCCTGCTTGTCCCTCCAAATTGGAACCAGGAGAAGGCCAAGACTCAAGAGACTTCTCAAATTTCACAGAAAGGACTGACAAGGCGGGATCATTTAACTACAAATCAAGGAGCTAATGCCCAAAATATCAGAGCGCAGGGTGTGTGACCTTGCCAATCCTGATTGTGTTTTATCAGTCCCCACTCAACCGAAAGGATACAGCTCTAGAAGTCACTAGGTTTAAATTGTAAATTGAAAACTGAAATACTGAGGGAAAATTAAAAACTGGAATACTGAGGGAAAATTGAAAACTGGAATACTGAGGGAAAATTGAAAACTGGAATACTGAGGGACTGAGGACTAACAAAGGGGTACCCCATATACTTTACTCTGCAAATGAGATTTTTTCTGATGATAATGGGTTTATGTACAAAAAGCACTTACAAAGAGAGAGAGAGACATCTGTGGGAGAAAAGAAGGGTGCTTTGGCAGGTAGAGCATCTCCAAGTAACCACACCACTGTAGTCAGTTCTACACACACCTCTACAAAATATATTCTGATGATTAATGACTCAAAAAATAGAATAGGGATTAAAATATAGAGCAACCTCCAGAACATTAATGGAAAGGAAAAGGGAAGAATAGATGAGCAAATCAGACAAAACCCTCGGAAGAGTGAAAGATAAGGGAAAGCAAAGAGATAAATTATCTGGACGAGAGAAGAAACAGAATGGAAAAGCGGTCCTGCCATTCAGCCTGTTTCCAGTGATGGTTTGATTTTGATGAAATCTGCGTCTTCCTTGGTGTCTTTTATTACCGAGAGTTGTAGCTGTAATTATATTATGCATGATAAGTTTACTCCATGTTATTCCCTACAGTTCTCCCATCCACGTTAAAAGAATTATCATGACATATGGCCCATTTGTGAGTCAAATTAATTATGCCCTTCAGTGAAATCTAGAAGGAAAATGCTTAATTTTCTCTTCCGTCAAACCACTCTAGGAGCAAACAGTTCTTATTGATATTCAACGACAATTTATTTTGTCGAACAATGGCACTGGAGTTTTCAAACTTCGAAAGTAGGGAACAGATAGAGGTAAATAGGCACTAAATGTTCTTCTGCATTCAGAAGGAAAATCATTGTATTGTCACTGAATGTGTATACATTGTTAAACCACAGCAGTCATTTTGCTGCATTTTGGTTTTTTTGCTGATTTTTGTAGTTAATTGTATAACACCAGCGTGGAGGAGAAATTCAAGCGTGTTAATGTGAAGAGGAAAAATAGAGGAATAGAGGGCGAAGAGAATAGATAAGTAAACAGGCCCTTAGCAATGCCAACCATTTTGGCTTTTATTTCTTGGAACATTTGCCAGCTTAAATTATAGACAGTGCTCTGCTGATACCCAGTTAGGTTTATGCTGTTGATGGAGCAGGGAAAATAAATTTTTTAACCCCTAACAAATTTTATAAATAATTAAATAAAATGTTCGTTTAAATGTATTAATCAACACTGTATGTGGGGAAAGGTAACATGCCAATGTGTGTGCTAAATAATCTATTAATGGATGTCCGTGTGTCTAATTATAACGTAAAAATAAATGCGTACTAATTAAAAATAAATGCATGTTTTGTGCTTCATAGAAATAAAACGTGTCGTTGCAAAAACAATAGTGATGGTAAGTAAGGAACAGCTTAAATGTTGCTTTCTGCTAGGTAATAACTAATTGGGGTACGTAGATGACGGGAGGGAAACGAAAAGGCTATTTTTCTCTATTTTAATTATGTTTTGTTTGCCTCAAATTAGTGCTTCTAAAGTATAACCGAGTGGCGATATAAAATGGCCGCCAGTGGGAAGATGTGCGCAGGCGCAAGGGGACATGTGACACGGGATGAAGTCGGAGAAAAACTAAACCTCATGATGTTGCTGAGAGGCTAGGATGCGAGAAATGGTCAAGGCTGATGTGACCTAATTGAACTGATAGTGTGCCGTGGTGATCAGCAGAAGACCCGTGGGAAACCAGTTTAAGAGAAAGGACAATGACTGCGGAGTTCTCGAATGTATCGAAAGAAGTTACAAATGTACTGATCGAAGCGGATGGAAACATGTCTTGAGCGTATGGGAAAGGAAATGATCCAAGGACCATTGGATCCAAGAGAACTTGATTAAAAGAATGAATAAGATGACATGCATGGACCAATGAAAGAAAAGCGTGTTATTAATGTTGCAACAATTAGTTAGCAAAGTTAGAATTAGGGTATAAGAGGGCCTACTCTTAGTGGGAGGGGGTCAGTCGCAGTCACAGTCAGGAGCGGAGTTGGAGAGTCGTGTTGGTGTTGGTGGCTTCCAGTGCTGGGTGGTCCTGATCGATCCCCTACTGAGCGGGAGATGCTGAAAGACTGTTAGATGAGACGGGTTGCAGGTAGCTGATGCTGACGAGCTGAAGTTGCTGTTGCTGTCTTAATTTTCCAGTTGAGTATGAGAATCAGGTTATTTCTAATTCTTAAACTTAGGTTAGAAATCATTAGGCTAAATTAGAAAGGTAAGCAGGTAATTAGGGTTTTGGCTTCATGACAAAAATTTCCTTTCTGCAATAAATTGATTATGCTTAATAAATATTTGAATTTATGAATGAATAATTGAATAAAGTTTAAATTCTTTCTCATGCTTTTAAAAATTATATAAAATTTAAGATTCTTTAAACCAAAATGACTCAGTGGTTATTTTCCTAAATGATTGTGACATCAGTAATTGGTTATTGTGATTCAGCTGGTCTTAATCACTATGAACTAATTTCTTACATGAATGATTCATCGACAAAACAATGAGCAGGAATATCTTAAGAAATAACTAAAAGAAAGCGACAAGTTAAGGTAATAAGATATCCCGGCTCCTTCCAGCGGTACATAAATGGTGTTCTCCATTTAGTTCTCATGCTTCTCCTAGGAGTACAGAATTTCATAAAGGTGTAAAGGAAATCCAGGTGTGTGCGTGTGTATTAGGCGATGTTTATGGGCCCCATCGTCATGTGGATGTGAGAAAATATAGTTTGCCCCTGGATGACCTATAAGTAACCTGGGAGGAGAATAGTTTTTATTGTACGCGCTGCATCAGATTTCTTGGTAGCAGAGTTATGGTTTTCTATAGATTAGTTTAGTGATTATTGTTTATTGATTATTGATTATTTTTTGATGACTAACACTATATGTTGAGTCGCGTTATGTTATATGTGAGTTTTCACGCTTCTGGGATGTAGGAAGTGGAACACGTGTGGCAAGAGAAGTCACATGGAATTTGGTACATGGTCTGAATTCATTTTGGTAATAACGCAGGTTGTGTTATGTTAGGGATTTTCTGTACGAAAAGTGTGTAATTGAAATAGCAAATCACGTTTACTTGTGAAACTTTGGCCTTAATTCTCAGGAGCCTAGTCTCCACATGTGTCTTATCCCCAGAGAAACGAGTAAATTGTTTGCTTGAAAGAAGGGTAAGGTAGAGGGAAGTGCTACTTTATCGGCGAAGAGTAAATAATTCTGTGGTAGGGTAGAGGTAAGCGCTGCCTACTGGAAATACAGGATTCTTGTGTAAAAGGACAAAGCTGTCACTTTTGTTCAGCGAATCAGACTATGGAATTGTTTTAATTGTTGTAACTAACGAAGAAAACAGCGAAAAGAAAAATTGCCGATACATTTTGTAAAGGAGGGGTAAAAGAGCAGAAGTGACGTGGAACAGTGCCGCGCTAGGATTGGATAGTGCGCTAGTCACGTGAACACAGAGCAGGAGTGACATAGAAAAGTGCCGCGCTAGGATTGGTTGGTTCACGAACTGAGGAAATTGTTCTGATTGGTACGTTAGTGTGAGTCGCGCTGTAATTGGTCGAAGTTCCGTACACAGAACAGCGTTAGTGTAAAGAGAAAACAAATAGAAAACATGCCGTATTACGAGTATGAAAGGGAGAGAACGTCATGGACGACGAAATTGAAGAATTTCTTTAAGAAAGACAAAAAGGTTGTGACTAGAGAGGGACAAGTAATTCCTCCGCCGAAATCAGCAGCTTCACATATGATGCTGAAATATGGATATCATACGTGCATATGGTTGGAAAATTGGGCAAAATATACGAAGAATGATGGTGCTTTAGCTTTCCCTGAGAATGGTTCATTTAGTGTAGCGGTTTTGCGAAATTTGCGAGAAAAAATGTGTAAATTGGAACCTAGACCTAGACCAACACAGTTTGAGGCTTTGACGGAATGGGAAGATGAGATGTATGAACGAGAGAGATTCAGAGGAATGAGAGATCATGAGTTTATGCCTGGAAGATTGTGGGGAGTAAATCATGAGGACAGAATAAAACGATGGAGATGTGCTAACATGACAGGAGGTTTGTTTCCAGCTTTTACAGTTGAGGAAGGGACTAAGAAAAAGCAGACTGAGAAAAAGAAACATATAGAGAGAGAAAAGTATATGCATGAGAGCGAAACGGATGACGAGTTGCTGGAAGATATTTTAAATAGAAATCCACCTCCGTATCAGCAGAGTTCTACAGTGGTGACACCAAATGCGCCGCTAATAGAGACTATGCGAAATAAAAGCCCGGAAAAGAGAATTGAAGTAAATAGGTCACAAGAACAAATGAGAACATCTCAAAATGAAGGAATAGAAAGCGACAATGCAAGCGAATTAGCAAGGACCACAAAAGAACTAACTGAGAAGATTAGAGAATTAACGAAAAATATGGAAGCAGTTACTGTGCCTGTAACAATAGGTCCAGTAATACCCATTTTTGAGAATCAGAAAATTGATGAACGATCTTTGGTAATTCCCATGAGTTCACAATTTCAGAGAGAAAAAGAAAGGATGGGACAAAGTGCAAGTACAAGTAATTTGGCTAGTACTTACAGACCAAGTCCACCTACAAATTTGACGGTAAATGAGTGCAATGGTAGGAAAATGCATATGGTAACAGAATCTGCAACAGAAACCCCTGAAAAGAGTGGTAATTGGATAGAACTAAATAATACACCCATAGGTCCGACTCCTGATGAGTTAAATGAGTGGATGAAGGCATTTAAAATAAAAGAACCAGAAGAAAAACCATTAGATGTAATTAGGTTAAAATCGATATGGAAGAATTAATTCTAGGAACAATTGGTACCGAAAAGATAAAAAATTACCAGGATGATGAAATAATGTTTCTGTGCAAAAGTATTACATGGAGGGCAAAGAATTTACATGACAAACTAGAAGAAGTAGCCAGTGAGATTGGAATAGACTTTGCGAAAGTGAAAACGTTGCAGAAACCATACAGAGTAGATTTTTGTGAAAAGGATATTGAAAATTTGAACACGGCAGGAAGGCTGACACAGATAAAGGAGTTAATTGTGTTGTTGAGAAAATGGGGTGATGTGGACAGATGGAAGGTTAGATGGACAAAGAAGAATGAGAAAACTACAGACAAAGGTTCATTGGCCTTTATGATAACTGAAAAAGAATCTGTTGCCAAAGAATACCCCATGAGAGAAACTCCAGGTGGTAGTTATGTGCATGTTCCCTGGACTAGGCAGGACATACTGTCATTTACCAATGACTTTCCAAAGTTAAGAGAGAAGCCAGTTGAGTGGTACCGACAAGTAGAGAGGTTTGTAAAAGTCTCAAAAGTGTTGTGGATAGATTTAGATGGATTGTTTGACATAGTGGTACCAACAGATTTGTGGTCAGAATGTAAGATTACAGTTGACTGGCCAACTACAGAATATCCAAGAGATCCTAAGACAGGAGCTCCAGGTCCTGATGTGATGAAGAAGTACGATAAGGTGATTACCTTTTTGAAGAATAAGATTCCTCCTAAAGAGACAGATTGGGTAAAAATAGATAGAACTACACAGGAAAGTAAGGAGTCTGTACATGCATATTATGAGCGATTGTTATTGGTTTTCAAGCAGTATAGTGGTTATGAAGAATTGAGTGAAAAAGACATGAGTCATTTTGTATACCGATTTGTGTTTGGCCTGAAACAAGAAATAAGTGATATGATTAAGCAACACATGATAAACTGGCAGAATGGAAGTGTAGATGAGGTGCTGAGGTATGCTAAGTATTGTAGTGATGAAATAGAGAGTAAACAGCGTAAGTTGAAAGAGAAGGCAATGTGGGCACAGGTGAAGGTGGAAGAAAAACAAGAAGCTCAATTGGACAATAATAATGGAAATGAAACAGGACAGAATAAAATGCGTCCGAACATAGGTAAAGGAAAGGGTCAAATGAGTCTAGAAGAGGCAAAGAAGAAATGGCCATGTCATAATTGCGTAAAATTAGGGCATTGGAGAAACGAGTGTAAGTTCCCACCTAAACCTAATCCGGAACATCAATCATTAACTCCACAGGTGCAGAATGAGGTAGTTGTTCAACAAAGTCAGGTGCCGCAACCACCACTTCCCAACACTGTTAACCAACAAAGATACAGTACAGAAACAGGATTCTACGGAGGAGAGCAGGTAACACAGTTGCCGCGAGCAGCTAACATTTCTCAGTATTGGTTGCGTCAGAGTGAGGATGACCCGGATGAAAGATTCTGACGGTGCCCAGGAGAGGGGAAAGAGTGCGTGCTTGGCGCAACTCTAGAGGTAGATCAGTCTGGTCCCTTTGTGGATGGAGAAGTGAATGGTGCAAATGTAACATTCCTTGTCGATACTGGAGCTACCCGTTCTACTGTTAGATCAGTGGAAATTCCAAACCTTCCTCTCTCAGGTGAATACATCCAAGTAGTAGGAGTAGCCAATCAGCAGATTAAAACCCCACTTACTGAATTGGTGGAAGTAAAAATTGGTTCTTTTAGTAAAATGCATAAATTTGTAGTGTGCGATTGTAGTCCTGTAAATCTTTTGGGTCGTGACCTCTTGTGCAAGATGAATTGCACAATTTATTGTACGCCAGATGGAATTGGATTTCAGACTTCAGATGAAGATGTTTTGTATAAAGTAACTTTGATGAATCAGGAACCTGAAACGAATGGTTTGTTTCCTGCATTTGATGCAGAAAACTTCCAGAAGAACTAAAAAGTGCAGTAAAAGAAAGTGTGTGGGATTTTACAGGAGAAGACATTGGATTAATGAAAGAAGTTGATCCCGTAAAAGTGACAGTAAAAAAGGGACAACTTACCCGAATACGCCACAGTACAAATTAACTCCAGAAATAATTGAAGGAATAACTCCTGTGATAAATAAAATGATTGAACAGGGAATTCTAAAAGAAATCACGAGCAGTCCATGTAATTCACCTATTATGGGACTGAAAAAGCCAAATGGAACATATAGAATAGTACAGGATTTGAGAAAGATCAACAAAATAGTTGTGCCCTGTTGTCCAATAGTGCCAAACCCTGCAGTAATTCTATATCAAATTCCACATGAAGCTGAGTGGTACACTGTGATAGATTTGTGTCACGCATTTTTCTCTATTCCTTTGCATCCAGATAGCCAGCCATTATTTGCGTTCCGGTTTGGAGAGCGTATTTTGGCATGGTGCCGAATTCCTCAGGGGTATACAGAAAGCCCCTCAATCTTTAATCAGATTCTAAAGAAATCTCTGGAAGATTTGAAAATGCCAGAAAAATCAGTGATGGTGCAGTATATCGATGACCTGTTGGTGGCATCGAAAACCAAAGAAGCATGTGTAAGTGATACAATTGCTTTACTGAACCATCTAGAGAAAAGAGGACATAAAGTGTCTCCTTCAAAATTACAGTTTTGTCAGAAAGAAGTCCAGTATTTAGGGCATTAAATTGAGAAAGGAGTGCGAAAGATAGCGACAGAAAGAGTAAGAATGATTCAAGGAATGAGAGCACCAATGACTCAAAGAGAGGTAAGAATGTTTTTGGGAATGGTTGGATATTGTCGACAGTGGATAAGTGGTTTCTCTTTGATTGCAAAACCATTACAAAAATTGACCAAGAAAGATGTAAAAGACCCTTTTGAGTTAAACAAAGAAGAAATGAAATCTTTCAAAGAATTGAAAAAGAAACTGTGTGAGGCACCTGCATTAGGCATGCCTGATTATGAGAAGGATTTTGAGTTGTACTGCAGTGAAAGAGATGGATGTTTTTCAGTACTGGTACAAAAACATGGAACGACAAAAAGACCAATTGCTTATTTTTCAGCTGTTTTAGATCCTATAGCAAAAGCATTGCCTGGATGTCTGAAAGCAATTGCTGCTACTTGTGTAAGTCTGGAACAAAGTGAAGGTATAGTGATGGGGTATCCACTGAGAGTATATGTTCCCCACTCAGTAGAAATTCTTTTGACAAGAACAAAAACACAGTACATGACACATAGTCGGCTGACTAAGTACGAAAAAGTCATCTTGAGTGCTGAAAATGTGACCATAGATAGATGCATGAATGTAAATCCTTCAACATCATTGCCAGATGAGGAAAATATAATTGAACAGGACGAAGTAGATCATGATTGTCTGAACGTGCTGGAATATTGCACGAAACCAAGAGCTGACATAAAAGATGAACCGTTAAAGGAATCTGATTATGTCATGTTTGTGGATGGCTCATGCTTGAGAACAAAAGAAGGAGTTTTAAGCGCAGCTTACGCAGTATGCACAGTGGCAACTGTGATGGAAGCGTCTTGTCTGAAAGGAATAAGGTCTGCACAAGTTGCGGAACTGATTGCTTTGATTCAAGCATGTAAATTAGGAAGAAATGTACGAGTCACGATTGTGACCGATAGTCAATATGGTTTCGGCATCGTACATGACTTCGGTCAGATTTGGTCACAAAGAGGATTTTTGACATCTGCAGGAACACCTATCAGAAATGGAGATTTTGTTAAAAAGCTGCTTGAGGTGATACAGTTGCCTAAACAAATAGCTGTAGTGAAGTGCAAAGCGCATAAGAAAAACGAGGATTACATAGCCGTTGGCAATAATTATGCTGATGAGATCGCTAAATATTGTGCAGAGAACATGGTGTCCATGAACAAAAATAGAGAAAGGGAGCATGTCTCTTGTCCTTTGCTTTTTACTAATACTGTCGAGACATGGGATGAAGTAAGGCAGTTACAAGAAACTGCAAGAGATGAGGAAAAAGATTACTGGATAAAAGCAGGATGTAGAAGACAGGAAAATAATGGTGTGTAAGTATACAGAGATGAAAGACCAGTTATGCCTGATAGCATGATTGCAGACATGGCACGGATGTACCATGGACAAGCTCATATTGGGAGAGATGCAATGATCAGACTTTTTAGACAAACCTGGTATAACCCAAAATTCAGAGCCATTGCTGAAAGTCTTTGTCAAAGATGTCTTATTTGTCAGCAGTTTAACCCAGGAAGAAAAACAGTAGTGAGTCTAGGAACAATAGGACGAGAAGGAGGTCCATTCACTAGGATGCAGTTGGACTTTATAGAGATGCCCCCTAGTAACAGACTAAGATATGTTCTAGTGGTCGTCTGTTTGTTCTCTCGTTGGGTGGAGGCATACCCCACAAGAAGGAATGATGGAACAACAGTGGCAAAACTTATGCTGCGAGAGTTCATTCCAAGGTATGGTTTTCCAGTCACGGTTGAGACAGATAGAGGAACACATTTTCAAAATGAGTTGATCCAATTGATTTGTGAAGCATTGAGTATTAAACAAAAACTACATTGTGCTTACAGACCAGAGGCTTCTGGGGTAGTGGAGCAGATTAATGGAACAATTAAAAACAGATTAGGAAAAATGTGTCAAGCTACAGGACTCAAATGGCCAGATGCACTGCCTCTTGTTCTGATGACCATCAGAAGCATCCCTGAAAAGAAAACTGGACTCAGTCCTCATGAGATGATCATGGGACGAGCAATGAGACAAGCACACGTACCTGTCAACAAGTTATTAACTATAACTGATGATCGAGTACTGGATTATTGCAAGGGACTGGCTGATGTGGTGCGTTCTGTGTTTCATCAGGTTGGACCGGATGCGACCACTCTTGAAAGAAAACCAGCCCACGACTTGAATCCAGGAGACTGGGTCCGTATAAAAATCCACAGGAGAAGAAACTGTCTAGTTCCTCGCTGGGACGAACCACGACAGGTAATCCTAGTAACAACGACTGCAGTCAAGTGTGCAGGAGTGAAGAACTGGGTCCATGCCAGCCATACAATCAGAGTTCAAGAACCTACTTATCGACATGTGAGTCGACGTCTGGAAGTGTGGGATAAAAGTTTAACAGCTGGGACAACAAGGATAAGAGAAAGGGTGCCAGAACTTGAAGATCGACCTGAAAGTCGACATCTGGAAAGCTCCAACTGCAAACACCTCTAGAGAAGAAGAGGAAGAAGAAGAAGAAGAAAGAAATTCAGAAGTTCCAGAACCTGAAGATCGACCTGTAAGTCGACATCTGGAAATATCTGACACAAATTCAGAATCTGATGATTCAGTTGAAAACCGTGAAGAATTCCAAAGGAGAACTTGGGGTTATAAACCAATTAGAGAAGAAACTGAGCAAGAAATTGAGCTAGATGAACAACCAAGTACAAGTTATGGTGGAAATCCTTCAGAAATAATATTAATAGATGAAGTAGGGAAAGAAGTACACAAAAAGTTAGAAAATCGAGAAGAACCCCGAGGAGCAATAGGGACAGATAGAGAAACAGAAGAACAGGGAAATTTAGAAGCAGAAAGGGAGAAAAACACCAAATCGGAAGAACACCGAGGAGGGACAGTAATAAGGGAAAACAAGAAGGAGAAGACAGATCCACCAGTAGGAGATGACGAGATCATAAGTTTCAAAATAAGAGACAATAGTGAAACAGTTGAAACAGAAACTGAAGAAAGTGGAGAAGAGGAAAAGACAAAAACTGAATCAAGAAAAAGAAATTGGAAATCAGAAAGAGAAGAAAGAGAAGGTGAAGCCAAAAGGCCAAGAAAAGGAGATAATTGGCCCAACAGCTATATAAGAAAATTGAGATATAGAATAATAAGAGCGGGAGACGAAAGTGCTAAACAAGTGAATGAAGTAACAAGTCAAAAGGGACAAGAAAAACCCAGTGGAAAAAGATTACAAAAGTCCAAAAGGACAAAGAAAGTGAATGCAAAGTATAAGTCACCTGAGTGGCTGTATATTGCACTGACAGATTACAAAGAAGAAGAAAACACTCACGAGAACCAGAGACTGAGAAGTCGAATGGGAAAAGGTGAGATGCAACAAACTTGAAGTGAAGACTTATAGTGCTTCTGCCGGACATGACAATTTTACTGGATGTGACAAATCACCGGATGTGACAACGAAAGAATTCTGGAGAGAATTAAAAGAAAGTACCAAGCAAAGACTTTTTGAAAGCAGAGTGGCATCTAAGTCATTTCTGAGGTGTAGTGACACAATTTTCTGAAACTTAACAAATAGAAAAAAGAAAAATGGAAAATACTAGGGATAGAAGAGATAAATGTGAGTTTGTAAAAAGATGGTGCAAAATGTGCTGCTTTTGTACAGGGTTATTAATGACCATATGGATAGTTTTAGCAATCACAATTCCTATTAGTTTAGCTGTGATAGAAGCAAAGAATGATACTAAACCAGAAAAAGAAACTAATATTAAAGAACCAGTTATTTTAAGAAGTAGTGCAGAGTTACATAAGGATAAGTCAGTAACAGACTTTTCTAAAAATGTTTTTACAAAATTGTTGTACGAATATGTAGAGACAATGGATGTGAGAGATTGTTATGTTTGTATGCAGTTGCCTGCATCAGTGTCAGAAGGTGTGACTTATCATCACCTACCTCTAACTTATGGAATAACATGTAGTGTAATAGCAAGTTTATTTTATAAAACAGGTAGATTAGAATCTTATTATACTGACATAGATAAGATTTTTGCAAACATTCCAGTAGTACCAGAACTTAACAAAGTAAAACCAGCAAAAGTTTTAGGAGAATTCTTTTTAGAACATAGAAAATTAATGTTAGAAGAAATAGTTAGTAACAACCTTACCTGTGAGTTAAAGAAAGAAGAAAAAGTATTTTTAGAAATGGTTGAAGAAAGAAGAATGAAATTTCAAAAAGAAGCAATAAAAGAGGAAGGAAAACATCTATGGACGTTTGAGGAAGGAAATCATGAAGGGAAAAAGATAAATGCAGCAATGACATTAGATTGGCCGCAAACAGGAAAGTTGTGTATTAGGAGAAATAAGACAGTCTATGACAATTTCTTTGTAGGTTCCAGTATCTGCCATGACAATTATCAAATTCTGAGAGGTTGGGGATTCAAAGGTGGAAAAGACCCAATATTTCCAGGTATCTATTATATTTGTGGGAATAGAGCTTATTACAGGTTACCGGACCATTGGTATGGAACTTGCTATGTAGGCCTGGTCTTTCCAAAAATCTTTCACATGGACAGAGAAGAAAAGGGAACATACAAGATGATTAATAGCTTTACACGTAGAAAGAGGGAAAGCTTTTCAGAAATTGTAGGTGATATTTTTGGAGCATTAATACCAGCAGTGGGAATATCTTTGAATGCATTTAAAATTCGGAAGTTATCCACAGTAGTAGATCGTTTGTCTACAGATACTGCGGGAGGGTTCTTAACCCGTTGCGTGCGCCCGTCGGCCAACGGCCGTCGCGAGCACTACCTCTGTAGTGCTGCGAACGTCCGTTGGCCGACGCGGCCCCGCCCACTCCGCTAAACCGCCGCACCGCGGCGGAATTGCCGCCGCGGTTAAGCGGTTAATGGTAAATACCGAAATGGTTGCCATGAGAGCTATGGTGATGCAAAATCGGCTTGCCCTTGATATTCTTTTGGCAAAGAGGGTGGAGTCTGTGGAATGTTGAAAGTCCAACATTGTTGTACTTACATTCCTGATAAAAGTGAAAATATACAGAAGTATATTACAAATATTACAAATTTGCACAAAGAACTAGTTCCACTGGAGGTTGAAAATGTCTTGGGAAAACTTGGTAGAGGGTTTTCTTCGGTAGCAAATTGGTTGACCAGAATGAGTAGACTAATGATAGGGAAAGTTATAATAATAGCAACTGTAGTAATATTATTAGCCATGGTGTTGAAAATAGTAATAACGTGTATAAAAAGAAAAGTAAGACAAAATAAGATGAAAAGAAATAACAGAATAATGAAAGAAAGAGAGAGAGAAATGGGTGAAATTGAGTTGGAGAAAATGAAAGAAAGCATGTATAAGGAGACAAAAAGGCAAGATGAAAAAGAAACAGATGTGTAAATAACAGAAAGCAAAGGATAAAAGACATGCTGCCTGAAAAGAAGTATAACTTAGGTTTTATGTGGTGATTTAAAAATCACCAAAGGGGGGAGTTGATGGAGCAGGGAAAATAAAAAATTTTAACCCCTAACAAATTTTATAAATAATTAAATAAAATGTTCGTTTAAATGTATTAATCAACACTGTATGTGTGGGAAAGGTAACATGCCAATGTGTGTGCTAAATAATCTATTAATGGATGTCCGTGTGTCTAATTATAACGTAAAAATAAATGCGTACTAATTAAAAATAAATGCATGTTTTGTGCTTCATAGAAATAAAACGTGTCGTTGCAAAAACAATAGTGATGGTAAGTAAGGAACAGCTTAAATGTTGCTTTCTGCTAGGTAATAACTAATTGGGGTACGTAGATGACGGGAGGGAAACGAAAAGGCTATTTTTCTCTATTTTAATTATGTTTTGTTTGCCTCAAATTAGTGCTTCTAAAGTATAACCGAGTGGCGATATAAAATGGCCGCCAGTGGGAAGATGTGCGCAGGCGCAAGGGGACATGTGACACGGGATGAAGTCGGAGAAAAACTAAACCTCGTGATGTTGCTGAGAGGCTAGGATGCGAGAAATGGTCAAGGCTGATGTGACCTAATTGAACTGATAGTGTGCCGTGGTGATCAGCAGAAGACCCGTGGGAAACCAGTTTAAGAGAAAGGACAATGACTGCGGAGTTCTCGAATGTATTGAAAGAAGTTACAAATGTACTGATCGAAGCGGATGGAAACATGTCTTGAGCGTATGGGAAAGGAAATGATCCAAGGACCATTGGATCCAAGAGAACTTGATTAAAAGAATGAATAAGATGACATGCATGGACCAATGAAAGAAAAGCGTGTTATTAATGTTGCAACAATTAGTTAGCAAAGTTAGAATTAGGGTATAAGAGGGCCTACTCTTAGTGGGAGGGGGTCAGTCGCAGTCACAGTCAGGAGCGGAGTTGGAGAGTCGTGTTGGTGTTGGTGGCTTCCAGTGCTGGGTGGTCCTGATCGATCCCCTACTGAGCGGGAGATGCTAAAAGACTGTTAGATGAGACGGGTTGCAGGTAGCTGATGCTGACGAGCTGAAGTTGCTGTTGCTGTCTTAATTTTCCAGTTGAGTATGAGAATCAGGTTATTTCTAATTCTTAAACTTAGGTTAGAAATCATTAGGCTAAATTAGAAAGGTAGGCAGGTAATTAGGGTTTTGGCTTCATGACAAAAATTTCCTTTCTGCAATAAATTGATTATGGTTAATAAATATTTGAATTTATGAATGAATAATTGAATAAAGTTTAAATTCTTTCTCATGCTTTTAAAAATTATATAAAATTTAAGATTCTTTAAACCAAAATGACTCAGTGGTTATTTTCCTAAATGATTGTGACATCAGTAATTGGTTATTGTGATTCAGCTGGTCTTAATCACTATGAACTAATTTCTTACATGAATGATTCATCGACAAAACAATGAGCAGGAATATCTTAAGAAATAACTAAAAGAAAGCGACAAGTTAAGGTAATAAGATATCCCGGCTCCTTCCAGCGGTACATAAATGGTGTTCTCCATTTAGTTCTCATGCTTCTCCTAGGAGTACAGAATTTCATAAAGGTGTAAAGGAAATCCAGGTGTGTGCGTGTGTATTAGGCAATGTTTATGGGCCCCATCGTCATGTGGATGTGAGAAAATATAGTTTGCCCCTGGTTGACCTATAAGTGACCTGGGAGGAGAATAGTTTTTATTGTACGCGCTGCATCACTGTACAAATACCGTTACATACATACCTACATAAATACATACAGCAGAGGTAGAGCATGGGTGGTGCTTATTTCCCACATGCAATCAAGTGTGCCCTTCTGCTGCCGTTTTTAAATACAAACTCAAGACCCAGCACTCATTGGACAACATGTAGTGCATGTCGGTTGCCCCTTCCCAAATCCTCATCGGGAGGAAAACCCCCCACATACCCACGTAGGGATTCTGTTCCACTGCTCAGCTACATGAAACACAACGCAGGCCCCCCCCGATCAGAGCAAAAAAACACTGTTTCGGTCAACGTGAGTTGCAAAATCAGGGTGTAGGATACATGCAGCAAACAAAACTAACAGAGACTTCTGTGCCATCCTGTGGTGATTTCATGGATCCATTGGTGAGGCAGAGAGTTATGCTTGTGGTGGATTTCATGAATGGGAGGATGATGATTTGTGCGGCTTCTCAGCTCCAGAAGTCAGAAGGGCAATATTTTGCCTATTCAAAATGGTTGCAAGAAGGCATTTTACACTAAACTAAGAAATAGCGTTAAATGTGCTGGTGGGGTAGAATTTTCCCCATAACTTACTTCCCACATCTAGCACTATTTTCTTAGCACAAAATGGATGCAAGGATGTATTTCGCATTAAGAAATAGTGTTAATTGCAGCAAAACACAAATAGCCTGCGCTTGCTCGCAGTCACTAAATGTTCTTTCACAGAAGGTTTGTTATCCTCAAAATTACTCTTAATTACACAAGCAGGCATACTCAAGCTATAATAAATAATTCAGCATCACAGTGTAACACGGAATTACCAAAATTACTCCAGTTACACCAGCATAATTAAAATGATGCCCAGGCCTAATTTTTTGTAGCCAAGGAGACCAGAGCTGTTTTTGTGCCAAAAAAACAGTCAACCTGGCAGGCAGTGTACATAAAGCACACTGGTCTGGCTGCGCTGGCCTGCTGAATGTGGTGCATTGCTGCCCAATGCCGGAGCCATTTGACCGTCAACCTATTATTCTCTAAATAAGCCCTGGTTTAGAGGTGAGTGGTAATGTAGGATCTGGCAAAAATGACAGCGGTTGCCATGGAAGTCAGCTGGGGTTGCTTAGTGTGACCTCCTAAGCAACCTCTTGCAAACCCCAGTCATTTGTTTCAGTGGGGGCTGCTGCGGAACGGGGGTGGTGGGACGAAAATAAAATGAATACTTACCTGTGAACAACCGCCATCTCTCCTCTGTCCTCTTCTCTTCCCGGCAGCCCAGAACAGAAGCACAGAGGCTTCCAGACTCCTGTAAGCCAATCACGACGCTGCTGTCACCAGCAGGACCACACAACTATATAGGGTTAGGCCAGTAATCAGTAAGGCTAGACCATCAATAACCTCAAAACACAAACAAGTGCCAGTACTGAGGTCAATTATTCCTTTCACTCAAACACCATAATCACGCACCTCAATTGTCATGGCCACTTGGTTATTTATTCCAATATATAAAAACAAATTTAAATGAAGAAGCCATATTTTGGGTAATTATTCATCCATTTGAAACAATTATGTTTTACAAAATTTCCAACACACAGTGACCATTACTGATACCATGTTGACAACAATGAACGAAACACATAAACAATACACAACACAAATATTCTATTACAAACAAATATGGAAACATTCACTTTTTGCTCAGGTTCTGTTAAAGTGAAATCTTATTTTGAAACAATGCCCCTGATGCTAGCATTCCAATACAATAGTTGGATTGTTTCTACAGGGGCAACAACCAAACAGTGACCCTACTGAGCTCATGAAAGACAGTAACCAATCTTAATCAAACCAGTTAAAAATGAACATCAGTGGTACTACATATATAGAACACTTGTTTGGTGATTAGAAAACAGTTGACGTGTTTTGAACCCTTCCGTTTTTCTTTCTTGGGTTCTCCTCAGGACTCAGAATCCAACAGAGCTGGAAAATAAAAACAAATCACCCTCATGTTAACATACAACTTCATTCATCACCATCCAAATCACATTCATCACTCTACTAGCATGTCATGTTACCTTTTTTCTTCAAGACTTGTAATTAAAATACTAACCCAAATTCAACCTTAATTGCACCGCTATCTATGAAACAAAACAAGAACAGGGAAAAAGCCAATTGTTTTTTTAACAGTCAACTCCTAATTACCAATGTAATGTATTCTTAAAAAGAGAGACTCACATCCAAAGGAGGAATCTTTCTCTGCTACTCAATCCACGAGAGAGCCTTCTCTCTGTCCATTATCAAGTACCTGTGGATCCACAAAAACATCCAGGGTCAAACAGTGGCATCTTATTTGTTAAACTCCCCTAATGCTACTTCTTCTCTTTGCTCACGGCTTCCGAATTGCTGACTTTTTACATACACACTCACTATCTGGACAGCGTTGGACTCTCGAGCCGTCCATTGCAGCATTGTGATTGGTCTGAGTGGCAGTGCCTGGGAGCCTAGGACTGTTCTCCACCCAGCTGTGCAACACAGCCGGGTGGAGAAATGCTAAGTGCGCATGTCTGTTTGGCCGGCCCAAGACAGCCGGCCAAACTGACATGTGCACTTATGGTGCACATATTTCCTCCTCTCCCTGCTCTGACAGCCCAGCCTCACCCCGCCCTAACCTGGCTCTGAGTCTGCACAGAAAAATAAAATGATAATAACAATGTGTCATCATTTTATTTTTCATTTTTTGCACTGCTCAAAGAGCAGTGGGGTGACACTTCTCCACCTTAGCGGAGGAGCCGCTGCTGCTAGTGGTGGCTGGTGATCTTTAAAACTGGTGGGGTGTAATACTTACTCTGAATTCCAGCATTCGAGCCTGAAGGCATGTAGGAGGGTTTAGAGGGATTCACCCCAGAGAGAACTTTGAAAAAATGGGGTCAAATAGAGCATCTTAAATCACAATTTTTACACAAATTTGCTCAAAGGCTTTTGGTGAGCGAAGCCAATGAAGCCAGGCATGGACACCACTTTTTTCAAAAAGTGCAGTGGGTGTAACCTCTATGTCAAGCATTACCTCCATTGTGCCAGGGTCAGCATTTTCTCAATGGTACCCCACCATTTCACGATTGCCACTTATGCCAAGATTTTACATAAAATTACCTCCAGTAATCATAAGCCAAATAATTCCCATCAGTGCCTCTTAGGCCATGAATTATGACCACTATGCCAGTGGCAATAGTTTGCAAGAGGATGGCCCATATGACAAGAATTACCTTCAGTGTGCCAGCGTCAGCATTTTGCCAAGAGTACCCCTTATGCTAGGAATTACCTCCAATGTAACACTGCTGGCATTTTGCTTTGGTTACCCTATATGACAAGGATTACCTCAAGTATGCCAGAGGCACTAAGAGACTCCCAAGATTGACACTGACAAACATACTTTCATTCACTCATGCTGATTTGCCTTCTCTCACACTCTCTTGCATTCACTTATTCACACTCAATCTCACTTATTGTTGCCCACTCTTACTCACTCGCAGTTCCACTCATTGTCACTTTTTCTCACTCACTCCGCTTCACTCTGAATCTCAAACACACACACTCAGACACACACATACACCTACACACACACATGCACACATACAAACACTCCTAAGAACATAGCATATTGCCCCACGTAACCACATGCATCTCTATAAGTTTGGGCCTTGCCTGCAAAATGATAGAGTGTAACAGACCTGAAAATGCTAGAGGTAGAAGGCGATCTCATTGGTTCTTATCAGAGAGAGAAGCTTGACTAACCTTTAACAGTTCTATACCTGTCCTGGGAGTGCATGCCAAGCTTTGGCTTCTGGCTACCTGAAGACTGAAACTTTTAACAATACCAAAATCTCAGAAAAAAGTAGTGGGCGTGTATGGTTTCTTGAAGTGACTGACCCCCATACCGAGGGGGCTGGTTGGTACCCGCTAAGGTCTAAATAAACACATTTTTTGACTGACTGACTGCTGGTACGAGGCATGCTTGGGATCAATTCTAGGCTGTTGGAAATTGGTTTTCTGGTTGAGGGGGTTGAAACCCTACTCAACTTCAACCTGAATCTCTTTCAGGGTGAAAGACAAGCAAACCCCAAATTAACCTGTGCTTAACAACACTCTGGTAGCTTGGCACAAAGCAGTCAGGCTTAACTTAGAGGCAACATTTAAAGTATTTGTACAACACTTCAAACAGTAAAACAGTGAAAACACTACACAAAAAGATCCCACACCAGGTTAGAAAAATAGAGCTTAATTTGATGAATAAACTAAGACCAAAATGGCAAAATTAAATCGTGGAAACAGAGTTCTGAATTCTTAAAGAATAAACTGAAATATAGTGCCTAACAGCTAATAGCGCTAACCATGGCTATCGGGTCACACTGGACTGGGTCAAGGTAAAAATTTCAGGTGGACCGCGATGGAGTGTGGGCCAGATACAGTCCCAGATTAGTCCCGCTAAAGTTTTATCTTCTCAAATTTTGTGCAAAGAGTTCCATTCGCATTGGAGAAGGTCGCCGGGAGCAAGGATAGCATCGCGGGTGGTGTTCGGGGTGGTGCAAAAATCAGGCCAGGCATCATGGGCAGATGGGCTGGAGCTTCACATCAGCGGTCTCCTGCAGGCTGTTGCTGCTTCTGTGCGAAGAGAAGACTGCAGCGGCTCATGCTGATTTTTGGAGTGAGAGGTGCAGTTCCAGTGTGAATGGGCCCATTTGCGGTCGCAAACAGCCCAAAAGCTTGATTCCAATACATAGAGAGTCACATCAACAGTGCAGGACCTGAGAGGCACCACTTGGGGGTCAGGAACTCGCTGAAGACAGGTCCAGGAGCTGTTGGGGTGCCTTTTGTGTCCCTGAAGCTCAGATCAGAAGGCCAGCAGACAAGCCCTTTGAGTCACTCTGGGGTCCTGGGTTCAAGATGGAGTTGCAGGTCCGGTTCTTCTTCCTCAGGCAAGCGGGCAGCAGGTCAGCACTGTTGGGCAGCAGCTCCTTTAGAGCAGCAGTCCAGCAGAGCAGCAGTTCTTGTAGTAACAGAGCAGTCCTCCTTCCTGGCAGAGTATCCACAGGTCCAGAAATGCACCGAAGTGGTGGTGTCTGAGGTTCTTCTTTTATACATAGTTGTGCCTTTGAAGTGGGGAGAAACTTCTAGAGGCATGCCTTTGAAGTGCACAGATGCCCTGCCTTCCTGGCTCTGGCTCCAGACTAAATACAGGGGGTATGCAGCCCTTTGTGTGGAGACAGGACACAGCCTATTTAAATGTAAATTAGTCTGGGCTGAGTTCCTCCCTCCCATCCTGCCAGTAATGGCCCATACAGTCACACCTAAGCTCTCATTGTGTGAGGCTGTCTAGGAGGAATACGCGAAGCCCAACTGCCAACTATACCCAATCATGTGACCAGACACAGGTTGCAGGCATCAAATGGCCCAGGCAAGAAAATGCCAACTTTCTAAAAGTGAAATTTTCAGAATTGTAATTTAAAATCCGACTTCACCATAAGTTAGGATTTTAAATTTGGATTCCAGAGACACCAAACATGAACCAGTTATTTCCTCCCATTTGGAAATTACACTTATAAAATATAATAAGGCAACTCCATAGTTATCCTATGGGAGAGATAGGCCTTGCAGTAGTGAAAAACGAATGTAAGAGTTTATCACTACCAGGACATTTAAAACCTAAAAGTTAATTTCCAACTTTTTAAATACATTGCCCTTGGGATGGTCTAGGGCCTACCCTAGGGGTGGCTTATATGTATTAAAAAGGAAGGTTTGGGCCTGGCAAAAGTTTACTTTGCCTGGTTGAAATTGCAGTTTAAAACTGAACACACAGGTTCTACAATGGCAGGCCTGAGGCAGGTTTAAAGGGCTACTTAAGTGAGTGGCAAATCAGTGCTGCAGGCCCACTAGTAGCTTTTAATGTAGAGGCCCTGGGCACATATAGTGCCACTTTACTAGGGACGTGCAAGTAAATCAAATATGACAATTGGGTATAAGCCAATGTTGACTGTTTTAAGGAGAGGGCACAAGCACTTTAGCACTGATTAGCAGTGGTAAAGTGTCCAGAGTCCTAAGACCAACAAAAATGAATTCAGCAAAAAGGTGGAGGGTAAAGGTAAAAAGTCTAGGGATGACCCTGCAGAAAGGGTCAGGTCCAGCCTTCGACATGAGCTCACACTCTCTTTATCTGCACAACAGGCCCACTATTCCTGACTACTCCGACTCCTAACTCTTGCTAACAGTATACCAGAGCCCGATCCATGAGGTTCTATCTAATCATAGGCTGGAATAGGATTGGAGGTACCTAGATACACCCTTTTTCTCTATTCTGACGGGGCAAGAGAGCACATGATTTACATGCTCTAAAGCTCCATTTTTTGATATGCTGCACTTTATGATGTTCGTGCAGCATGTCAGATGTGTACTGTATCTGTGCAAGACTATGCTGTAGCAGCCCCCGCCTGACACATGCAAAATACAGCCAGTGGAGCCCTATCTGTAAGATAGTTTGCTTTCATGTAAAATCTATACATACCAAGCAATTATTGACAGAAGGAGGTGGTGGGTCGATGCCCTGGCGCCCCTATAGGTGAGCTGCCACTGGCAGAGACAACCACTTTGGTGGAGAGCATGTCTCTACTTGCTGTTTGGAAGGACTTTGGCACAAACTGTAAGTGTGTTGGCTAATTTTTTCCCAGATAGATAAAATACATATAAATGAAATTCTCCAGAAGAGAGATTAGAGCAATTCACACTCCCAATAATGTTTCCCTCAGATTGTAGTTTGAAAGAAACACAACTGTGTATGAGACCGTCCTACTATCGAAAGGTGTTTCACCTAAAGAAATCCATTACTCTGCTTTGCATGGTCAAACTGAATACCCTCACATACAGTGGAAAGTCTCCCACACATAAAAACATAACTCTTCAGGTTGGATATTTTGACCTCCAAAAGGTGTAGTATTCTGTTCTGGCCAAAATAAGAACATATAGTTATGACTAAAGTAAAGATGTGGATTTTCAGATTCGTGTAAGAGGGTCAACTCAAGGTTATCTTGGGTGCCGCCTGAGATCAGACAATGATAGTTGCCGAATTCTGTGAGGTTAAGATTGTTTCCTTTTTAAAAAATTCCTATTTTTGATCATCTGGCACAATACTAAAATAAAAACAGGAAATTATACTGGAGGTGTGTGTTGAGGGCTGTGGGATGATGCTGTATGCCGAAGGGGTGTGCTCCCTGTTAGTCACAAGTAACTTCTGATTGGAATCAGACACCAATAATTAATCTCCATGTCTACCAGCTGTGGGGTAGCTCCACCTTGTTTCTCCTGTACACATAGGAGCTTCTGAAAAGTAGTAGAGTCGTGGTATGAACTAACTTGCTGGGCACCATCACTGGAGGTTGAGAACCCTGTGTATAGGTTTTCATTTGTTTATCATCTTCATTTCATTTCCTATGTGTAAATACAATGCACAAATATGATGGGGCTCTCAGAGAATCATAAAAGAACATAAACCAAATATCTGGCTAAACTCATGTCTGACAGCATCACAATGTATTGAAAAGAGAAAGCGTCTGAAAATTGATCTTTTAGGGTCTTTTATAACCTTAAAAGGATATATGCAATATAGAGTGTTTCCACTTCACAGCGAATTATTTCGGGAAAAAAAAACTCTTTAGTGTGTTATTTGGTGTGACTTGGACTGAAGATGACAAGGTTAGTTGTGTCCCATGCTGCTTCCAGTTGGGCCATGCATTGAAACAAAAGCAAGTGCATTACAAACCCACAAACATCATTTTCTCTGTTGATCTGAGGTAGGCTGCTACTTTTATTACAGTGGCACATCATGGTTCAACCCACGACAATGAACTCCGGGGCAGGGGTATCCTCAGAGGACAGTATACAGCTGTACTACACAAACGTCTTTCACAACTAACTGGGTAGGGTTCAATGGAAGAAGTAAAGACTTATGCAGTCTCTCAGTCTCCTGGGTGGGGCTAAGTTGTGCATCAGAATGTTTTCAAACAGAGATTTTCTGTTCTGAGTCGTCTTCGACAATATCTCATGGGTCACTGGCCAAGTGACGTGTGCTTATTCCCCATAGTCCTTGAGGTGAAATTATTTTCTTGAAAAGTTTACAGAAGTCTCTAAACATGTTGTATAATTCACAGACTTGATATTGCCAAAGTGTTTAGCTGTGGGCAGCTAAACGGAGCACTTTTACATGACAAATACTTCTGTTTTAATGAATAGCACAGGTGTGAATAGTCTCCATTTATTACCTACTGCTTGTAATCCCTGCACCTCGGTGGACTAATATGAAATGGTTATGTACTAAAGAATATGTATTTTGTATGTATTTGGTTTGTTGGTTTTGAAGTGTGTGCATGCTCATTATGAATATAGACTCATCTCCTTAACGTTTGCCATTGCCGGTATTGGCAATATTATGTGAAAACCAATAACTTTGCTTTGTCACATGTACAGTACATTTTCCACTTCTGGAAATCATAACTCCTCACAGAGTGAACTTGGGGCAGATTTATCAATTTTTCACGCAGCTCAATGCAGCAAGCTACCTTGCTGCGTGAAAGGGAAAGGGCAGGAATACCCTGTATTTAACATTATATGGCACAGACCTGTCCTTTCCTAGCGCTGGCGCACTTTTAGCTGCCTAGCGCAAATGCAGGCACCCTTGCATCATGCTGCATGGGTGCCTGCGCTCTAGTCAGGACTGTTTTTGTGCAGGAAGGGATACCTTCCTGCAAAAAAAACAATTCTGAGTGGCATTTTCCTCTTTACACATTTCAGAATTCAGCACAGATAGAAAGAGGAAAAAAACGAGAAGAAATAAAGATATTTCTCCTTGTAACGCCTCACCTGGGGAGACACAGCATTTTGATATATTCCCAGGTCTACCACTAATGGTAAATCTGGGAATGCGTCAAAATCCATGGGTGGATGGGTGGGAACACCCAAGCTCTACTCATGGAACGCCTCCCTGGGGCAGAGTAAAGCAAGGCAGCGATTTGCACCATGTTGAGTTACACTAGATTTGTCAAGCCATGCAGAACCTCACAAGGTTTATTTATTTATTTTAATTTTATTTAGAACGTTTTATATAGCGCGAACGTGACCCAGGTGGGTATCAGAGCGCTTTACAGATAGGATAGGTGGGGTAAGGCGGTGAGAAGGACAAGCATAACTAGAGTATACATAAAAACGAGCAAGATAGGAGTACATCACAAATAGGGTAGGGTGGATACGGTGCATGTAGAAGAACATTCAATACATAAGTGAGCAGAACAGGCGAGTGCTGCGAAACAAAGGTGCACAATTATCTGGAAGTCAATCAGTAGGCAGTCAATCAGCCATGGGGCCCGGGCCGTTTAAGGTAAGAACTTAGTCATTAGGATTTTTATACTTCCTTTTGAGGAAGCAGTGGAAGAAATTGCGTCGGACTTCCGGTGGAAGAGAGTTCCAAATCTTTGGTGCAGCGCCTGAGAAGGCTCTGTGACTGGTTCTTGTTTTGTGGAAGATCTGTGGTTTTAGGAGCAATGAGCTTGCACTTCTTGAATGTCTGCAACATCCAGATAGTTCTAGTTTTTGAGCCAGATAAATCGGAGTCTTGAGATGTATGGCTTTGTGTGTCATGCAGGCTATCTTTAACTGTATTCTTGCTTCGTATGGCAGCCAGTTTAGGGATTCGAGGACTGGGGAGATGTGGTCATTTCTTTTTGTACCCGTGATCAGCCTGGCTGTGGCATTAATGGATGCTCTTAGTGGGGCCAAGTTATATTTGGGAAGTCCACATAGTGTAAAGCTACCATAGTCTAGAATGGGCAGTACCAGAGGTTGTACCGCCATCTTGAAATCTTCCTGTGGAAGGAATGGTTTGAGGTTCCTTAGTATGTTCATCTGGTGTGTAGCATCCTTGCTTACATTGCTGATATGAGTCTGCATGTTCAAGTGCTTATCTAGTGTGATTCCGAGGGATTTTGCAGAATCGATAATGTGGGGATGGCAGTTGAAGGCCGTAAGGCGTTTCAGCCAGAGGTCGATCTTGGGGATGTGATTAGGCAGAGCAATGAGAAGGAATTCTGTTTTTGATGTGTTGAGCATGAGGTAGTTATCAGTTAGCCAGTTTAGAGTATTCATAAGGGTATAGATGAGTGAGATGAAGTCTTCAGGGGAGATGATTTTCAGATAAAGTTGAGTGTCATCTGCGTACATATGGAAGAGAATGTTCTTGGAATTCAGAGTATTTGGCAACGGTTCCAGGAATAAATTGAAGAGTATCTGTGATAATGCAGACCCCTGTGGAACCCCCATAGTAACTGAGGAGGGTTGGGAAAGGGCTTGATTCATCTTGATTTTTTGTGATCTATTGTGGAGGAAGGAAGTAAACCATTGTAATACCAGTCCTGAAAAGCCTATCCTGATGGAAAGGAGATTGTCGTGTTTAACAGTGTCAAAAGCCAAGGATAGGTCAGGGAGAATCAGGAGGCATGATTCGTTTTGGTCTAGCATTTTTAGAATGTCATCCGTAATGTGAGTGAGAGCAGATTCCGTGCTGTGACCTCCCCGAAATCCTGATTGATGTTGGTCCAGGAGTTGGAACTGCTCCATGTATGCACAGAGTTGCGTCTGCACGCATTTTTCAAGCAGTTTAGCCAGCGTGTGGATGGTGGAGATTGGCCTGAAGTTATTGAGGTCAGAGCTGTCTGCATTAGGTTTTTTTAGGATGCGGGTGACCTGTGCTACTTTTAGGCACTCTGGGATCGTGCCTTGTAACAGCGAGGCATTGACGATCCTTGTCCATAGAGAGATGAAGGTTTCCTTGATATCTTTGAAAATGAGCGGAGGTAGCGGGTCCATGAAATGGTTGGAGGGGTTGTTCACCAGTAGAGTGTTGTAAATATCTGTTTCGCTGAGGGGAGTGAAGCAGTTCCAGGCGGCGTTGTTCTTGGTGCTAACTCTGGAGGGAATGAGCCGCTCATGGTGAGCTGGATGCGCAGCCTTCCCGGGGGTTGGGAGAAGCGCTTGATTCAAGGTCGAGACTGATGCTTTTTGTTTTTTCGGTGACGAAGGCAGCCAAGTCGTTGCATGAAGGAAGGCCATCGTTGAGGTCTGAGCTGTTCAGTGTCTTGCCCAATTGTTGTTTAACAATTTCGAACAGTTTCTTCGGGCGGTTTCTGGCTTGATTGAGTTGGGATCTGAAGAAGTCAGCCTTTGCATTCTTGATTTTTCTGTTGTATGTGTTCCTGACAGACCTAAGGTGAATTAGATGTTCCGTGGAGGGTACCGTTCTCGACGATCTTTCCGCTATCCTTAGGTTGCGACGTTCTGAGTTTAGGTTGTCGTTAAACCAGGGTTTGGAGATTTTGGAGGAGGCATTTTTCTGTTGTGGAGGGGCTATTTCGTCCATGATGCCAGAGATGGTAGAATTATAGAAATCCGTGAGGGCATGAACATCAGACATGACCGATTGGGGAGTCAAGGCCTTTCTACAACGCATTGCTAAGTCCTTAGAGTTAATATTCCTAATGTTTCTCTTCCATTGCTTTGTTTTGTTGGGCTGGACCCTCTTCGGGGCCACCTCTTTGTTAATTAGGAAGAAGATGCAATAATGGTCAGACCAATCGCAGAGGATAATGGAATCAATTGAGATGGTTTTTCCTTTGGAAATGATGAGGTCCAGAGTTTCACCTCTGTTATGTGTTGGGCTCTCACAGTATTGTGTGAACTCGTGTTCCATTATAAAGGATTTGAGGAAATTTACTGCTTGATCTGTTGGGTTAGACCAGTGTAGGTTGAAGTCTCCAAGGAAGATTTGGGCAACAAGGGTGTCATCATTAGAAGAGATGATTTCCATTAATTGTTCAATAAAGGAGAGATTGTCTCCAGGGGGTGATAGAAAGTGTGTAATTTGCAAACAAGTCGGTGATTGCTTGCGATGTTGAAGCATAGGTACTCACTGGAGGTCAGAGAAGAGGAGTCAGATTGTGAGACTGAGAGTGTATTTCGATGTATGCACACTAAACCACCGCCCTGTTTTATAGGTCTGTCCAAACTAATTATGTTGTGGCTAGGCGGGACCAGAAGGTCAAGGATAGGGGTGGACGAGCAATTTAGCCAAGTTTCCGTGAGGATGATGATGTCAAGTTCATTGTTTAGAATGAGGTCAAAGATATCGGATGCGTGTTTACTCGCTGATCTGCAATTTAGTAGTGTGCATTTCAATTGTAGAGGTGTGTAGGCGGTCGGGGTCTGAATGATATTCACATGCTTGAGGTTGTCGTTGTTTATAGTTCTGATGTTGTGGGAAGGTTCCCTGTTCGGGTTGGCAATGATGGCTTGGATTAGACCTGTAGGGGCCTTGTCTGAGTCCAGAGGGGTCCTGTCAGTATTTAATGGGAGGGCATAAGAGAGGAGAAGGGTATCAATATCAGTGGTCGATAGCTCGGTCTTTATTCTTCAGGGGCAGGAGGAGGCATTAGGGAGGGGTAAGGTTGTCAAGGAAGGATGAGAGGAGCGCTTGTCTGGGACAGGGGCTGTGCTTGTGGGAATCAAGGGCGGGGTCCCTGGTACACATAACGTTCTGAGCAGGGGGAGATAATCGATAGCGAGGGCTTTCAGTTCATGAAATTCATCCATGAGTAGGCGCAGGTGGAATGAGATCTCATCAAGGCGAGCAGTCAGGTCTGAGTGTTGGATAAAGGATGGTGGTTGTGTGGAAAGTTTTGATAGAGAGGTGGTGTCTCTCGGGAAATCTGGTGGGTATAAGATGGCACTGGGGAGTTCAGTGGGAGTACTTGAAACAATGGTGTCTTGTGTTGTACCAAATTGCGTGGAGTTAGGTGCCAGGGATGGGTGGGTTGTGTGGAGAGATAGGTGTAGCTGATGGACAGTGGGTGAAGGGAGGTGGGATGGGATAGGTTGGGTAGAATCCTTGGAGGGCAGGAGCCTGGGCTTTGATTGAGATGGTGGCATGTTAGGTGGGACCGTGCAAGGGAGTTCACCCCGAGATATAGGGCGGTGGAGCGTGAGAGGATAACCTGCCATGGGAATCGTGTTGTAATCGCTTAGAGGTCCGGGAAGAAAAAGGCAATTTAACACCACTAGCCATCAGAGTTGGTGGACGAGTGGAGCATTGGGTGTCTGGTGAGACTAACACAGGGGTTTGTGTGTTTCCGAGAGCATTTGATGGTTGCGGAGGGTTATGAGGGGTAGGACGCATCCTTTGTGTAGTGGTGGGAGTGAGGGTGTTGTCTTGTGTAGTAGGATAGTTAAGGCAGGGGTGATTGGGGTTGGAGATTGCCGAATTTTTGAGGGTAGGGAAGATATTATCCATCTTAACTAAATTGTCATTGGAGGCTTGAATAAGGATAATGCCATTGTTATAGAGGGTGATGGTGGCATTAGTATTGAAGAAGGGCGTGGGCGAGGATGATAGTTTGAGGCCATGTGGGGTTTTTCTGGTATCCGATATACGAAGCATGGAATAGAAGACCGACCTCCAACGTGCCCGTTTTCTGGAGTAGAAGATGAGGTCATTTGATAGTTTACCCTTAATGATACAAAAATAAACATCTGAGATTAAGGTTTCGGGTCGGGATTTGAGTAAACGGTGTTTGTGTTTTTTGGCCGCGTTTTTGGAGAGGTTGGGTGGGTAAATAACAGTGAAAGAGTTGGGACCTGCAGGGATAAGATTAATATCCATTTATTTTTATATTTTTTTATATTTAAGGATTAGACCAGTTAGCGATGGACCTATGTGCCAAAACTAACCTGTAGGGGACAGCCAGGTCGGAGAAGCATAGAAAGAACCCCTTTATGATATGGACTCTCCTTGGGACCTACAAGTTATCCTCATAGACGTGTCAAATTGTATATTTAGTACAGGGTTATCCCCTTTCTCGTATGCTTGATGCAAGAGATGGGCTTATTGAAAAGTTCTACACGTTTACCTCATAGAGGTGTTGGATTGCATAAAGAATAGAATAGTCCTACCTTCCTTTAATTAGAGTTGTTCCCAGTCCTCTTTTGATTTCTATGGCAGGTTGTGCCTATCCTCCTGTGATTTATTTTTTATTTATTTTTTATTCCTAAGAGCAGGAACTGGTCGCCATCTTGATCCAGAGTAGCTCTACGACAAATGGAGAGGAAAGGCAGAATGGATTCCGGGCCACAACCGACTTCTAGCCGATCCGACCGGAGCCAGGTCCTCCCAGTTGATGTTACTGTGCGCTGGTCACATACGGAGATGAAAGGTCCATGAGATGTCTGGATGAGGCACCCAGCAGTCGGGCAGAGCAAGGTCCCGGCCTATTTTGTCAGACCCCCATAATCCCTTCAGTACAGCGGGGGTGGGCCGGGTGTTGGTGAGGCACCTCTGTACCGCTGATCGGGTCGCCTTGCTTCGAGAGTGCAGGTCAAGTCCTAGGCACTAGCACGGCGGACTCCACAAGGACAGGCTGCTATATAGTCAGGCGGGTCTAGTACGCGCAAGCAATTTGTCTCACCGGATGAAGAGCGAGGTGCCCCGGTCGGGCGTGCTCTCCGGTGGGCTGCACCACTGAGGCAGCGGACCCACTGTAATGCCGTGACTAGATTCCCGATCTCAGTCGAGCTGCACCACCACGCCGAGCCCCTACGTGAGGCGCTGAGTCAGAGGACCCATAAAGTTCAGCCTAGCAGCCTCCCGACCAACCAAGATCCAGGAATGAGGGCCGGTCGCGGACAGCACACCACCAGGGAGACCCTGCGCTGGTAAGTATCCTGCAGCCGAGTTAGGGGGAGCAGCCAGGTGGGGACTAGGGTGGGCTAGGTCTGGAGCCTTATGTAGAGGTGGCGGAATCCCCTGTACAGCGCGTCGCCTTCTGCCTCACCTCAATTTCTGGAAGGGGTCTTTTCAGTCCTCTTCGTTCCAGGTGGTGGGCATCCACCGATGATTTGACTTCGGGTGTTCCCTAGCAGCATTTTCGGCCATGATCATCTGTTGTGGTGCCATCCAGCGAGGCATCCGGGCCGAGGATCCAGTCTATGCTGAATCCCTGATGTAGTAATCCGATTATCTTCTGTAGAATATTATGTAGCACAACAGGGCGAAAAAGTGGTTCAATGTGGTGGGTATCCCTGGGATTTAGGCAGCTTGTGATCCCTTACCCTGGGAGCCTCCGGTGAGAGCTCCTTCACGGTCGGCCATCTTGTCTTGTCTTGTTTCTGACTTTCTTGTTGCTTTGCCCTTGCGTCCCCTTGCGTTGCTCATGGACGAGGAAACACTATGATAAATATGCCCCCCTGATGTCCAGTGAGGATGGTGCCAAGGGCTATTCTCACAATTCTACAGGGAAAAAGTATATAACGGCCATGGGTTTTCATTGCTCAGAGAAGGTAATTTGCGATTCTAAGGGACGCTATGATGGTCAGCTGAGCGCTCTGCGCATGAGCTCTGAACAATAAAATGAAAAATAGATTTGTACAGCGCATTAAACCCAAAGGTATCTAAGTGCTACGCTAAGAAATAGAGCTCATTAACCACAGCAATGCCCAAAAACAGTGGCTCTACGAAGGGCGAGCTCACTAACGCTGACCTAAGAGAAGTAAGAGGGGATTTATTGGTTTACATTTCTAGCAGATCAACAGACAATTGGAAGCAGGCTTCTGTTAGCCCGTTATAAAATGCTAGGTATTTACTGTCTGTTTGCATTTTTGAAACTCGCCTGTGCTAAAGTTTTCCGTACTTTAAGTGTAATAGCCTTGTATTTTTACGTTAGTATTAAATAAATACTCATATTTGTAATCAACTTTGACCTCTCAGAACAAAGCTGGGGGTCTCATGTATGGTCTCATTCGTGATGCAAATGGCCTACAGAGCGTCTGACTCATCTGGGATAGACACCAAACTTGTCCATTCTCATTAATTACACTCAGGGGAGTGTTGAGGAAACCCATTTCTGTTTTCTCCACGTTCCACATCAACAAGCCTGCTACAGGGCACCAAGGGCTAAGGAAAACCTAACCAAGGACAAATATATTGTGGCTCACGTTAGCTACTCATGTGAGAAGGCCACCCTGAACTGAAATCACTGTAGAAATGGATTGGAGATGTGCTGCATACGTGTATATCCAGATAGGCGAAGGGTTGAAATGAACATGAGACTCATCATTTATGGATGTCACTGTCTCGTGTCGCCATGACGGTGGGCCCCTGGACGGCGACACAGCACTGGATTGTCACTTGCAACATGGGCTCCAGTGCTCAGCAGCACCCTTCAGTACAGAGTTTCTACATCACTGTCATATCACAACGTATGACAAGACCCACACTTGGTTCATAAAGGTGATATGTCCTTGTTGCATGTTAACAACTCTGTTACATAATCTGTTTCTCTGTGTTTTTATTTCACCCGCAAAACTTCGTGAACTGACCACACATTTTACTGAATATTTTTGCTCTGATTTTCTCTTCATGTTGCTTAACCTTCCTTCCTAAAGGTTTACTTTAGCTCCTAAGAATAATATTGACCTGTTTTAAACTGATGGGCTCTACCTGGTGACATTGCTCAGGGATTTGAGTCCAAATCGCAAACTTCATATCACATCATTGCCACATCTCCAGAGACCTTGTTGCGTGCCAAACCCTCTGGTTACATGGCTTGTGCTATGGCGCCATCTATTTCTTTCATTTCCGCCTGTACCATTTTTATACTGAGCACTCTTTTCAGTCACTACTGTCATAGGCATTCTATGAAGGTTTGTTTTGATTACAGCTGAACTGTTTTTTTGCATGTGATTCTCCTTCACCTCTGGATAATGTTTAGGGGCTTCAACTTCCATTCTTGTCAGCTGGCATCAAGTGTCAGCTGCATGCCCAACATGTTCAATAAACAGTGTATGTGATGCTGCACAGAACTGGAGTAGGGAGCTTTTTTGGTCCTGCTTTTAACGTGTTCTGAACGGTGCTTGATATATGCCTCTTTCCTCATGCCAGTGGCGTAACTAAACACGAGTGGGCCCCCCTGCAAAATACATGGAGGGGTGCCCCCCCGCGCTTCGGACCCAGTCAGGAGCTCCCAGGCCAGGGGTCTGACAACCATGTACAGTGCCAGAGGTGGCCACCTGGAGCTCGAGCCTCACCCGTCCCCCCCCTCCCCCGCACCGCGGGGTCTATTGTTACCCTACTGGTTCAGCAGCGTCTTAGACCACTTCATTGAGGGTAACGCACAAGTGTATTGTAGGTGGCAATGGTGGAGTAGTGAGAGTTACAGTCTATCTCATCTCATTCGTGTTTCTATGTATCCTGGAATTAGACTGTTTTATTTCAGTACCCATTTTAAAATAGGGGTACCTTCCTGCACAAAAACAATCTTAAGAGGCGTTTTCCTCTTTCTGTGTGTGTTGCAGAATTCAGCACACATGGAAAGAGGAAAAAACAAAGAAAAATTATTTTATTTCTCCTTGTTACACCTCACCTCGGGAGGTGTACAGATGTGGCACTTCCCCAGGTTTACATGTTTGTGTAAATCTGGGACAGTGTCAAATTCTATGGGTGCAGCGTGGGAAAACCCACCACAACGCCCATGGAATGCCTCCCGGGTGCAGGGCAAGGTGAGGCATTGATTTGCACTGCGTCTCCTTACTCATGATTTATGAGGCAAACTCACAGCCACCCAGGGTGGGTTTACGTGGCTTCATAAATCTTTATGAGTGTAGCTGGAATATGAATTTACCTTGAAAAAGCAAAAGACAAGAGACATTTAGCAAAACAGGAACAGCTCGTTTACTTAAAGGCTTTGACCAGGAAACAGTTACAGAAATGGGTCTGAGGACTGTCTCAACATACATTCGATCTGAGTGTCAAAATATACAGTCTTTGGAGCACCATAAAACAATTTAGATCTTATTTTAGAAAAAATGAATGTGAGCCTAGTCATGGAGCTGTAAATCAGGCCACCTGATGGTGAATGCAGGTGGGTCTCGACCTTTCGTGGACACAATGAGGGCCAGTAGGTGAATTATCCAGATATTCGGCATGAGGAGCACGTGTTCACTGCTTGTACTGTTTGTGCAGTGTTTCGATTGGCTGAGTGTTCCTAACTTTATGTGGCATCGAACTTTATGGTTTTTGGGAATGCGTGCACTCCTCTGGCCATATTTGGTTTATTGGGGCCAATCTCCTGGGACCATTGTGGTGTTGCTGCCCCTCTGTGAGACTAATGTGGGTTTTTCCTATTCGCCTGTTTGTCCGGCTGGTTATGTGCCACCCCACCAGAGATCTGTCAATCAGTAGCCTCAGGCATAGGTCGCAGGGCCTGCCTGACCATGTATTTTGTACTCGGGGTTGATGGAGAGGTAATCTCTGGAGATTTCGACAACAGTGATTCAATTTCGTATTTGAGCATACGCGTATCATTGCGTATATCAGCATCAATATTAACATGAGAGCCCTGCGTCACGCATGTACCACTTTCTATGGTGCAAATGTGATGCAAGGCTCTCATAAATAAGTCCCTATGTATTAAATTATAAATATGTACAATCAGGTAGATGGAAATACCTTTGGTGACACTCTCATATCACAATAGACCCGTGTTGGGTCATATACCCTATAACCGTAATACCCCGCACAGATACTACATGTTATATCACCTTATAATGGGGTGACATTATCAATAAGGCAGGCTTACTGGGTTTGTCAGGGAGTCACCACATTGAAAAAGCAGAGAACATGTTATAGTTCACCACTGCAACACCTCTGAAATCAATGGGGACAGTATCAATATGAAATACATGTTATAACCCACCATTGATGTCGATATGAGTAGTTCCAACATTCAACAGCATTGATTTTACTATAAAACAATAGGAACAACCAACAGAGATCTCCACACTCCAGAGTTTATGAACATAAAGCTCCAGCTCCAGGAGTGCTTCAATCAATGAAAAATCTGTCCCTGTGTCATAATAATGAGGCCTTAGGAGACTTTGGGTGCATTTTTAGCAACAATTCTGGCGCGGAGGTTTGTTGCACTCCTGCAGTCCCCTGAACACACTTTCAAAATGCTGGTGTTAGAAATGGGGGTCTCTAGTTGTCAGAGGTATGTACTTTTGTCTACGTAGGGACCCTTGCTTCTAGTCAGGGTAAGGGAGATACACACTTTATATAACCCCTGCTCACCCCCTTGGTAGCTTGGCACGAGCAGACAGGCTTATCTTAAAGGCAATGTGTAAAGTATTTGTACTCAAGACACACAGTAACACAGTGAAAACACCACAAATGGACACCACACCAGTTTAGAAAAATAAAGTATCTTTATCAAACTAAACAAGACCAAAACGACAAAAATCCAACATACATATATCAAAAAAGCACTTAAAAGCTATTACTTGCAGAAATAGCACTTGTAGAAACAAATAGCTCGACCTGGGGGTATTACGATGTCGTGACAGGCATAAATCCAAAGTACGGCGCCAACTGAGAGGTGCGCAGAGTCATGCACGGAGTCACATGGACCCCCAAACAACAATACCTTGGAAAACAAAGTCTATGGATGATGCACGGCGTCGTGAAGGAGAGGCGTCGGTGCCGAGGTCGAGGCCGGTTCCCTGGTTGCCACGGGGGAGGCGAGTTGTCATGTCTGCGAGGAGGCAACGTGTTGAGTCCAGGACAGGAGAAGACGGTGGCGTCGGCAGTGAGGCATTGGTTCCAGTGATGTGATGCAAAGTTGAAGAGTTTGCAAAGTCACCCTCATCGGTTATCGACTCTGTGATAACGGGATGCAGGTGCTAGCGTTGACAGCATCGGTGCGAGAGATGGCGTTGGGAAGGCCGACAACTGCAGGCATCGACGGGCATCAGAGCTGTGGTGCAGGCGGGGTGATGCGTCGTTCACTTCACAAGCGGTGCCCCTGGCCTCAGTGCAGGTAGCGTCGTTACTGGCGGCGTCACTGACGGCATCAGAATTGTTTCTCTTGCTTTAAGTTTCTTTCAGCTCCAACAATAGGTACAAACTCCTGAGGCCCAAAACTGGAATAGGCACCACCTGGCAGTTTCGGAACTCCCAGTAGTGGAGTTCAAGGGTGCTGGTGGTGAAGTCTTTGTGTCCCTGAGACTTCAGAACCAGGAGGCCAGCACACACAAGCCCTTGGAGATTATTCTTCAAGCAGGTTCTCAGCAAAGTTCCAGTCTTTGTCCTCTTCCTTGGCAGAAGCAGCAACTGCAGCCCAACCCAGCAAAGTACACAGCAAAGGGACAGTACTGCCCCTTAAAGCTCTCCAGCTCTTCACCTTGGCAAAAGGTTCCTCTTGAGTCCAGAAGTGATCTAAAGTTCTGGGGTTTAAGGTCTCATACTTATACCCCATTTTCTCTTTGTTCACTTTGTAGCAAGGGTCTCTGAGCCCAGTTCAAACAAGTTCTGTCCTCTCTGGTGCAGCATGACCACAGGAGGTGGAGACAGCATTGTGCAGAGGAGACACTGCATATTCAGGTGCTAGTGAAACTCCTCCCACCACTCTAAATGCAGCCAAGGTCTATTCAGCTCAGCTATGAGTCACCCAGGAAAAGCAGGACACACCTCAACCCCCCTCCCCGGTGGCTGTCTACAGTGAATGCACATCCCCAGCCCCTGTCACTCCAAAACCAGACAGTCAAAACACAAAACAACAGAGGCACACAGAATGGTTAAATAAGAAAATGCCTACTTTCTAAAACTGAACCAAAAAGGCACGAGGCTTGCGCACCCCTCTGTCGCACTGCTAGATGCAGGAAACTTTTCCTCACCATAGGCCACTCCATGCTGAATAATCCATATTTGACCAGTGAAACCATGTTTAAACAATTCCTCATTTCACATTTAATCCATTACTTTTGCTGAAAATCACTGCAGAGACAGCGTGATGTCACCATGATTCTTTTATTGAACATTTTCAAATGCCTCCTGCTTGCCCATCCAGGCTTTTAACAGTGACACGTGGGAAGAATCATTGATACGAGTAGGCTCATATAATTTAATTTCACCCAATGCATTTCGAGCCGAGTGGCTCTTCGTCAGGGGTTTGCTGAAACAAATAAAAGAGATAGCTTCACCAACTGCTCTAAACAGACTGTCTGTGTCCAATGGAAATCATAATGTAACTGCCCCATGCGCCACCACCCTCATCAACCCTCCCTCCCTGCAATTACCCAACTGTGAAGAAACCCACATGTTGCACAACAAAGATGTTACACCCTTCACTACTAAGTGCCAAACCCCCCCCAGACACAGAATTACAAATGTCAAAAATAATACTATACATAAAATCGCTACATGCATTGTACCAAACTAATAAAACTCCCAACCTATTAACCAAACCCTCTAAACCTTCTTATAATATCCCCAAAGTACCTCACTACATCTTAATACCGAATCTCCCTGCGTACTAAATAATCTATATTTAAACTTTTACCTCCGGAGCCACAACCAGCAGCCTCATCTTAGCGTGCGTTTTCACTCGATACTAACGAAAGAAAGGTGGAGAAAGCTTATTCTTTACGCAGGGAGATTCGGTATTAAGATGTAGTGAGGTACTTTGGGGATATTATAAGAAGGTTTAGAGGATTTGGTTAATAGGTTGGGAGTTTTATTAGTTTGGTACAATGCATTTAGCGATTTTATGTATAGTATTATTTTTGACATTTGTAATTCTGTGTCTGGGGGTTTGGCACTTAGTAGTGAAGGGTGTAACATCTTTGTTGTGCAACATGTGGGTTTCTTCACAGTTGGGTAATTGCAGGAGGGAGGGTTGATGAGGGTGGTGGCGCAGAGGGCAGTTACATTATGATTTCCATTGGACACAGACAGTCTGTTTAGAGCAGTTGGTGAAGCTATCTCTTTTATTTGTTTCAGCAAACCCCTGACGAAGAGCCACTGACTCGAAATGCATTGAGTGAAATTAAATTATATGAGCCTACTCGTATCAATGATTCTTCCCACGTGTCACTGTTAAAAGCCTGGATGGGCGAGCAGGAGGCATTTGAAAATGTTCAATAAAAGAATCATGGTGACATCACGCTGTCTCCACAGTGATTTTCAGCAAAAGTAATGGATTAAATGTGAAATGAGGAATTGTTTAAACATGGTTTCACTGGTCAAATATGGATTATTCAGCATGGAGTGGCCTATGGTGAGGAAAAGTTTCCTGCATCTAGCAGTGCGACAGAGAGTGCGCAAGCCTCGTGCCCTTTGGTTCATTTCAATGGAGCTGTGATTTTGGGGACGGTTCACAGCATCTGTTCGCACGCAATTATTTGGTTCCATATTCTAAAGAAGTTAATACATTTTTAAGGGAAGGAGTGCAACCGCACATTTTCTGTCTTGCTTCGCTACTTTCTAAAACTGGCATTTTCAAACACACAATTTAAAAACAATCTTCCTAAAAAGATGTGTTATTAAATTCTGAGTTCAGAGAGCCTAAACTCCGCTTCTCTATCTTGTCCCTATGGAAAGTTATACTTGTACATTGGTACAAAGCAACTCCCATGTTAGCCTATGGGACAGATAGCCTTTCAATAGTAAAAAACAAAGTACCCAGTATTTCACTATCAGGACATGTCACACATATCAGTACATATCCTAACTTTCAAATACACTGCACCCTGCTCATGGGAGTACCTTGGGCCTACCATAGGGCTACCTTACATGTAAGGAAAGGGAAGGTTAGGGCCTGGCAAGTGGTTGCACTTGCCAGGTCGACATGGCAGTTTAAAACTGCTCACAGACACTGCAGTGGCAGGTCTGAGATACCTTTACAGGGCTACTCATGTGGATGGCACGATCAGTGCTGAAGGCCCACTAGTAGCATTTGATTTACAGGCCCTGGCACACTCAGTGCACTTTACTAGGGACTTACCAGTAAATCAAATATGCCAATCATGGATAGCCAATCATAATAACAATATACACAGGGAGCACTTGCACTTTGACACTAATCAGCAGTGGGAAAGTGCCCAAAGCATCTAAGCCAGCAAAAATGAAACATCAAAAATACAGGAGGTAGAGGCAAACATTCAGAGGAAACCACGCCAAGAATGCTAGGTCTAACAGCCGGTAATGCATTTGCCCCTCATTAAGCATCACAAGGAAAGCAATATGCACATTTAACATCCTCCCAAGAGGTTATTCAGCTAACCTTCACCCTAGGGCTTGAATAATTTGTGAATGGATTTGTGTACTCGGAAATGCTTTTTCTTTGCACTATCCTAGACTGGATTGGAAGCCAGCAATGCTCTTTTCTGCTCCCACCTTGGGCAGGAGCAAATCCTTCATCTTTGACTCATGCCCAGAGGCGCAACCACTTATTCCTCTTATGCCCGAACTGGCCAGTGCCAGCAACCCAAACTCCCAGACATAAGAATGGGGGCAGGAAATGTGCCCAGTACTGGCTCCTTGTGTCTTGAGGGTATGTGCCCCCCTGGGACATTCTGCTTTGCAATTGGACCACAGGTAGAGGGTCCCCGGGCCAAAAGTAATCTCAGGGAGGGAGCCACACAGATGGCCCCTCTCCGGGAGAATATAACTTTTCAAGATGGTCTGGCCCCTGGGGTCTTTTCCATTCCCAGGGATCTTTAGAAACAGCAGAAGAGTGCTACTTGCTCCTTTTCATGCTTGGTCTCTCTGGGTGTTTTTATTTTGGGCAACTCAATTTCATTGGGCAACTGGTGCTCCCCCCTGCTTTGGTTCCATGTTCCATAGGCCCTCCTCAGTCAGCAAGCAGAACACCCTCCCTGATGCACTCCCCAGGTCCCAAAGCCTCCTGGCTTCTTTAAGGACATCTGTATGTCAACAGAGTCAAGGGACAATCTTTAGACGTTTCAGGTTAACATTCAATGTCCCCCAGCAGGTCCATTCTCCCAACTGTTCCTGAGGAGGCATAAGGAAGCCAGCACGACTGGCCTGAAGAGACCCATCCAAGTTTTGGGGGCCAGCTAGAGTTAAAGTCTTAAAGTTCACCCTTGCAGTGGTGTAAGAAATTGGGGTACTGGTTGAGGCAGGTGAAACCCTTCAAATGCAGCAACCACAATCCTTGTCACAGTGAAATCACAAGCAATCCCCAAATTAGCCTGTGTTAATCTCTCTGGTAGCTTGGCACAGAGCAGCCAGGCTTAATTTAGAGGCAATGTGTAAAGTATTTGTGCAACACTTTAAACAGAAATTAAATAAAAACATTACACAAAAAAGATCCCAAACCAAATTAGAAAAAATGAATAGATTTCAATAAATAAACAGGACCAAAACGACAGATATCCAATGAGTAGAATTGGAGATATGCAATTTTAAAAATGTAAGTGAAAATAGCACCGAAAAACCCAAAGCGCCACTCTCAGCTATCTGGTCATGCAAGAGCAGGAGAAAGTCACAGGTTCCTATGACAACCTTTGGCCCTCCTTTGGAATTTCAGAGAGCTCACAGGGTCAGTTCATGCCAACCATCTTCTCCAGATCATCCACAGCAAATACTTGCATTTAGTCTCAGGCACCAACAAATACGTCAGATTCTTGAAGCCGCTAAACGGCATGGACCATACCTATTTTAAAATAGTTGGATCCTCATCATGCCGGACTTCTCCTTTGAAATGAACCAGATAAGGAAGCTTTTCTTGGCACTCAGGCCTTGCCTTCGGAAGACAGAGGTGAAATATGGCCAGTTGGAACCAGCAAAAATATTGATAACCTTGGATGGCCGGCACAGGAATTTGTTGACCTGGAGGAGTTGGAGAGGCTACTAGATACTTTGATAGGAAAAAAGGAAGCATGGATGGACACATTTACTTTGGAACCATGCCTGTGCCTAGCCCCAGAGGGGACAGGGGAAGATGATAATAGTGACGCTTTGGAGGAGCACAGACGCCTGAAGGAGGTAATGCAGAAATAGGGCAAGGAACTCCATATCACACAATGAGAATCCTGGAATGGCAGAGATAAATCTTGTTCTTCTCTCAAGCCCTGATGTGGGTCTTTCCATTGGGCTGGGAGGACATCTATTGCATGTTGTACATGCTTGCCATTCTTTTGATTCATTGCCTTCTCAATCAGTGACTATTCTTGGTGGCTGAGATACATGAGTGGGAACCTCCCTCCCACCTGGGGGGATGAGGCAGTCTCTTGCCCATGCTGACTGTTGGAAATTGGTGTTTTGTTGACTAAGGTGTGAACCCTGGCCAAGCAACAGCCACAATCCCTTGCAGGGTGAACCACAAAAATGGCACTAATTAAGCTGTGCTTGACCCTGGGTAGCCTGGCACAAAAAGCAGTCAGGCTTAAATGAGAGGCAATGTGTAAAGTATTTATAAACAAACAGTAATAAAGTAAAAACACAACACAAGAAAATCTCAAATTAATTTAGAGTAAATTCTAATAAACTATTTGACACCAAAAAGAGTTATGAATTTGTAATTTTTTTTTAAAAACTAGCACCTAAAAGATCAAAGCACCAACCGCAGACATCTGGTTGCACGAGAACAGGTCAAAGTCGACAAATATGGCTGACTGCAATGGACCGTGGTTTGGATACAAGAAGTGGATTGGGCTTGGTAAGCTCTTACCTTCCGACTTAGAAAACGTCTTGAGAAAAAATATTTTGAGAAGGTAAAGTTCATGGGGGCAAGGTTGTAGGAGGTAGCCGAAGAGGGAGTGTTGTCGCCGGATAGCCTTGGGTCAAAGATGCGGTGAAGATTTCTACATTTGGCCTTAGTCTCTGAAATGAAAGTTGAAAATCTCCAGTGGGACAAGGGAGAATGCTGTAGCTGAAGACAGTTCCATGAGGTAGGATACCCCTTTGGCGATGACGGCTGAAATGGATTTCCTGCTGCGGAGAACAACAAAGAGGGAGAAGCCACAAATTCAACCCGATCAGCGATGCACCTCGCAGATAGCCAAGCAAGTTGATCCCGGGCTCCTTCTGGTTCTCAGAGCAGTTGTTAGCCAATAATTACCCACTTTTAGATCTTGCCTTTCTGGGCACATTTTACACTACTTCCAAGGTTCTAGCACTGGAGGGGTACCACTTGGAGGGTCAGGAATCACTCAGGCTGGGTCCAGGTGCGGGTTCAAGATGGAGGAAGCCTTTTGTGTCCCTGTGGCTCTGAAGAGGATTCCAGCAAACTAGAGTTTGTGAGTCACTCTGGTGGCCCTGGGACAGTTGAAGACCCAGTCCTTGTCCCCAAGCAGAAGGCAGCAGAGCAGCAGGACAAACGGGGCAGCAATCTAGCAGGTCAGCAGTTCTTTTGAGCAACAGTCCCGCAGAGTGGCAGTCCTTCCACCAGCAAAGCAGTCCTTCTTCCTAGCAGAGTATCCACAGGTCCAGAAGTGTACTGAAGAGTTGGTGTCTGAGGTCCTACTTTTATACCCTGGTGCCCTGATTCTGGAAGGTGGGAGAAGCTTCTAGACAGTCACTATGAAGTGCATGGAGTTTCCTGCCTCCACTGTCCTGGCTTCAAGCTAGCTGCAGTAACAATGTGGCCATTTGTGTGAAGGCAGAGCACAGGCTATTCAGTTCTACGGGGGTTGTGCTCAGCTCTCCCCCCCCATCCTGCCAGCAAATGACCCAATCAGGCACACCTAATCCCTCGATTGTGTGACTGTCTGGGAGGAATTCACAGAGTCTAACTCTCAGTTACACCCAGTCATGTGATCCAGGTCAGACTACAGGCACA
This sequence comes from Calotriton arnoldi, assembly GCA_963921515.1. Taxonomy (NCBI): domain Eukaryota; kingdom Metazoa; phylum Chordata; class Amphibia; order Caudata; family Salamandridae; genus Calotriton; species Calotriton arnoldi. The sequence continues at coordinate 1,646,652 of CAWUFW010003562.1, forward strand.
AAAGGGCTAAGGGCAGAAAAATGCCAACTTGAAATAGCTACCGCCTATTAAATTTACTAAGGAATTGCCAATGTTATCCTATGGGAGGGATAGGACTCACAGTAGTGAAAAACACATTTGGTAGTTTTTCACTACCAGGACAGGTAAAACGTAAAAGTACATGTCCAACCTTTTAATTACACAGCACCCTGCCCTATGGGTCAACTAGGGGTGATGTATATGTAATAAAAGGGGAGTTTAAGGCTTGGCAAGGGGTTTTTAAATGCCAAGTCGACATGACAGTTTAAAACTGAATTCAGACTGCAGTTTTAGACCTGGGACATGTTTTAAGGTACAACCTAAGTGGGTGGCACAATAAGTGCTGCAGGCCCACTTGTAGCATTTAATTTACAGGACCTGGGTATAAGGTGTCCCACTCTTCAAGGGACTGACAAGTAAATTAAATATGCCAATTGGGTATAAGTCAATGTAACCATCTTTTAGGGGAGTGAGCACAAGCACTTTAGCGCTGGTTAGCAGTTGTAAAGTGCACAGAGTCCTAAGGCAAACAAAAATAAGTAAAACAAAAATGGAGGAGGTGAAGCAAAAAGTTTGAGGGAAGACCACCCTAAGACTGACAGGTCTAACAGTGACATAATTGGTCTTTGGATTGTGATCATTCCACAATGCCGCCACGGTGCTAGGAGGTTTTATCTCACATGGGGGAGCCTATGAGAGATGAAACTGACATACAATGGTCTATATAAACGTTCAAAATCTTCACTATGACTAATGGCTTCCTCTGTGTCATCTGTGGCAGGAGGGAATGCCATACTGAGGGGTGGCAGACTGGGAAACGGTAAGGAGATTCAAAACAATGTTGGTATTGCATGTTGTCCTGGTGTTGGGAGAGTTGGGCAGCTCTTCAAGGGCCTTGATTTCTAATGTTCCTTTCCTCATGTGACCACAGTTCATGGTTTGTTTGTTAGACATTGAAAGGGCTTAGAGCTGGGGTGCTGTTGGTAGGGCAGCTACCGGTGTTCCCAGTCCTAAAGTAGGTTAGTTTTTGGCTAAAGGGAGGGCCTGCCCTGCTTGCCCATTTTCTGTTGAAGGGCTTAGCACCCTAGGATAGGGAGGTTCACCCTCACCCCAAGACTGACATTTTGAGAGAATGGGCATCACCCCCACAGACTCTTTTACAGATATTTCCTTTTGCCATGAGGTGGCACTCTCACTTGCACTTACTGCTCTTCCCCGTGAGCACATTCTCAAGGACTTACCTGCCATAACAGGCGCACTATAGGAATGTTGGTGATTGCAAAACAACTCACATTGTTATCCCTCAATGTAAATAGTCTGACACACTTCATAAAACGGAAAAAGGTACTTACCTTCCTGGGTCATGGTAAGCGAGACATCGCATTAATCCAGGAAACACATTGGATGGCACAAGAATGTGACAAATTGAGGAGGGATTGGGTGGCACAGGTATCTTATGGATGTCCTGGCATCCTATCATCCCTATTTCAGCTCACATCACCAAAGAAGTGGTGATACTCCTTCACAAATGCCTCCCATATAGATTGCACAACAAATGGATAGACGAAGAGGGTAAATATGTTTTTTTCAAGCTTCAGATTCAGGATGATTACTTGATTGTGGGCTCAGTGTACGCCCCAGTGGTTGACAAGTCCACCTTCTTTTCCAGGTTAACTAGACTGTTGTTATCTTTCAGCAGGATGAAAGTTGAGGATTGTAGGGGACTGGAATGTAGTGATGGACCCAGTTCTGTATAGGCTGGGGCGCTCAGATACCAAACACCATAGAGTTAGGGAAGGCTTACAAAATTTTATCTCAGATTTTTCCCTGGTTGACCCCTGGAGACTGTTGCATCCCAGAGACTGGGATTACACCTACACCTCATGTCCAGGGGACACGCTTCCATCTAGACTACTTCCTTGCCTCAACGCCTACTCTACGTCATGTGGAAAAGACGTGGCTTATTCCCGGATCTGTCTCCGGCCATGATATGACCATGAAATTGTAGCACTTAGGCTTAATCTCGGAACTGTCTCTCCACCTCTGGGGATGTGATGTCTGACCACGGGCAGGTACAAGGAGCGGGAGGACAAACAGTAACTGGTATCGCCAGTTCAGTGCTTCTCTGATTAAAAAAAAGGGTCGTTGGCATCACTGTGGACTTTATGGGGGGCAGGGAAAGTAAGTATTAGGAGGGAGACTCAGTGATAGCCAAGAAGCAAGCAGATCAGGCTGGACAACATCTGGGGTGGGTGGTTAATGCTAAACTATGCACGACACTCCACTCTAGATAATCTTAGAGCACTCCAAAAAGCTAAATATGATCTAAATGGAGTGTATACTGCCCAAGTCGAAAAGGCTCTTCTATCCCCGCTATGAACGGAGGGAGAAAGCAGAACACCTTCTGACCCTGCAGCTGAACAGAATGGAAGCTAATCGCACAATCCCTGCAATCCGCAATTGACACGCTGACCTCCTTACACACCCCTGTACGATCCTACAAGAATTTCATAACTTTTATTCCCGGCGGTATTGGTCGGAACCCCTATGTGGGCCAGATGGTGGAGGATTGATCTTTTGACTCTCTGCCCCTCTCAAGACTCTTGGCTGAACAAACTGTAATTAAATGTATTGTGCAGCACACATGAAAACAGCAAAACGCCATGCATGATTCTTTATGTACTGGAAGGTGTCCCTTCCTGCCCATAAACAATCATTCCCCACAACGCAGGCCTGCGTTGGCGCTAGGGAGCTGAAATTAGCGCCAGCACAGGGGGAAACGAAGGGCTGCACCGTATTGTTGTAGGCAGACAAGGCAAACAATCCTGGCAGACTAAATGGGCAGAACCCATTTGCTAGAATGCACAATTGTGAATGTGGAAATATGAATGAAGTGGTGTATTACAGCTCTTATTCCTATTTTTTCTTCTTAATGGCAAAAAAATATGGATAAAGATAATGGCACAGCATTTTTTACACATTCCCTTCCCATTCCTACACTGAAAAAAAACTTACCCCTGTCCCTTTGGCCGGAGTAAATCTGCAACATTTTCAGATGCAGAAATAACTGTGTGAGTGCGTGCACATGAACATTTGAAAGTTGTACCAACTGTCATTCAAGCCCTGGAATGCCCACTTCCTGACAACTCCCCATTCCTTAGAATAGATTTACTTCGATAAAAATCTTCATTTGAGTCACTCTTTTTATGAGTGTAAAACCAACATTTGTGGATGTTTTGCAATTGTCAAAAAATCAAGAAAGCTAGATGCATGTAAAAATCAAACTAGCAAGTACCAAGAGCTTTGAGGCCAGGCCCAGAGTTTTGAAGCCAAAATTCATCTATAGGTCTACTTTGAACCCCATTCTATATTTTATAGCATAGTGGTTAGTGCCTATATTTTGGTCATCAGTTTCCAAATGTGCAATGTCCTCAACATAAATGCGTCACTAATTTCCTAGCTGCTTGATTCTCTTCTTTGTTCATGTAACTCATTACTTAATGATGCTGCAACATTAAAATTCAGTTACTCGTTAGTTGGGTGTTGTCCACTCATATAACTAAAATGGGGCCCAAATAACTTCATCAAATAAAAAATTTGACACTGCATGCATGGATCAAAATCTGTGATACTATGGATGCCATTCGGAACAGCATAATTAGTTTATCAAGATGCTAACATGAAGATTTAGAGAGATTCCTGCATGGTACCATTAGTAAGAAAGTAGTTTTGCCATTTTAGCACAAAGCTCCTAATGCCAATGGTCATTGAGTTGCATGCACCTGAGGCTGATTTTAGATTATAAATAGTTAGTACTATCTGTGAGAAAGTGGTTTACTAGTTGGGATGGATTCTAGTCCAACACAAGTAATAATTTTTCTATTCTCGTTAGGTCCAGTAAAGGTTTAAGTAATTTAAACCTGAGCTCAATCCCAGTTAGCTATGGCACAGAGAAGACAGGCTTCACTTAAGAAAATATGTAAAGCATTTAGAAGTACAAAAACAGTTAAAAAGTGAAAAGGGAACACAATAAAAATTGAAATCTGTTTGCGCTTGGCCAGGACCTAGGTGCGATGACTGTGATAGAACACCGGTCAGATACCGAAACCAGGCTCATCTTTCTCAGAAGTTTTACCTTCTGATTTAGTCTCTGGAATGGAAGTGAAAAATCCTAAGCATTGCACGGCAGCAGGCTGTGGCTGAGAAAGGCTCTGCTGGTAATTTTTACCTCATTTGTTACGGAGCGCCCAACAGTCACCTCTACCCACTATATGCTGCCATGCAACAAATGAGACACCCCAAGACACATTCATCAGAATACTGCTGGACTTGCAAAAGGATATCAGGCCAACTGAACCTGCACACTTGGCATCTGTGACCTCTGAGAAGGCCCTACGAGGTTGCACCCCCCTTCCACTTGAAATCCAAAGACAGAAAGATCTCGAAGTATCATGAGGCTGATCCCTGGGGTTTGGATAAAAAATCAAATAAAACATATAAGGAAACAAATAGGTTATGTCAAGAATGTAATGATGTCAGAAACTTCGTGGACAGAAATATTGAAGGTAAGGATATAGCTTTAAGTGTTTTTTTTAAACTTTTGTAAAAATATATTTTCCTAAATTATTTTTGTATAAAATACGGTCATGATTACCTGCTGCTGGTCATCAGATAAGGTAAAAAAAAATTTAAGTATTTCTTTAGGCTTTTGGAGGGTTCTGGGTATGGGTAGAACTAGTAAATGGTAATTATAGTGTTAGTTTTAATTTGAGAGTTGGATAGTCGTAGTTTGTGTTGTTTTGTTTAGTAGTGCTATATGTTAGGCCTAGTTACAATTTGGTAATAGTACTGTGTTATTTTGGATATCGTCATGTTATATTTTGTGTTTATCAAAGTAGTAATGTAATGTTTATGTTGTATTTCAATATAGTGTTTTGTGTAGGTCAACATTGTATGCTTTTTGACAAGTTAATGGAGCAGAAGGTATCCCATGAACTTGTGTTTTTTCCATTTTTTAAAGAAAATATTTTGGTTACTAATAAACCAATATTATTATTTTTATTTCTTTTGAATTCTCAGGTTTCCATAGCATTTTTGTTTTTTTTAATTTTGTGGGTTTTTATAATTCTTTATGACTTTGGATTACTTATTAGGATTCAGTTTGGACTTATTCATTTTTTGCATTTTTATTTTGCCTTTTTTTTACTTCACTCTTCCCTTTTTGGTGGATTATATTTTGACAGCAAGACTGGGGGTGAAGTCCTAAAGCTACAGAACTATAAATTTAATTTAGTAATTTATTTGTGGATGGGAAATGTTACATTTTATTATGTATCTGTTTTTGCTGTAATGTCCTATTTTATGCTTCTATGTGTTGTATTTAGTTGTTTTAATTTTGTGTTTGTTTCTAATGTTGTGTTTTGCAGTTGGTGATGTGCTGATTTTCAATTAACAATTAAACATGCTATTTCTATTTATCAGACTTCTTTTCTATGTTACGTATATCTTTTTTCACTGATGTATAAAAATAATGGGGCCCGATTCACAAAAGTAATCTGAGACAAAATCCTAACTTTACGACTTTCGGTATTCACAAAAGGCATTTAGCAGTAGTAAAGTTAGGATTTTGTCTTAAGTTTGTCTTAAGTTTTGGTCTTAAGTTAAACTTAAGTTAAACTTAAGATAGGATTTTGTCTTAAGACCAAAACTTAAGACAAACTTAAGACAAAATCCTAAGTTAAACTTAAATTAAACTTAAGTTAAACTTAAGTTAGGATTTTGTCTTAAGATCAAAACTTAAGACAAACTTAAGACAAAATCCTAACTTTACTGCTACTAAATGCCCTTTGTGAATACCGAAAGTCGTAAAGTTAGGATTTTGTCTCAGATTACTTTTGTGAATCAGGCCCAATGTGTTTATTATTTAGGTAAAATATTTTCGTTTTGGTGGTGTGTACCTTTGTTAAGGTTTGTTGGTTAGTGTGTAGGATCTAGGTATTTTACAAAAGGAATTTTCCTATTGATTCTAAGTAGCGTACTCCTTTGTTGTTAATTAAAATTTTAACTTTACATTGTAGCATGTTCTACATTCCACTGCTTTGTTTACTTATTTTAGGTTTAATTTGGGTTAATGAGTGCTCTAATCTTAGTTGTTGGTTGCTTTGTTCTTTTTTCCGGGCTTCTATGAGTTTGTAGAGTCTAATTTGGGTTCTCCCTAGTGTGGCTTTGAAGGCAGTGTGCCATCCTTCTACTGTGTTGTTGATTTTGGCTTCTTGAGCCATGATGCTGTTGTAGACATTCCACCATGGTATTTGGAATTTGGGTTGATGTCTGTCACTGGAGCGGTGCAGTCTGCCAACTCAAGTGTCTTCAATGTAGTCCATTAGGAGAATCAGTGTGTGTTTATTCTATTGATAAAATGGAAGGTCTATAAGTATGTTGTAGGAGTTAGCTACCTCTGTAATTGGGACATAGGCTAGTGCAACCAGTTTTTTATTGAAAGGTAAACCGGTTGTTTGTTGCATATCCACACTTGGTACAGATTGTTGGACATGTCTCCAAATACTTTGGTTAAAATGGTAGTAACAGCCTTCCTTGGCTGTGTGTGGGTATGGTTTAGGGATTGCTTGTATCAAGGCTTGTTCAATGTCGATTGTTATTCTATGTGGGGAGTAGTGGTTTGTTTTAAATTCAATGTAGGTTAGTAGTGCATAGTAAGTGTAATTCTCACCTACCGTTTCCACAGGGTCGAGATGCAAGATCTGAAGCAAGGTCCCAACTTCCCACACCCACCAATGCCAGCCCAACATGTCAAAGCTAACACGGTAGAAATGGGGGGAGTGGGGAAACAAAACAAGGAAAGGAAAAACAGGGGAGACATGTCACCAACTTGCATCAGGTATGGATATTCTCATTGAATGGCCCTTATGTGGTTCCTGTAGTGGAGATAAAGTTATATGTATTACAATGTGCATGTATTAGGGAGATTGACGCACAATTAGTGTGATAGAATAAGATATAACTACCTGTAAAAGATAAGTCTTCCACTTAGGTCTGTCGGTATCAGAAAGCAGTGTAAGTGGTATATATCTATATGGAAGACTAGTTTATTAGGTGCTTTCTACTTAGAACAACAAGACAGAGTAATCAAGGATGTATATGGTATAACTAACCTAAGAGATAATCAGCGTGGAATCCAATTAAGCCCACCTTGTTTATATCCAATAAAACTAGGAAAAAAACCAAAAAACAGTTCTCCCGGAAATGGATAGGGATAGGAAGATATAAATATACACAAAAATGTGCAGGTCTAAAGTACAAAGAAAATAAATCAGCCCCTTAGGTTATCAGGAGACTCATTTTATATTCATCTTTCTTATAGCCATCAAGCAATGTGAGCAAGGGAGCAGAGTCTCCATGCACCGTGGAGGCTATATCAGATAAGTATTTTACATAAATCATGGGAATCAAAATAAATGTTACCGCTTTGAAGAGCGTGAATTCTTTGTGAGTAATTAAATTCTTTTCTCTTATCATTCAGGAAACATCGTGAAGGGCTCCACTGCGTCGAACTAACAGCAGAAGTCAGGAAACATCGTGAAGGTTCCTGCGGTGCCAGACAAACAGCAGAAGTCAGGAAGTGGTGTTTGGCGACATGTCAAAAGCAACAAGAAGGTTCCTGGTGTGCCGGTCGAAACAGCAGCTGTTAGGGCTAGGAGTCCGGCGAGAGAACACCGACGAACGTCAGAGCAACCAGGAAGGAATTCAGGTGAGTGGAGAGAGGCAGGACGGAAGACTCACATGCGTCGACTAGAACGTGAAGAGCTCTTATGTCCTGTTCAGCCTCTTTTGTTCCTGTTTTGCTATGCCCCTCGTTCACACGCGATCGGGAGCGGAGCAAGCCCGACAGTAAGTGCTACTTTGTTTATTAGGTTGTAAGGCATTTAAGAAGGGTATCTTAGTATTTTGATATTCACCATTTAATGTGTATATCTGAGTGAATGGTTCGGGGCGCATTTTGAATGTTCCGTCCATCATTCATGTTTGGCATTTGCATAGTCTCAATAAGTTATATGCTGTAGCAAATATAATAAAGCGTTTCTCATTATTAAGGTTGTCATGTAGGAAGAAGGGTTCAACATTATGCATGGTGTTTAAGTGTTTTAGGAATTTGGATGTCTTGGTATCTTCTAGGGGCAGGAGGAGTATCACTGGTGGCAATTTAAGTTCTTGGTATTAAACTTTTTAAAGTGGGTATAGCTGGTAGTTGACCCGTGATATGTACTTTGGGGAGTATATCTTATTGAATGTTAGCAGTGGGCTCCTGGGAACTAGTTATTTCCTCCTTTAAATCCTGTAGTACATGCCTTACTTTGATTTGCGTGACATTTGAGGGGTGGTTGTGTTCTTTCACGTTAATAACAACATAATTGTCTGTTGTAGCCCTTCCATAAAATGCATTAGAGTAGTATTTTCCAATTAATATTCTCAGTGCTTGTACTTTCTTGGTTGCAGCCCATGTGCAAGAGTAATCATTTGCCTTTCTGTGATGTGATATATCTTGCTTTTTCTATCATTCTGTCTGAAAATAGTTTATTAATATAGTTACATTTCAGATGTTAAATGTTAGAAACCTTTTCTAACTTCCCTACTTCCTGGCCTAGCGAGGCCTTTCTCCTTCGTGGATCTGACCAACGCTATCTTTCAGTTGGCTTGAAATCTATTTACTACCATTGGTGCTTTGCACATCTTGGCAGTCTGTCCACTTAAATCTTTAAAAATTCATATCACCAGTTCCTCTTATAGGAATTTGTTGTTTTGATGTCATTTTGCTTATTATTATTTTCTCTATTTTCATGAATTGAAGCGGTAATTTTATTATGGTGTGTTTTTTACTTTATTACTGTTTTGGTACTTCGAAATGCTTTACACCTTTTCTCTGAGTTAATCCTGTCTGCCCTATACCATAACTACCTGGGGCTGAGTTCAGATTTAAATTATTGAAACCTTTGGCTGCACCTAACAAGTTATTGACTTTATTACTGGTGGTGGACAACCATCTAGCCCAGTTGATATTTCACTTTCTCACACTGTCACCAAAAGGTGGAACCAGAAATTGAGAATAAACACACTGGCATGCATGGCCTGAAACAGAAGATGGTTAGGAAGCACAAAGAATAAGCCAGGTCTTGAGCGAGCCTTTCCCTAGGGAGCGAGCAAAGTCTGTCTGCATGATCAGTCTGAAGAAGGGGAAAATGAGCACAATGTCCTTTAACTGAAATGATTTAATTTTAACAATGTTTTCATTGATTTGTTATCTCGGTAAAAATTGAATAAAATAGTTATTTTATTAACCTGCCCTTCCTAATAAAAATGCTTGAAAAATAAAACAGCTTTGTCTAAATGTTCCGAATTTTTCTCTTGTAAACAGTCAACAAAATATGCATGCATGACTCTCCAAGACTGATTTCCTAATGCTCGCTTTGTTTTTCCTTAAGCAGATTAAGGTTCCAACTCTGTCCAAGCTCATCAGTATACAGCCACCGTATACCCCTTGCATAGAATAATTTACTAGCCATAATAAATCTCCAACTGACAGTTTTATTCTGAAATTCTGACACTTTTTATCTTTGGGTTTGTTTATTCCTATATCCCAATACCACTTGGTGCAGTTATTGAAGCATGAAGGCTTTTGCACTTATTTGAATTCAAATGAAACTTGGTGGCTCAGATTGGGGCGCTTCGGGAAATCACATCCTGTAGGACATTAAAATAATGTGATATCAGCCGGCCTTAGAAATCGAGGAAAGCTTCTCTAGCTCCACGCCTGGCAGGATGTGGCCATTTTTGCATTGAAAAGTTCCAAGACAGATGGCTATGGACGGAGCTCAAGGTTTCCAAGGTGTGTTTTCTTTACTTATTCTCTGTATCGCCCTCAGTAAACTTTTATTGAGTTATAACTAACCTATTCTGTTTTAGTTACTTATTTGAACTTGAATGTCAATAACTGGAGATAGTGAGGGGTGGCGAACACAAACGCTAAGGTATTAACTGCAACTTTAGCCACCTAAATGAATTGATGGCAAGATAGCAGCGAAAGCATGTTTCAGGAAGCTTCACTAACGCATACATTGCTGCAAAGAACACATGAAAGTATCACCGTGCGCAACTGGGAGAAAACTGAGGAGAGATTTTAAAAGTGTCAGACTTGGAACTGAAGGTACCTTTGTCAAATATGTCCACATCGCAATGTGCACGTGACTGCAGTTTGGGCATGTGGTCTGCGCATAAAGATTTTGGGACAGCATGGGTGCAAATGGTGCATTTCTCGACACAGTTTGCATAATTACATCTGCTAAAAAGCCAGGGGATTGGCAGTCAGTTCTTTGAGGGGTTTCAAAGGTATCGTTTAAATAATTCACTTCTGGCATCGTTCGTCTTTCCAGCTGATGCTGAAGAGCTTCCTTTTGGAGCAATACTTTTACACGGTATTGAGTAAAGAGGACCAGTACTTGTCTACAATAGAGGCACTGATGAGAAAACAGGCAGCAATAAGAAGGCCTGATGTCTTCACATTTCATATCATCAGTCAGGCTATGCAACATAAACCTCCACTGCCAATTTTGTAGGCTTCTAATTTCTCATAGCCAGATTTCTCAAGTGGGGTTGAATGTCTGGGGGGTGGATGTTAAGGAACGGAGATCCCTAGGCAGCCAAACTGGTTTTGTCTAGCTGTATCGTGCTGTATTGTAATGCAGCATTTATATAGCACTTACTACCCTTATGTGTTGCACTGATGCACTTGCCTACATGGGTAGCACCCTACACCATGCAGGGCGTGTGGTTAGAAAGATGCTGTTTTTGTTTTGATCCTATGTGGAAAGTGTTTCCATGTCGTGCAGGATGACCACCTGTCTGGAAGCATGCTGGTAATTTAAGTAGTGATTTCCAAACCTTTCTCTCGCAGTGTCCTATGCATTTTCTTGGCATGCCAAGCCCCCACAGCTCTGCTCCATAGGAAATCTGACTTCCCACTTTTGCTTGAAAAACGTTGTCGATGTAGCTGGAGAACCTATGACTGTGCTTAGATACAATCCTCGAAATTGCATTTTTGTAGCTTCTGAGTTACCGATGGTGGTTTGTATATGGGTTGTCCATTTTAGTGTATTGCTAATTATAACACCTAGATATTTGAAGGCTGACACTTGCTCCAATTTCTCATTGCTTATAAAGAATGAGGACTTCTTTTGCGCTTGTTCCTAAAGATCATTATCTTGGTTTTACTGGTGTTAAGTACCAAGTTATTTTCTCTTACAATAGGTTTCCATAACTATGAGCTGGGCCTGCAGGGCTTTAGGAGTTTTTGCAATGAGAATAAAGTCATCAGCGTAGAGGAGGGCTAGGATCCTAAAGCCATTGATTGATGTAACATCAGCTGACGCTATCATGACGTCTTTGTATATATCATTAATGTAGAGAGAGAACAAAATTGGTGCCAAATGGAAGCCCTGCTTGACCCCCCCCCCCATATTGGTGTATAGTTTCCTGCTTATGTGCCCCTTTTGGCTAAGTCTCACCTGAGTGGATGTGCCAGAGTATAACAATTGAATTAATGACAAAAGCCCCGGCTTAATGCCCAGCGTATGCAGTTTTTCCCACAAGCGATTTGTTGAGACTAGGTTAAATGCAGATGAAAAGTCTAAAAATGCCACATACAGTGGCATTTTTGTTACTGTGCTGGTCTTATAAATTAAATGTAGGAAAGTAAAAATCTGTTCAATGGTAGACAGCCCTTCTCTGAAGCCATATTGTATTGGTGAAAGGATATTCTCATTACTGACCAACTCATCCAAAGCCATCAATACCAATTTGGAAGAAAATTACAGTCAATGTCAATCAAACTTATTGGTCTGTGGTACTTTGGATCGTCTTTTTGGCCTCTTTTATACATTGGAAGAATCTCAGTTTTGTGTACAGATGTTGTCCTGGGCTGGCATGGTTGGAGGGAGAGAGAGGTAGAGAGATCAGTTGGAATGGGCCTTTTAATTATCATCCCTTATCTGAGTGTCTTTGTAAGATGATAAGAAGCTGTCAGATTCTATAGGTATTTGGGACCTGCAGTGGTGAACTAGATTAAAGTGCTCCACATTGTCCAGCAATGTGCTACAGACTCTTCAGTTATTCTATGCGTCTTCATTGGGTGATGGCTGTTTATTTTAGGTGTAGGTGATGGAAAATTCTCATAGAAGATATGTATTATGTGAATTTAATAGGTATACATTACAATTTGTTGCTGACCATTGAATGTAATGGTTTTAGTATTATTGTGGGCCGAAACAGCTATATAATGGATGACATCACTATATAATGTCACAGCAAACCATCGGTGAGCCCTTTTTTTGCTTACGTGCATAATGAATACATTTTGAATGTTGAGTTAATTCCAATTCATGGCTTGTAAGCTGAGGTTGTGGGTGTTTTCTGGGCTGTCTTTCCTGTCTGCAGGTGATGCATTTATCTAGAAAATAGGCAAGTTTTCAACTGTCTTCGGAAGTGTATATGCTCCTGGGTGCTTCTAATGCTGGCTGGTAGTGAGTTCCAGAGCTTGGCAGCTTGTACTGAGAAAGCAGTGCCTCATACGGATTTCTTATGGTAAGGTAGCACCATGATAAGTGGTGCAAGCCTGGAGCACGGTGTTCTGTTTGGTTTGCATTGCTTGAATTTAATTATTAAGTATGGCAGTCCTTTTCCTTGGAAGGCTCTCTGGACAATGCGGAGTGCCTCGAACATTGTTATTCGAGCTACAGCCAGTGGAGCGATTGCAAGACTAGGGTCCTGCGTTCTCTTGGGTGAAGTCTGAGAATAAACCTTGATCTCTGCGTTAAATATGGATTTCTACCCAGAGGCTAAAAAATAATATAACTACTGTGGAGCCTCAGATGTGTAAGCCCCAGGGGCTTCTCCAAGGTCAGGAGGACAGATTGGCCTTAACTCTGATTCAGCAAACCCTCATTCTGGTCCTTCACAAAGAGGAGGGGGGCATTATGCCCCAGTCCTTGAGCTTTCCAGGGTCCCACAAACTTGCCATCTTTTTCCTATTTCTATGGAGTAATTTTCTTTAAATACTGAGAAACAAGTGAAGTGAAGGACCTAGTTAAGGAAAACAACAGATTTAACTTGGGTTGGCAATCAGTAAACCCTTTCTCAGTTGGCAGTTAAAGATGCCATAGCCCCTAAAAATATGCACCAAAGAGATAGCTTTGCAATGTGATTTAGAGGTTAAGCAGATCTCTGAGACTAATGGTTTAATTGAGCCTCTGCCTCTTCCTCCTATTTGGGTTTCTCATTTGTAAGGTATCTCTTGGGTCTAGCAGGGCGCGCTACACCTTCTCACACATTTTGAGGTGATCTTGAGCTCTGACTTCTTCAACTTGGAGGAATGAGGAAGACAACTTTCTTCGAATAGTTCCCTGACAATTGAGAGCTATATTCAAAGCATAAATGTCAGTCTATCTGCATTTTTCCAAAGGAAATGTGGTTGTCCAAAAATGCTCAGGCTGATGGAACAGCGCAAACCTTTCACAAATACCACTGGTCTTATCAGTTAAAAAAATCCTCATCTCCTCAGTAGGGTAAAATTGCACAGTTGAACTAGTTATCCTAGTTCTTCTCAACTCCAGGATGAATGTTCTGCAGTGGCAATCCAAAGACCTTCCTAAAGTATTTTTCTTTCAGTTTTAATAGAGTGGACCAAGTTCGGAATAATCTCCAAGTGAAGTATTAAGCAAGGGTTTAAAAATGAGTAAATTAAAAAAAACAAAGCAGTTAAAAGAACATCAAATGGGAGCTCCTAATGCGTTTGGTAATTGCAAATTCCAAAAATGTTTGAAGATCACTGGAAAAGTGTAACTGGAGGAATCTACCTTTAACCATTTCACATGAAAAGAAAATTAGGTCTGATAAAGTTATCTCAACGTCAAATAGAGCATCCTTGTAATTTACACTTATGAACGGAAGGGTGTATACCCCAGATTCAGAGGCCCTTAAAGATGGATTTTTTGTCTACTTTGCCTAACAAATAATCTCAGTTTTTGATTCATTGAAACAAAGGAAATTGGTGAGCATTTTGTACAACTTCTCTGATTATGGGTCCACATAGGTGTACTTGGCAACATTTGAAAGTGTACCCAGCTAGATGTGGATCAGGGTCCAAGGAGCACATATAAACTGAACGATAACAGTGAGTATGCTAAGCCGTGTGATACTCCATAGGACACTGACTGCATGGAGAATGTAGAAGGCCCGATTACACATTGGTCGGTTGTGATCTCAGCAGTGGGAGAGGATCCAATTGAGAGCTGTTCCAGTTATCCAGGGATGTTACTGCAATAAAATAATGCAAGGAGGTGTCTTACAATAAGGTACTCATAATCTCCTGCTCAGGAAGGCGCGCCTAAGGCAAGCCCGTCTGCGCCCGTCCGCGCCTGTACATCGCCAGGCGCCAAGACCCCTGGTCCTGGACTCCCCCAAAACCTATCCTACACCCGGGAGCTGCTGCTCGCCCTGCAACCCAAAGAGCCCTGCATAAGCCACAAGTGGCATTATGATACCCCGCAGAAACAGTGTACCAACTGTGGGTTTAAATTTACAACTGGCCCTATATGCTCCCATATGGCCCCAGGTTCTACTCCTATCAGTATATGCAGTCTCAATTGCAGGTCACTGGTAAAACACCATGCGGACATCTTTGATCTTCTTACGGACTCAGCCCCAGATATACTGTTTCTGACGGAAACCTGGCTTAACACGGATTCCACAACAATACCGGCATTAGCCCTACCCGCAGGTTATAGGCTGCTCACTCAGAACAGGCCGTGTGGAAGAGGGGGCGGCCTTTCAGTCATATTCAAAAGCTCCTTTCACTGCTCTCTGTCCCCACAAACTATTCAGGGTTGCGAAAGCACCCTGTTTAAAATTTCCTTGTCACATAACTTTATCTTCACTGGGCTTCTTATTTATCGTCCACCAGGCCCAGCCAGGGCTTTCCAAGAGGCCCTGGTCCACTCTGTCTCCACCCTTGCCCTAGATTCAGCTAACTTCAACATTATAGGCGATCTTAACTTACACCTGGAACGCCTGGATTCCAGGGAGATTTGCAACTTCCTGGGCGATTTGGAGGCCTGCCAACTAATTCAGCTGGTGGAAGGACCCTCCCACCAGGCAGGTCACCTATTGGACCCAGTCTTTTCGAATCTCTTAAATTTAGTAGCCAACACTCCTCTTCCTTTGATTTGGACTGACCATTTTTTGATCTCCTTGCGTCTTGAAATGGCAGGCCCTATCCTGAGGTCCTCTAGCCAATCCCTTATGAAGCGCCCGTGGCACAAACTGGATGATACTACCTTCCTATATGCATTAAATGTGTCCCGCCCAGACTGGCCAATGGATCTGGAAGCAGCTGACAGAGCCTTTAGGGGCTGGATTAATAATTCGCTTGACCAGTGCACTCCGATGAAACTGACAGGGACCAAGCGCACGCACACGCACGCTTGGTACAATGAGTCCTTACGGGCGGAAAAGAAAAAATGTAAAATTTTGGAACGGGCTTGGAGACTCACCTACGAAGCCACTGCAAAAAATACCTACAGGATGGCCATAAAATCCTTCCAGAAATCAGTTCAAAAGGCTAAAGCCTCGTTCTATACCAACCTGATCTCATCTAGCTCCAACCCCTCCAAAACTATATTCTCCCTCGTGAAAGATATGTCAACATCCCCCACAGGCACCAACAACACCATATCTTCCAATACTCACTGTGACTCACTGGCAAAGTACTTTATCAACAAAGTGGAATGCATATACAACACACTAGAAATGAGACGGAGTACCACTGAATCCACGGTGTCCCCCATCCCCAGAGCACTCCCATGCACCTTGCAAACTCTGCCACCTATGTCTCTCGAAGACCTAGACACCCTTTCAGCTAAAGTCAAATCAGGGTCCCCGGACGATCCCATAAAACCTGCTATTTTCAAGAAATTCCATCACTGCATTATGACAGAGGGCCGGGAATTCATCGATGGCTCACTTCTGTCGGCAGTAATTCCGAAGTCATGGAAGCATGCCAAAGTTGTCCCATTGTTAAAAAAGCCTACACTGGACGCATCTTTGCCAGAGAACTTTAGGCCCATCTCCCTGCTTCCCTACCTGGCTAAGATCATGGAGTCCCATGTCAATATCACACTGACCAAATATCTGGAGGCCAACCAGATCTTGGATAGATCTCAGAATGGATTCCGTCCCAGGCACAGCACAGAATCAGCCCTTCTGGCGGTGACGGAACAGTTGTGGGCTACGCTAGACGAGGGCAACACCTCAGCATTATTTTTGCTCGACCTTAGCGCGGCCGTTGACACGGTCTCCCACAAAATTCTTCTCCAACGACTTGAGGAGATCGGGGTCAAAGGCACGGCTCTGGCCTGGTTTGCCTCCTTTTTATCAGAATGCTCTTTCCAGGTGCATGCCCCCCCCTACCAGTCTAGTAAGTACCCTCTTAGCTGTGGTGTCCCACAGGGCTCCGCCTTGAGCCCCATGTTGTTTAACGTGTATGTCCGCCCCCTGGCCCTCCTGGCTAAAGAGCGAGACATCAAAATGGTATCTTACGCGGACGATACCCAGCTGGTATTTACCTTTTCTAACAACCCTGCTCTGGACCAATTGAAATTTCGTGCCGATGTTCTGGCCATTGCAGACTGGATGGCAAACAACTATTTACAGCTCAATTCGGCTAAGACGGAGTTACTCGTGGTGGGCCGGGACTCCCACAAATGGGACTACCAATGGTGGCCTGCGACCTTGGGCACCCCTCCCACGCCGAAAAACACAGTTAAAGACCTAGGGATCCTAATCGATACTGCCCTCTCATTTGAGTCCCACGCAAAAAAAGTGGCTGGCACTTGTTTCGGTCTTCTGCGCGGCCTAAAGCCCATTTTGGGTTTTTTGGACGCTGCCACCCGCCAACTGATAGTCCAATCAGTTGTCCAGTCATGCCTGGATTACTGCAACGGTCTTCTGCTTGGCGCAAATAAAACAGTCACTGCAAGACTCCAACGAGTACAGAATGCAGCCGCACGTACTCTGTTTGCCCTCCCTAGGAAATGTCATACCTCGAACCTCCTTCGTCGTTTACACTGGTTGCCAATTAAACAAAGAGTTCAGTTTAAAACCCTCTGCACCACGCATAAGATTGTAAACGGTCAGGGCCCCCAAATCCTGCAGGGACTCTGCACTCCTTATACGCCTCTGCGTACATTGCGCTCCACTGATCACCATCTGCTGTGCATCCCACGGGTTCGCCGATGTAGAGCCGGGGGCGCTCTTTTAAATATCAGGCCCCGCACTATGGAACTCCATCCCACTGGCTGCCCGCTGCACCCTTGATCACTGGGCCTTCAGGAAACTGGTTAAAACCTGGCTGTTCGCTTCCATCTAGCTGTACCTCTCTTGGTCAGCGGTCCGCCAGCGCTGGGATGCCCTGTTGCTGGGGCAGCCATGCGCTCTACAAATCCCCCTAACATAACATAACATAACAGGATGATGCGAGCATGCATAGAAATAAACTGGAGCTGGTAATACGTTTGGTTAATCACTGGGGAGGTAAGTTAGTCCTTTCTTGTCTTTTTCAGTGTGTGCAGACCTTGACCAATTCACCTCCTTCATACCATGAATCTAAGCTTCACTGAAGGATACAATTAAGCAGGGTCCAGGACAGATCCAATTGGAACTGGTGGGCTTGACATTTGCAGGAAAGGCCTCTAGTAGTTTTTTTTGTCCTTTTAGTTTGAACAGGAGGTTCCCCCTATGACCCTTGGGGTCTGCTTCTTTGTCCGGGGTGCAAAAGAGAGCAGGTCAAGTCCTTCGGGTCTGTTCTGAGGTCACAGACAGGAGGATCAGTCTTCTTCTGTCCTTCCTCAGGTGCAGTAGTGGTCTAAGGAGGGTACTGGTGATGCCACATTTGCACCTGGTACCAGCTTGGCATTGAAGATGGTGAAACCCTTCCCCCAGTGCAGAGTCTGTGTGCCCATCCCAAAAGTGTGAGCTTGGAAATAAGTCCCTCTTCCTTTCTGATCGCATGAAACCAGTTCTGGGAACAGCTCCCTCTCCATTGGATTTGGAGCCTGCCTGACTATGGGACCAGAAAAGGGAGAAACATCTCCCCACTCCCCAGTTTTGGCAGCAGTTTTCACACCTCATTTAGGGTTGAGCACTGAGACGGGTGCAGCTGGAGGCTAATGCAGTTAGCCTGCAGAGGCTTAAGGCACGGAAAAGATAACTTTCTAAAAGTACCCTGTCCTTAATATTTATTAAAAAATTGACTTCACCAGTTAATTGGGCTTTTATTAACTATTATGAAGAGTTCAATAATGAAATTTCTAGTGGTATCCTGGCCAAATGTACTATTAATAAATTTAAAATTGCATACCAGTGTTTCTTTATGGAAGTGCGAGCCTTGCTGCAGTGAGAATAGCTTTTAGGTGCTATTCACTGTAAGGATATGTTTAACATCAATTTCTACATGGCATACTTTTAAATATCATGCTACCTGCATTATGGGCTATAAGGCTTACTTAGGGTTGATTTATTAATTGTTAAAAGGAAGGTTTAGACCTGTCAAAATGACTTATTTTGACAGTTCACAATTCAGGTTTTTAAAATGCTGCAGTCAGTTTACAATGTTAGGCTTGTATACAGGTTTGGGTTATAAGGCCTACTTAGCAGTGGCCTAACAGTAGTTGAAAGGAATGTTAAGACCTGTCAAAGGGGCTTATTTTGACAGGTCAAAATGAAGGTTTTTAAGCTGCTATAGTCAGGCTACAATAGTAGGCCTGAAGCCATGCTTTACATTGTCACTGTAGTGGATAGGACAATGTGTGCTGCAGTCCACTTGTGACATTTAACTTACAGGTCCTAAGTATACTTTGTATCATATACTGGGCAATTATAGCTAAGTTAAATATGCCTATAATTAGAATACCAATTTCATCATGTTGAAAGGAGGAGCACAGGCACTTCACTGCTGGTTAGCTGCGATAAAAAGCACAGAGTTCTACATCAAGCAAAAACAGATAGGGCAAACATCTGGGTGTACACCATGCAAAAGATGGTCGTTGTGTACAATTGTGCTCTGAGTTTGAGTTAGATTCAATTATAATCTTGCTCATACATTTGCCGGTTTAGTAGTTGGAATGAAACTACTCTTGTTAGTGTGACATCTAAACATTTGTGTTTAACTTCTGACTCATACACAGTTATGAAGTCTGTGTTGTATGGAAAAGAAACAAACATTTTCACCATGCATACAGAATATAATATTGCTGAATCTCTTTTGTGACCTTCTAGTGGAAAGGCAGGTCAATGTCATCCAATACGGGATTTCTAGTCCAAGCACTTGACTTTTTTAATATTAATCAAACACCTGCGCTTATAATGATGGTTGATGCAGAGAAGGCGTTCGATCTGGTGAATTGGGATGCTCTCTTTTATGGTCTTGGACGGGTCGGGATTCCTCCCCAGATTATCAACATGCTACAGAATATATATCAAGGGGCCCAGGCTCAGGTTTTTATAAATTCCAACCTAGCTGGTACAGTTGATGTAAACTGGGGAACCCGGCAGGGGTGTTCCTTATCTCCCGTATTATTCACCTTTTTTATTGAACCTCTGGCCATAAGGATTCGCGATAACCAGGAGATTAAAACACCAATAGCAAGAATTTTGAAATTAAAACTGTTTGCGGATGACATCATCTTGTATCTTAGATCTGAAAAACAGAATATCGAAATGACATTGAGAGAATTTGCGCAGTTTGAATTAATTGGGAGTATAAAATCAACCATCATAAGACTGAAATCTTGTTGCTTAATGCATCTAGTGAGTTTCTCCCAGACAATCTAAAGTGCCAAGCTCTTTCCCCTGATCCGATCCGATATTTGGGGATATATGTCACTAACCAATATGTGGAAATTTATAAATTAAATTATGAGGCTACTCTGAAAAAAATTTAAAACCTACTTGATAAATGGCCACTTCTTCCCCTCACATTGATCGGTCGTGTTGCCCTTATAAAAATTTCGATTTTACCGTTACTCATTTTTCTTTTTACAAATGTTCCGATTAAATCAACACGGCGTATTTCAAAGAGCTGGAAATAATTTTTCAATGGTTTATTTGGAATAAGAATGCGCCAAGGGTAAAATGTCCTGTACTCCAACTTGACATTAGTTGGAGGGGCTTGCATTCCCCCGAATCTGTACATACTATGAAGTATCTTTTTTAGATATAATAGTGCGTTTAATGGACAGTAAGGGATTTTTGGATAGCTTTTTTGGACAAGATGATTCAGGAATTCAGGAATTCAGGATGATTCAGGAAGCCGGAAGTCTCAGATTCCGGCTTTTATAAAAACAGTAAAACTTCCCAAAAAATTAGATACAAGACATTGCAAGAGTTTCGTATTAGACTTCAGGCAGTTTACTCCTTGAAGGCTCATTCTGCAGGGCATGAATACCTGCAGCTTTCCGAATGTAAAAGCTTAGGCCTCCAAATCCAGAATAGCCATTTAAGGTTTTGGAAAGCTAACGGTTTTAAAGAGCTGGGTCATTTTATAATTGGAGGGAGATGCATCAATTGGCAGGAGGTCCAAGATAGATGAGGAGACCTGTGCAAACTTTTCTTTTTAGGCTATGTTCAGATTATAGAGTTATTGAATAAGTACTGTCTTCCATCTAGCGGGGATGCCACACCTGCTATAGCCGCTCTCTTTAGAACAAAGCTAAGAGAGGTGGGAAATTGGTATCGACTATTACGGAGCCAAGGAGAGTCCCTCTCGGTTAACAACTTTCTAGAGAAGATCAAACAGGAAACGCAATGTAGCTTCTCAGGTCTGGAGTGGCAAGCTATCTCACAATATGGCAACAAGGCTTAAGAGCGGCAAATTTGAAAAGAATGTCATTTTTATCACGCTGGATGGCATATTAGACTCCCAAAGCCCTTCAAAAGATGCATCCAGAAGTCGAGAATAGATGCTTCCGCTGTCAGCAATTGGGTGAGGGAGGCTGGCTTCATACTTTTTTACATGCCCGATGCTAAGACAGTTCTGGGAGAATGTTTATGCCGCTCTTAGCCTTGGTTTGCAGAGAAGATTGGAACCAGAGACGACAATAGCACTTTTTGGTTTAGCAAGGCAGAGACAAACGCAGCCAATGACTAGAGGGGAGGAAACATTTGTAGTAATTACTTCCTTGGTGGCACGCTCCCTGATTCTCCAGAACTGGAGGACAACAAAAGTACCAGCATACCTAGAATGGCAAAAATAAATGATTTGAACGAGAAAATTTGAAGAGGCTTATGCGAATAGGGTCGGAGCTATTAAAAGATATATTTCTATATGGATGAGATAGAAAATCGGCAAGGGTGAAGCACTCAAGTATGGTTTATAACAATTTGGTTGAATGAAAGGAAAATGCACTTTACTGGAGTTAATGCACAGTATTTTATTGATAGCACTTTATATTGTTTAAATGCTCTAATCATGTGTAGTATAGAATATAAAAGATGGTATTTCAGTGATTTTGCACGCTGCACTTTAGACACAAATGAATTGATAGTATAACAGCTATTGTTATAAGAGGATTCTAATATTTAAAATAATGGTGTCTATTTATGAAATCGATTTTGTGTATAAGAGTATTTGTTTAATCTATGTTTCTGCTCAATAAAAAATTATTTTAAAAAAAAAAAACTGCTGCAGTCAGTTTACAATGTTAGGCCTGAAGACAGGTTTGGGTTATAAGGCCTACTTAGCAGTGGCCTGATAGTAGTTAAAAGGAATGTTAAGACCTGTCAAAGGGGCTTATTTTGACAGGTCAAAATGAAGGTTTTTAAACTGCTATCGTCAGGCTACAGTAGTAGGCCTGAAGCCACGCTTTACATTGTCACTGTAGTGGATAGGACAATGCGTGCTGCAGTCCACTAGTGACATTTAACTTACAGAACCTAAGTATACTTTGTATCATATACTGCGCAATTATAGCTAAGTGAAATATGCCTATAATTTGTATACCAATTTCATCGTGTTGAAAGGAGGAGCACAGGCACTTCACTCCTGGTTAGCTGGGATAAAATGCACAGAGTTCTACATCAAGCAAAAACAGATAGGGCAAACATCTGGGTGTACACCATGCAAAAGATGGTCCTTGTTTACAATTGTGTTCTGAGTTTGAGTTAGATTCAATTATAATCTTGCTAAGACGTTTCCGGTTTAGTAGTTGGAGTGAAAGTACTCTTGTTAGTGTGACATCTAAACAGTTGTGTTTAACTTCTGACTCATACACAGTTATGAAGTCTGTGTTGTATAGAAAAGAAACAAACATTTTTACCAGGCATACAGAAAATAATATTGCTGAATCTCTATTGTGACCTTCTAGAGGACAATCTACAAACCATGATCATTGGACATACTTGGGTTTCAAACTCTTGAGCAAAGAGGCTATAGAAAATGAGGTCTAGATGAACCTTGCTGTATACCTTCCAGTATGATAAGCATACACCAAACTGTCACATTCATTGGATGATGACATCAGTGACGTTATCAGTGATGTCATTAATGATGTAATTTGAGATGCCATCAGTGATGTCATCGATGATGTCATTGAATATGTCATAAGTGATGTAAGATATGAGGCCATAAGCAGTGCATGGCGGGGGCACATGTTATAGGAAGCTCAGTTAGCCATAACTGAGTAATTTCAATAAGGCACCGGGACAGGAAGTCTTGTGTGTCCATGAGACTTCAGAAAACAAGAGGCAAGCCAGCAAGAGCTTGGAGTCACTCTGGGTTCAAGTGAGATGGGTCCAGTCCTTGTCCTCAGCAGGGCAGAGTTCAGCACACGGCAGGACAGCCCAGCCCAGCAAAGCAAAGAAGCAGATCCTCAGAACAGTCAGTCATAGCAAAGTGGTAATCCTTTCAGCACAGCAGTCTTTACTCCAGCAGAGTTCTTCCCAGGTCCAGTAGTGTACTGATTTGGTAGGATCAGAGCCCTGGTACTTATATCTCAAAAGTGTCTTTGATGTAGGGGGTGACTTCAAAGCAGTTCCCTGCAGGCGCGGCCTGTGGAGGTAAGAGCGGTGGGGCGGGGGCAAGGGGGGGTGAGTCGACAGTCGACGATGATGGAAACCTACATTTAAAAAAAGAAAACCGCTTACCTGGCGCCAAGTCGGCGATGCGGCGAGCGCAAGGTAATTGTTTTTCTTTTTTTTATTTAAGTATCCCTCATTGTCGACTGTCTACTCCCCCCCAACCCCGCCCCTCCGCTCTTACCTGCACGGTCCTCGTCTGGTTCTCTGAAGTGCACAAGGATTCCTTTCAACCAGTCCTGTCTGCCAGGCTATCTGGGCGGGGTAATCAGCCCTTAGTGTGAGGACAGGACACAGCCTATTGAGATGTAAGTATGAGCCACCTCTCCCGCTTCCTGCCCAGGTAGGCTATCAGAATGCAGATGAATGCAGTTGAGTCCTCTGTCACACTCAGCCCTTCCTGTGTTTGTGGCTGTCTAGAGGGAATGCACTAAGTGTAGCTGTCACCCAGCCCAGGTGTGTATTGGAGACAGGCTTCAGGCACACAGGGCAATGTTAAGAGCAGAGAAATGTACACTTTCTAAAAGTGGCATTTCTAAAATAGTAATGTCAAATATAACTTAATCACTAAAGAGGATTTATCATTACCATTCCAAAGATATGAAACATGATTTAAGCAGTCAACGGAAACCAACCTGTCTATAGATAGTATAAGATGTGCCCATTAGGGTCACTCAATAATCAACAACGCTGGGCTAACATACAAATATTTTACAAAATGTGTACATTTTTATTTTCATTATTATTGTTCATATAATTTATCAGAATAAACAAAACAGAAATAAAGACATATATATGATAATACACACCAAACATATAGATATAAATACGGTCCCACATTTAAACATTCATAACAGCACTCATTCAAAATTACATGCACACTTAAACATTCAAACCAGTCAGAAACACTTTAACATCAGACAAATCCATGAAATTACAGAATAGTAGAGGGTCCTATACAGAGAGTTAGTATTAACAGAAAAGACTCTCGTGCGTTCTCTTGGTTGAAAATTGTAGCTAGATCCGGAAGCACAAGTTTATTCAGCGCCAACGCGCGTTTCGGTGTCTAACCCAATGTGGGTCACACCTTCATCAGGGCAACCAGATGCATATGTGGGACACAAGAGAAGAACCACCTTAGTGTAGGTCATCCAAACAAAATAAGTAAAGGAGTCAAAACTTTATTGAGACCAGCTCAACAAGGGTATCAAGATAGTAATACAAGATAGATGCATAGGCGGGCTCCTCAGGCTCCAATACGCAGTAGATAACCGTAAAAATAAACGGGCACTGGGGTCCAGGGTCAAGATGCTCATCAACGCTCAGTCAGATCAATTCATTTCAATCAGTTCTAAGAATGAGCAGCGCGGCGGCAAAGGTCCTCCAGACGGCAGGCGGGGCAGTCGGCTCCCGAAGACCATCCGGATTATACTATCTATAGACAGGTTGGTTTCCGTTGACTGCTTGTGTTGTTCTCCCCTGTCCTACCTGTCTATCATCCGCCTTCAGGGGCCCCCTTCTTAGTGATGAAACATGATTTACCCTTTCCTTTCTATTCAGGAATTATAGCTTAAAGGTGTTTTAAGGAATTCCCAATGCTAGCCTATGAGATGAGAAGGCCTCACAGTAGTGAAAAATTAATTTAGCTGTTTGCCACTACAAGGAAATGTTAAACTTAAAAGTACACATCCTGCCTTTTAGTTACACAGAACCTTGCCCATAGGGCTACTTATTGCCTACCTTAGTGGTGACTTATGTGTAACAAAAGGAGAGTTTAAGGCTTGGCAAGTGATATTAAACGTCAAGTCGAAGTGGCAGTAAACTGCATACACAGGCCTTGCAATGGGAATTATATGTTCCCTGAAGAAAGGAACAGAAGGAGCCACCACTAGTTCAAAGTTGGCAGGCCCCACTCCTCCACTATGTTGTCTCACTGTATGTCCGTATCAGTATTGGATGGTGAGTTCTATCATCCCATTCCAAATGGTGAGAGTTTTGAAAGCTACCAACGTAGCTCTTAACAGGGGGAGACTACAGCCTGCATCTGCTAAAGTTTAAATGGTGGCCTAAAACAAAAGAACAAATCTAAATAAAGCCTTACACAGGTAATGTTAGATTAGGTGGCATTTATTAAGAAAGACCTACATGGTTCCATACAACACAATCGAGCACCGTTCTTTTTCTTACACAATTCAATTCATCTTTACAGAATAGTCACATATTGAAATATAGACTGACAGAGATAGACAGACAGACAGACAGACAAATAGATAGACAGACAGACAGACAGACAGACAGACAGACAGATAGATAGATAGATAGATAGATAGATAGATAGATAGATAGATAGATAGATAGATAGATAGATAGATAGATAGATAGATAGGCAATTGTCTCATCAATCACTTTTAGTAGTTAATTTTTAGGGGTTAGACTTAATTTAATTTAATTTGTCTACGGTTCATTTATAATACGCCCCTTCTTTAGAAATGAGCTTCTCCAGACAGCTGCAAACACATTTATGTTAACCCAGGTCTCACATTCTCATTGTAGCTGTATTAATTGTACATCATTGTCATCCCAGGTGACCTTAAAATCCCATCAAAGCTGCGCGGCAGTGCCTGCATCGCTCCATCATGCCACTTTGGGGGGTTCTTAATAATTATGATGATAATTAATTCTCACTATAATCTTATTTTAATGCCCAAACACCTTAGCATTGCCCTTTTGTCCAATGCGAAATGAATGGCCTCTATTATTCAAAACTGATGATTACAACCGCAGTGAGTCTGCGGAAGGGTGGGAGCAGGGTAGTGTTTTTATCACCTTGAGAATCTCTCTTCGGGTTTTAAGCCACGCGCCATACAAAATCCCCTCTGGGTATCCGCCAACGCGCGCACACGGGCCCAGGCACATACACACTTTATGCAAAAAAGTGATGCTGATTTGAACTAGCAGAAAATTTACTAACATAATAAAAATGATGATGGCGATAATGATTCGAGGAAGCCATGATTGCACGCACTGTAAGATCAAGGGAATCACATGATGCAAAATTGGTAATAGGTTTCTTGGGCTCATTTAGCATTGTAAGGAATATGCTCGGCTATAATTTAAAAATAGCAAAACCGGCTGCTGCAGGTTCCATTTTTCATTATAAATAAGGTTTGTAATTCTGGGCTGTGATTAGTGTGGCTACAGTATATTTATGGGAACTAAGGCGCAAAAGGATTTTGAGGCCACGAAGCTATGATTTACAACATCACAAGGTTTCCAACCACAAAATACCATTTTAGACGTACAAAACACCTTTCATGAGTCGGGGAAGCCTTTCTGACTTGCAAAAATGGTCCAGCTACTTAGGCAGAACTGCAGGTAGGAGTGGGCGTGAAAGTAAAGTCCTCGCCTACTTGCAATTCGCATAGACGTAGCATTTGTTTGCAACTGCAAAAGGATACCGATGCCTGATTTAATTTGCAGAGGGGAGACTGTCCTGGTGGTACAGCTTCATCGTTAAGAATTGTGTTGGCCAGCCTGGGTCTGAGGGACGATGGTCCAGGGAACCTCTGCATCCCCCCAATGTTTTTCAAAATGAGAAACACATTTTGTTTTAAGGCAGAAATTGCCCCTTTAATGGACCTGTTTGGAAACGAGCAAGCAGGATTGGAGGTCTGCCATAACTTTCAGGCTACATCCCTGTGTTCATAGCCAGTCTCCAGGGGTCACAAATAGCCCCCTTCCTAACCAATATTCATTAGGCTGGTCATTTTATGACCCTCTTCAAAAGGGTATTTTGTGGAACTGTCTCAAGAATATAGGTAGCATTGCCAAATTTCATTCAGGTCATAACAGGTCGGTGCACAATTTGCACCAATATTTCATACCTGCCTGAATACATACATCAAGCCTATAAGGTGCTTTGTCTGAAAAGCTCTGCAGATCCGAGCTGCAGTAACTGGTAATCCAACTCTCTCAGACTGCAAAGACCCAAATAACAGGTGGGCTGAAGCAGCATGAAATATTTACTGGACCATGTAAATCCTGGTGCCATGTGTAGAGATATTTACAGGTCCTGTAAACACCACCTATTCAAAGTTCAAATCGATCATAATATGCATACTTCTGTACCTACTTCACCGAATTCAACTTTCATCGGTAACTACCAGCCATTTTCCCACGCGTAAATTTCACCTATGTCCTGTTGAATTTGACCTGGGGAAAATTGTGGGATGGAAATGCATTGCACCTGATATTTGGTGCGGTAAATGTCACATCCCTTGGAATTCTGTTCCCTAGGCAAATAGGTGTTTGCGCAGAGAGGGGAATCTTTAGTCCTGGGATAAAGGTGTCCCATTTTTAAAATTGCATAAAGGAAGCACTGTTAAAGGCTTCCATATTTCCCTGAACATTAAACACAAAATCAGTAGATTTTATACTATTCTATTTGTTTTTTGTATCTAGTTTCAAGGAGTAGCAAAGCGCTCCACAGACAGTAGAAGGTGCATCGCAAACATGAGGCACTGTATATAGAACAGTATGGTTTCGAGGGTACAATTGAGACCCAGCTGAGATCCGGTTTCACAGGTCACACATTTAAGACATTTTTGCTAGACCCATCTCTCCTGTGTGGGAAAGCTCTGTAGTGAGTGGTAGTGAAATGAAAACAGGAAATTGTGCAAACTATGGGTAGCTCAGTATTCAAAATCTACACAAGATATCACCAGCATTATACAAATTGTGCACAGGCCTATTGAGAATCCACCAATTCATCTTTCAGTTGATGAGAGAAAGTGCCTCTTTTTGTGCAGTCACCCCCATTTTCTGCTGACTTATATTGATGGTTTTTCAACTCAGCACACTAGGGCACTGCTGCCCAGGCACTAATTTAATTACTCTGACCTGTAAATCATGAAAACATTGGCTAATTCCCAATTGATATATTTAACTTCCCTCTAAGGCCATAGCATATGGTGCAGGAAATATATCAATGGCAGGGGAAAGTTAAATGTCACCTGTGAAGTGCAGTACATGTTGTACCAACAACCAGGCTGACAAAGGAAATATGGCTTCAAGCCTTCGTGTGTAGCCTGAATCCTGCAGCTTAAATCTGTAGGAGAACCTGTCAAAAGAACTCTTTTCCACAAGACAGAACCTTACTTTAAAATACGAAATGTCACCCCTAAATAGGCCTTGTAGCACTCAAGGTAGAGTTAGTATTTAAAAGAGGTACATGCAAGAACTTAATGTTGGCATGCACCTTCATGGACTAGCCCCCAAAAATCTGTTTTTACCTTGAAGGGATGTAGCTGTCTTATAAAACAACTAAAATACTGAATAAAATCATATTTTGCTAATTTTGGATTGGGATAATCTATAGAGGATATTAAACCATTATTTTTATTATTTAATAAAAATCCAATTAATTGGTGAAGTCATATTGTTAGTACATGCTTAGGAAAAGTGACTTTTAAAAAGATACACTTTACCTGCCTGAGCTTCTAGTAAGCTAATTAATATTAACTAGCTGCAAGTTTGCCCTGCCTGTGTTTCTTCTTAATAAGGTATAAAAACTGCTCCCAGAGCAGAAGCAATGGATGAGGCATTTTTGCAGTAAACCTTGGATGTTAGGTATGGGACAAATATTAGCTCAGGAAATGAAGCTGGGAAAGGTTCAGAAACGTCATGAACTTCAAAGGCACTAGGGAGAGGCCTGCCCATTCATAGTTAAGTGTAAAGGGAGACCTGAGGAAGACACGCCTTTTGTTCCATAGGCTCTCTTTAGCCACTTTGGCACCAGTAGGAAGGGGGAGCTGGTCCCTAAACCAGTTTGGTGTAGCTGAGGAGGAGGGCATTGCCCCTTTTCCTAAACATACCACCGACTGGCACACAAGCTCATCTCAGAGGCAAAAAATGGCTGCCATGTAAGATTTGCCAAAGCGATACAAAAGGGGATGATGGACGGAACGTTTGAGCCAATCAAACACTCACCCCCAGTCAACTGATCTGGGTTTAATCCATCATCATTCTTTAGCTCACTCCACCACCCCCGTTCAGACATGGCCATATGCAAATCAGTCTGACCCTGTGCCTCATGGGAACAGTCCAGCCCGAACTGCCAAGCCATGTCTTCCCTGGACCGGAAACAAGCATCCTAGGACCGGTTTCTGGCATTCCAGCCGTCATCAGCCAGGCTTGCTTGAATCCAGTGGCAAAGTGAGCAAGGGACCCACGTCTGGGCATACCCCCGCCAACTTAGGGGCGACCAAAGCGATACAAAGGGGATGATGGACGGAACGCTTGAGCCAATCAAACACTCACCCCCAGTCAACTGATCTGGGTTTAATCCATCATCATTCTTTAGCTCACTCCACCACCCCGTTCAGACATGGCCATATGCAAATCAGTCTGACCCTGTGCCTCATGGGAACAGTCCAGCCCGAACTGCCAAGCCATGTCTTCCCTGGACCGGAAACAAGCATCCTAGGACCGGTTTCTGGCATTCCAGCCGTCATCAGCCAGGCTTGCTTGAATCCAGTGGCAAAGTGAGCAAGGGACCCACGTCTGGGCATACCCCCGCCAACTTAGGGGCGACCAAAGCGATACAAAAGGGGATGATGGACGGAACGTTTGAGCCAATCAAACACTCACCCCCAGTCAACTGATCTGGGTTTAATCCATCATCATTCTTTAGCTCACTCCACCACTCCCGTTCAGACATGGCCATATGCAAATCAGTCTGACCCTGTGCCTCATGGGAACAGTCCAGCCCGAACTGCCAAGCCATGTCTTCCCTGGACCGGAAACAAGCATCCTAGGACCGGTTTCTGGCATTCCAGCCGTCATCAGCCAGGCTTGCTTGAATCCAGTGGCAAAGTGAGCAAGGGACCCACGTCTGGGCATACCCCCGCCAACTTAGGGCGACCAAAGCGATACAAAAGGGGATGATGGACGGAACGTTTGAGCCAATCAAACACTCACCCCCAGTCAACAGATTTGCCAGCATGGAGTGCACTGTGAGATAGATTCCAGTAAGGCAAACAGGATGTGCTGCAAAAGTGGGAAGGGATGCTCCTTGGGAACTTTTTTCTCACTGGTTAGGGGGTGTTTAGGAATGAACCCCACCAACTGGTGAGTGAAACCTACAACGCTGTCACCTCACCAACAACCATCAGAAAACTCTCTGGACCTGCAGAAGAACAAAAGAGGAATGGATCTGCTGTTTGAGACCTGTGTGGAAATCTGAAGGGCTAACTCTGTTCCCACTTGTACACAGAACTAGGAACTGGACTCTAAGGAAGAGTTCGCTGATATCCTGTGTGGCTACAGGGATGCAACAAGCTGCACAGGTAGTTTTTCCTTCAGTGCCAAGCTTACCAGTAGCAAGTAAACTGGACTAGACCCATGCTGGTAGCCTCTTCTGGAGTGAGTCCTGGTGCCTAGGTTCTGTCCCTGAAATCCTGGGAGCCTCGGAACTGATCAAGAGGAGCTGCCAGGAACGCTAAAAAGTTGGAATTACACTTTTTTGGACTTTCAAGACCTCTGGATCATCAACAGGACCTTGACGCAAAGGTGTCTGATTTTGAAGTGACTTAATTGGATACAGCTTCAGGCTTGTCCCGCTGGAAGATTTTGAGCTCCATAAAAAAGGTAAAAGGTAGAGATTTTGACTGGGCGAAGGCATGAAAATTATCCACCCGGCACAAGGACTTTATCGGCTACACAATTTGAATTTCTCCCGTTCTGATCTTTTCCTGCCAAAACCAACAACTTCTGCTGGACCGCACAGAGCACCCATCCGGCTTTGATAGGACTTTGGCACATACAACAAGCAGCCTTGCCAGGCTGGAGGAGTTTGACCTCCATTTCAGAGACGAAGAGCCTGATTTCGAACTTGGCGGATCCGGTCCCGCTATGACTTTTTCGGAGGTCTTCCCGCCCACAGGCTTGGTGGTCCGCCCGCCCTATTTAGATGCTGGCTATTGCATAGACGAAAGAGTGCCGCTGTCTCGCCATCACTGCAAGGAAATCTCGACTGCATTGAGGTGGGATAGGCAAAAGCGGCTGTTGGAGGCGCTACAGCCACTCTGTCCACTGAGCCAATCACGATGTGCCTGCTCACCTGTGCAGCTGTGGTGGGTAAACCTCCACACCTAAGTTGGCGGAAAGGAATGCATATAAGGCAGAAACTCACCTTTACTCAACTTCCTGCTTCTTGTACTGCCATGGACCCGATCCTACACGTCCGGCCTCTGCTGCTGTTGGCTGATCATGATGAAAATCAACACAGTCATCACCAGAACCGAAGGTAACCTCTCCAATTACCTGTTACCATTTTTCTTAGTTGTTCACAATTGCTCAGGCCTCGTGTATTTTTAGATTACACACACAAGCAAAACCATACTAATGTGCAATGCATATGTCTCTAATGTTGACGTTTACAAAATTTAAAGTAACACACTTGTATAACCACATTTTGTTCATAAATATGGTGCCAGATGCCTTCCAAAAACAGGACAGCTGCACAAAAAAGGATATCAAATCAACAATCAAAAACTCATCATGCAGGTGTGTGTAAATAAAGCACGAAAATAGTCACAATAAAAACATATGCATCACACATCATTGGGATAAGTGCATCGAATGTAACATCATGTAGAAATTGCACTAGAACTAGACAAGCTGTAACCCTCACCTCACAGATTACCTGGTAAATCAACAGCATTCCCAAATTTGAAGCACTATACATAATCATCCATGTAACATTTCTCTTGTCTAATGCAAGCCCTGTTTGAACACAATTTCAATTTGCACATCATATTACAAGGGTAAATGCACATGCTTACATACATATTGGTAATCTAGGTGACACAAACACACCTGTAGTAAAATATCCTTAAATAATGTCTCAACATCTATTTGTTGGTGCAAGTGTCCACTACTATGTTGAATGGCTGCAACTAAATTTGGCATGTGAACCAGTGTATGCACTTAACATAGCAGACATTTAAAAAGTATGTAGTAGTTCCTGCCATCATGCTAAAGACAAATATGTAATGCACATTTTACACTGGAATCAAACAATTTCAATGTAAAATTAATGCCAGGACAAACTTGGTGAAAAGAAAAATTGTGAATTATTCACAATGAGATAAGTCTCTCAGCTTTTTTAAACAAGCAAATGCCAGATAAAGTGGTGTCCACAAAGTCCTGTGCACAGGTGTGTGGTGGCACTCAGCTTGCCTCCAATTGCACTGCCAGGGGAACCTCCCCGGGAAGGGGCATCTAGTGGGCAGAGCAGTCACCTTAAAGATGTTACTTGGGGGGTTTGTGGTCTTTGGTTTGGGAGAGGTGGTCTTGGGTTTGGGAGGTGTGGTCCTTGTTTTGGGGGGGGTTGTGGGTTGGGGAGGGGTGGTCTTGGGATTGGGAGGGGGTTTTGGGTTTGTGAGGGGTGGTCTTGGGCTTGGGAGGGGTAGACTTGGCTTTGGTATGAGGCCTTTGCATTTTTTAGGGGTACCTTCAGGTCTGGTAGGGGTGGTTCTTGCCTTTTGACGAGTGGGTTGGGATGTGGAAAGGATGGTTTGGGGTGAAAAGGGTAGGTGTGTGTTTAAGAGGGGTGTGTTTGGGTGTGGCACCAGTAAGGGCAAACATAAGAATCGCACAGGGAAAATGGGTAGGATGGTCAGGAGGGAGTTGGGCTTGGGAGGTAGAGGGAGTGGAAGTGTCTGTTGTGCATGTGTCTGTTGAGGGTGCAGGTGTCTGCAGGTCTGGTGTATGTCGTGAACATTTTGGTGTGTCTTGCTTTGTTGGTGTGTGTTGTATGGGTGAGTGTGGGTGTTTCTGTTTTGTAGGTGTGTCTGCTGTGGAGGTGCTGGGTGTGGTCATGGTGTCTGTGTGTATGGTGGTAGGTGTGTGTGCTGTCAAGGTCCTGGGTGTGGTTGTGGTGTCTGTCGGTGTGTGTGCTGTGGAGGTTCTGGGCATGGTTGTGGTGTCTGTGTGTGTGGTGGTGGGTGTATGTGCTATGAAGGTGCTGGGTGTGGTGTCTGTAGCTGTGCTGGTGTTGGGGGTGGTGTCTGTGTGTTTGGAGGTGGGTGCAGTGTCTCTGGCTGTGCTGGTGGTGGGGTGGTGTCTGTCTGTTTGGATGCATGCCTGAGTTTTTTGTGTTTTTTTGTGTATGGGTGTGCTGCTTGTGTCTGTGAGAGTGGGTGCATGCAAAGGTGTGAGTGTGCTTGGGATAGGTCTGAGAATAGGGACTTTGGATGAGGATGGGGCGAGAGGTAGGGCGCAAGGTTGGGATGGTTGGGCTGCGGTCATTGAGAAGGCTAGACCTTGAAAAGACCTCTGTAGGCCAGACATAGCACTGTGAATGCCTTCTAAGTAGGCTACCATGTGTTCCAACTGGCTGTCAAGCCCCTGGATTGAATTTAGTAGTGCAGTCTGCCCTACAGAGATGTTCCTGTGGAGGTCAATACCCGTCTCAGTCAATGCAGCTGGGGTCACAGGGGCAGTGGGTGAGGTGCCTGGAGCAAAGGAGCCGTCACCCCTTTTAGAGGGCAGGTGTGGTCAACTGGGAGGGAGTAAGAGGAAGGGTGGAGATGGTACTCTGGGTGGTGGAAAAGGATACAGGTGTAACAGGAGCAGTAGGGTCCACCACCACCAGGGAGTACTCGCTGGAGGAGGCCTCCAAAGAAGATGTTAAGTCACTGGTGGCCTCCATTGTACACCCCTCACCCTCCATGCCACTGGTTCCTTTGGTGTCAGTGGTGTCTGCACTGGAAACACAGTGGCCAGCTGCTTCCACACCTACATTGGCAACTTCTCCTTTGCCTGCCCCGGGTGATGCTGAAATGACATATACAATAGTGCTACTGGATCTGTGTAAACAGAACTGATCATGAACTTTGATCATAAAACTGTTCCCAAGTATTCAGATTTCATCTGCTTTAAGCCTCTCAAACTTTGGTTCTACATTAGCATAAGCTCATGCATGTAGGCAACATTTACAGAAACCATTTGGTAACAGTTATGTTATTCCCCATTATCACACATATATCATGTATGTTCTTGTCTCTTATCCGTTATTATGTCTCTCCAGCAACAGTTTCACACCACTGAATGGTTGGCCTTTGTTGTTTAGAATAGTGAACTGATGTCATCAAAAAGGATATGAACCAAAAATGCCTTTGTTCAGTGTGTTCACTAGGCCCTAAAATCTGCATACTTTACATTCTCAATGAGTAAAATATGTATACATGTGTGTCAACAAATACTGCAATGTTTTACCAATATTAGCATACACTGAAAGCAGGTTACCTTTGTTTGGACATTTTACCATGGTAACACTTTTTTCAAGTCACTAAAGTAAATGTCTATTGTCAAAAATCACAAACAAATTCTGCACTAAAGTAGCTCAGCAATGTATCAGATACTATGTAGATACCTATGCTGTTGAAGACAGCCAGAAAACAATATTTGGGTGCATTAACAAATGACTTCAACAGCATAGGTAAATGCATAGCCCTGGAAACATTTCTAATATACTTCAGCACAGAGCAAAACACATTGTCACATTTCACTCCTAAAAACATCTAGTTATTTAAAGTTTGTTGATGTAAGTGAAATAGTTTCACTAAATATGCTGGCTTTCACTGTAGTCAAATATTTGTAGAACATGACAGTAATTATTACATACACTAATTCATATATTATACCTACTTCAAAGATTCACATATAAATCACAATATGCAACATATTACATCTTGATGCATTTAGCGTGCCTAAAAAAAAAATATGTATATATATAATGAAAGTGTCCGTCTGTAACGCAACTGGTTCTCATGTAAATCGCTCTGATACCTGATACCTTTGGGTCGAGTTTGCGTTATATAAAACTCAAATAAATAAATAAACAGTTGCCTAATGAGTTATGCATTAGGGCTGATTTTGAGCTTTCCTGATGGGATACTCCTACATAAATGTGATGGAACATTAAATCTTGCAAAATTCCTTTAAGTTTGCCATTTAACTCCATCATAGCTTTATTATGTGGACATGACAAAGGACATTGAGAAATGGTTGAGGGTATGTGTCACTCTGTCCAATGCGTACACATTCCTGTCTGTGATTCAACAAATATTTTATGCCTATCACTATTATTTGTCAAAAAACAGACTGGCTTACACACACACATCTTTGTGAAGGAGTAAGACATCATGCTAATCTGTCACTTTTAACATGTATGAAGCAGTATTTCTGATGCCAATAACAATTTGGATATGTTTTGATTCCAAAATGTAGCTATTAATACTGATGGCTCTAGTTATGTTGGATCACATGCTCACTCTTGTTTGTGTAGAATCCCAACTTACCAATGTGACGTTTGGTACATCCACTGTATCCTAAGTGCCTAGTATTCTATGTCACATGAAATAGGGTTACCATTACATCATCCACAATAGAGAAGGGCCATCACACCCGACTAGTGGCGGCTCGCACAGGGAGTGCTGCGGGTGGTGGGGCGGGGGAGGGGCAGGGCGGGGGGGGGTAGTGGACTCCGACATATGGTGGAACGGAGTAAAGTAAGTAAATAAATAAATAAAACAATTTACCTTGCGCGCACTGCATCGCCAACTCGGCGATGCAGCGCACGCAAGGTAAATTGTTTTATTGATTTATTTACTTACTTTTCTGTTCCGCCGTATGTCGGAGTCCACAACCCCCCCACCCTGCCCCTCCCCCACCCCATCGCCCCGCAGCACTCCCTGTGCGAGCCGCCACTGCACCCGACACAATAAACACTATTGGCCTGTTTGGTACAACTGTCCCTCATGACATCAAACAACATGATATATATGTGGAATGTAGGCAGCCATGTGTCTGCCTAGAACAGTCCATTGGCTGTGAACAGGAATCAGGTGGGATCCTTATCAACACATTAATAGAAAAAGCACATCATCATACACATTGTGCCAAACTTACACCGCCAAGAACTCTTCCTGTGCTTTGGACATTCGTCACCCTTAATGTTGATGTCAAAAAGCCTTGCTGTAACAAAATATTAGTCCTGTAACATGTTAAACTCTGATAAGAACATACCCCCTGTTGCTGCTGTTGGGCCCTCAACTGCCCATCAAGCTCCGGATAGGCCACCGCAAGAATGCGGGCCATTAGGCGGGGTCAGGGTGCAGTGCACGTGCCTCCCACGTTGGGAGGATTGCCCGAGCTGGACTGCAGCTGACTTTCAGGTCCAGCATCATAGGTCCTCCCACTTCTTGCTGCAATGAATGCTGCGCTGCTTGTAGTCCCCTAGGTTCCGCACCTTGCTGGGGATGGCCCTTCCATCTGTCCCGCTTCTGATGGACGTTGACCTATATGGATACAAGAAATGACAGGAAAATAAATGGTTTTGTGGCTTTTTGTGTGTCTGTTTAGATGTACAAAATCTTTTCTACATCTATCACTAACATAACTCATAAGTTAGCATACAACATGTGGATTGTCACATGCTGACCAAAAGCAATATCTTACTACACACTTTTGTAGTGACCTGTTGCCTACCTCATCCCATGTCATGGTCTAAACTCACCAATCCAGACGTGTGAGATTATCTAGCCCAGGGGGCTCCTACATATTCTGTGATGTGACCTACTTCTGATCAGTGCAAAAGAAATTGAACTACTGAAGGCTAAACATATATGCTTATGGCACAGTGAATAGAGGCCACTGTGAGCAAGGGGCCTGCAGTTTGGACATGACACGCTTTGAGATGGGAGCAAAATGAAATGAAGTGTTAGCTCAGGAAGATAGGTATGTCTTACGGTCAATTGTCGTACATTTAAAATCATTCGGGGGCATATTTTTAAGCACACATCAAAATTTGTCCAGGCAGGGATATATGTTTATGACAGATGTACCTCAGGGCTTCAGTTGTTTGACCCTGTGACTCAGCCCCAGCATGGCCCATTATCCTGACTGAGCTCTGCTCATTGTCAGGCCTTGTTATCTGCAGCCTAATTATCATGATGCCACATGAACACAGCCTTCCTTTAGCTTGTACATGGAAAAATGACCCTGTGCTCATCTAATAAATTACCTCAAGGCTGTGTGCTACTCTGAAGGGTTCTGGGAGCTACTGGTAGCTCCCATACAGCTGTTTGGAGAACCCTGATATGGGCTGACTGATTTTTGGGGCCACGTTTTGAATTTATTGGTGCAGAATATTTTTTTATGTACAATTGTAAAGAGTATATAATGTGCTTCCTCATTTCCATGATGTGAGTTATCAAAGTAGCACATGTAATTCAAACATATACATAGATACATCTCTCCATATACACCAATTGGAACCTAGGGCTTGAAACACGCAACACATACAAATGTTGTTGTTGTTTGA
This sequence comes from Calotriton arnoldi, assembly GCA_963921515.1. Classification (NCBI taxonomy): domain Eukaryota; kingdom Metazoa; phylum Chordata; class Amphibia; order Caudata; family Salamandridae; genus Calotriton; species Calotriton arnoldi. Next base: position 1,684,252 of record CAWUFW010003562.1, read on the forward strand.
CATTGTAAAGTGCTTAGAAATCCCCAACATCATGGTCCTCTGTAATGAACAAAATATATGACAGTTCACATCACTAACTACACTTCACTCAGGAACTCATAAGGACATTGTAGCCTGTGTTAATAGGAAAAAAACAGATTCCCATATCTATTTCATACATGTACCTGTTCCTCTGGTGAGCCATAGAGCTGGTTATACCGGGAGAGGATCTCCTGTGCCAGCAAATCCAGCTCCTCTGGCGAGAAGGCAGTGGCCCTCTCACCTGCTCGGTCTGCCATTGTTGCTCCCAGAGGTGACAAACAGCAGCAAAAGTGGAGGAGGTCTTGATGTCTGCAGTGTTAGGAGGTAAGTGAGCTTTTTTTTAACTGCTGTGTACATGTACATGACGTACCCGGTCTTCAGTGGAAATGGACACAGCCATTGGCCTTCATACGTTGCCCTCGTCAACCTTAGCCTATGGCTGGGTCCGTCGTGGAATTTACTGCCCACTATGTGGTCAACTTCCACCACGCCCCTCTGCTTACAAATGTTCTATGAGCGAGGTCAGGCACCCGCCATTTTAGACATTAAAAAAAGTGTGTTTGTGACTGTTAAGTGCATCACCACCGCTCAAAATGGGGACTAGTTTGTTTATATACATTTAAACTTCGATGGACTCAATTTTTTAAAAATATAATCATTTAAATGTTGTGTGTTACTGTGCTGAAATGCGATATTTGCGAGATGTTGTTTGCACCTCCGCTGACGGAATTTCTGTAGAAAAAAAAAGAATGCGTTAATTATACATTTGAAATGTATTATTTGTGCTTTTTTAAAACTTTTTTTATGTCATAATAAATATAATTTGTGAAGAATAAAGGCCTACAGGGAAATGGTTCATTAAAAGGTGTAGCAAAACCATATATATTTTGTAGAACTGCATGACTTTAGTGTTGACAATCAAATATATTGCTGTGGTAAATGTGAAAATTGTTCAAAAGTTAATCCCTTTGCAGACATATGAACCCTGGGAGAGTGAGGAGACGAAAGCCTCAAGTGTACCACCCATTTCCAGACCTTGCCTCCATGGAAGAAAGGGATATAATCAAGAAGATGAGATTAAATAGGCAAGCTATACTGGATTTATGTCATCAGCTGGAACCAGATCTTCTGCCTTACAAAAGAAATCCCCTATCTATTACACCAATTGTCAAACTCATGGCAATACTTCATTTTGTGGCCACAGGATTCTTCCAATACACTGTAGCAGTATCTGGTGGAATGTTACAACCAACTTTTAGTGGTGTGCTGCAAGAAGTTCTTTCTTTTATAATGAGACACATCAACAGCTTCATCCAGTTCCCACGGCAGCAGGATTTATCCAATTTATCCAATGTGAAGGGGGACTTTTACAGTTTGGGTTGCCTACCACATATGGTTGGAGGAATTGATGGCGCACATATTGCCTTAGTGTCATCACAATCCGGAGAACAGGTCTACTGGAATCGGAAACACTTCCATTCAAACATTGTGCAAGTTGTCTGCTTACGGGATTTAGACATCACAAGCATCTGTGCACTTTTCCCTGGCTCTGCCCAGGATTCCTTTGTACTAGAGAACAGCAAATGTCTCAACTTGGACCTGAGAGGGCCTGGCTTGTTGATCAATTCAACCATTCCTAATATTGTTCGGGGAATTTCTTGTTAAATAATTTGAAATTGTGTTACATTTTTGGGCACTTTTTTGTCTTCCATCTAGGGGACTCAGCTTATCCCAACTGACCATGGTTGTTAGTACGGCTAAGGAATCCGACAATGCCAGGGGAAGTCTGCTTCAATGAGGCCCTTCGAAGAACACAGCTGCCAGTGGAACGAGCTTTCAGGCTCCTAACGGCCAGATTTAGTTGTCTGGACAAAACTGGTGGAGGCCTCACCTGATAAGGTGTGACAAATCACCTTGGCCTGCTGCCTGCTCCACAACATCATCCTGCGATGGAACATTTCTTACATCGCAGAGGATGGAGACCATGAAGAGCCACCAGGTGAGGACCCTGAAATGCCAAATGATGACGATAGTTGTGAAGTGGAAGGAGAACTTACATAAAACTTCATTGACAACTTCTTCTCATAAGTGTAAGTATATCTGTACATGTTATCACTTTCACTGTTACAACTATTGATGTGATGATGAGAGAAGTATGTGGTGGTAAATTATTAGGAAGGGCAAGTCCGGGGAAAATCATGTCAAAGGTGTTTTTGATCAAAGTTTAGACACATTGACTATTGTGTTCACTTACATTGTTTATCTCTTATTGTTAAATGAAACTGCGTCCTCCGAAACATGCCTTTGTGATGTGTCTATTATATTATGTTTGATTGGTAATCTTTTTGTTTTGATCTGTTTTTGGTTCCTTCACCCTGTCATCTTCATTTGGACATTTCAGAGTTGTGACATTTGTAGGTATATTGTGCTGTACAAAGGGAACCTGGATTTATCCTGCAAAAAACAGACACAGACTTTGGGTGTACCAAGGCAACTTGCACTGTGATTAAATGGAAGGTGTAAAGAATCCATTGGACTTGTTTTCTGTCGTGTGTTGGCACTAAGGCAATATGTGTGCCATCATTGGCTCAAACCACATGTGGTAGTGGAGCTAAATCATGCAAATCTCCCTTCACATTGGCAAAATCCTCATTGTGTGTAAAGTGTATGTAGCTTTTGATGTGTCTCATTGTAGGACATACTTCTTGTGGCACACCACTGAAATTTGGTTGTGACATTCCACCAGATACTGGAGCAGTGGATTGGAATGATCCTGTGTCTACAAAATGTGGTACTGCCATGTTTTTGTCTATTTGAGTTATTGATGTGGGATTCCTTATGTGAGCCAGATGATCTGGCTCCAGCTGATGACATGAGTCAATGAAATTTTGCCTATTCAATCAATTTCAAGGTAGCCTGGCTGATATGGGGTGTTACCCCGAAACCGGTCCCAGGATGCCTGTTTCTGTTCCAGGGAGGACCCAGCTTGGCAGTTCGGGATGGACTGTTCCCATGAGGAGCAGGGTCAAGACTGATTTGCATAAGTTGGGTCCAAACTGGGGTGGCGTAGTGAACAAAAGAACAATGGATTTAACCCAGATCTCTTGACTGGGGGTGAATGTTTGATTCATTCAGCATTCCGTCCATCATTTGTTACCACAGCACTTTTCACCCTAAGTGGGATGGGTATGCCCAGACATGGGTCCCTTGCTCATTGTGCCACTGGATTGAAGCTTGCCTGGCTGATGAGGGGTGCCAGGGGCCAATCAAGACTCTTTCTTACTTTTTCCGCATCCTCCTGTGAAGTGTTTCCGTGCACCATTGTTGTTTAACTTGAATTCTCTTCAACGGAGTCAGGCTGAGTCTTGATGTCATCAAGGTCTACCTGCCCCTCAGTGTTCATGGCAAAAGTAGTCCTTTTAATGTGGTTGCCGGTGCGATATATTTTCACATGTTCACTACTGTAAACAAGCCTAACACTGTGATTCTTTCTGTTTTTTTTGCAATTTTATATAGGACCAACACCACCCAAACGAAATGGTGTGCTTTTCGTTAGCATCAGTTTTTTGTGCAGTTTTACATAGCACCAACACCACCCGAAGGTATAGGAGCACTTTACGTTAGCACCAGTTACTTTATACAAGGACACATTAATTTTTGTAAGCACAGGGAGATTAAGTGATGTGCCCAGAATCAAGAATGTTAAGCTGATGCTGAAACTCAAACCGGTTTCCCAGCTCCATAGTCGGCAGCTCTGGCCCTTACGCACCATCCTTTCCCAAGAGGACGCTACATCATCTCCCTAGCCTCAGCCTTAGTTCCACATTTTGTGAGTATGGGCAAATCACTTAATCTCCCCGTGGCTGCCTGCATTTGTTGTTGGTTGCCCGTCCACCTCCCGCCCGGCTTGCCTCCGCTGAACTCTGTTGAACAGATCCCCTCCTCCACCAACACCATCTGAAGGTATTGGAGCGCTTTACATAAGCACCAGTTACTTTTTCTGTGCAGTTTTATATAGCGCCAACACCACCCGAAGGTAAAAGAGCACTTTACATTTACACCAGTTACTTTTTGTGCAGTTTTATATATCAGCACCCAAAGGTATTGGAGCACCTTACATTAGCCCTAGTTGCTTTACACAAGGACACATTCATTTTTGTAGGCACGGCAAGATTAAGTGATTTGCCCAAAATCAAGGATGTTAAGCCGACGTCGAAACTCAAACACTTTTTACTAACTCCATAGTCTGTAGCTCTGGCCCTTACGCCACATCCTCTCCTGAAAGGATGCCATATCATCTCCCTAGCCTCGGCCTCAGTTCTTCATTTTGTGATTACGGATAAATCACTTAATCTGCCCGTTTCCAAACATAACAAGCATTGTCAAAGCCAGTTTGTTTCACCTGTGCGAAGTCTATCTCGGCTAGAGAGCGTATGTGCTGCTCAGTTAGACAGTGCATGCGCTGTCTCAAAGAGACATGTTTTGTTTTATCTGTGGACTTACAGGCCACTCATCTCCTACCATTGGTAAACTTGAACAGCAATCTCATTTTCTTTGATGCCATTCATCATGGCATGTGGGCATCATGCCCTCTTCTTGTGTTTGGCCCTCCCATAGCGCATAGAGCAAGTTCATGTCTCCTTAACTTCTCCCGGTTTGCACAGCTATTTTTTCTTTGCTTTCAAGCACTCAATAGGACTATTTGTGTTTTCAGGCCACCTTCCTTGTACACATACACACATACCACTAAAATACATGCGCATGTACATAAACTAATGCATTTCTTATAAAGTTGTTAAAATACAAACTAACTTGTTGTTTTTTTTTTTGCATGATTCAATGGCATTGGAGCGCTCACTCCGTCCTCCGTCTTGCCATAGCACAAACATGAGACAATGGTATTTGAGCGCTTTAAGTGCTCACCAGTTACATGCCACAATGACACATTCATCTTTGTCGCTGATTCTCTTTCAATGAAGTTATTTTTTCCCCTTCATTTTTGCTTCCTCCCGCCCTCTCCCGTCATTGCTTGCCCATCTCCCCATCCCCTCCTGTTTTCCTGCTTGATGTTGCTGCTGTTTTTTTTTTTTTTACAAGATCCAATGGTATTGGAGCGCTTGTTCCATTCTCCATTTTGCCATAGTGCTAACACCAGCCAATGGTATTGGAGGGATTTAAGTGCTCACCAGTTACATTACTCGACACATTCATTGTCGTACGCAGGGGGAAGCGTAAGTGATTTGCTCAGAATAACAAGGGGGCTTATTACGATGTTGGGCGGACTTGCGTCTGCCTGACACTGTCATGGACACGGGTCCGACCAACCTCCAATCTGTGGTCAAGACCACCTAATTACGATGCGACCGTACATGGTGCAGTTGCATACTCATTTTCCTTACGGGAGCATGCGCTACGGCCGTAAACCGGCCGTAGCACAAGCTCCCACAGGGAAATGGGAGGTTGTGTTCATCCCTGCACCGCATGGCAGGCACCTCAGGTTGCCTGCCACACGGTGCAGGGATCAACAAGGGGGCACCATAGGTGCCCACTCCGCCCCCAGCCGGAGGTCGCAAACAGAAGGGGGCCCTGCTGGGGGCCCCCCAAACTCACTTTCCGACTGGCTTTCCATGTGGGAAAGCCCGGCATGGAAAGCCTGCCGGAAACCGAGCATCGTAATCCGGATGGCGTAAAATGGCATCCATATGGATTAAGGGTCGGTCTCTGACTGGCCGATGGGCTCCTTGAGCCCGTCAGAATCCAGCCGGAATGACCGGCCAGTTTCACTTCCGACCGCCTAAATTGCAATTAGGCGGGCAGAAGTGAAACAGACGATCTCGGTCAGAAAGCCTCCGAACTCAGGTCAGAAGCTTTCCGACCAAGATCGTAATCGACCCCAAACGGTTCAGGTGAACCTGTGATTCGAACCTGGTTCCCAGTTCCCCTATCGGTAGCTCTAGTTACGCCACATCTTTGCTTCACTTCAAAGCTCCTCAACTGTTTTTCACTATCACTTCCACATTTGTTCAGCAAGAGCCCATCAACACCTAAAAAGCGTTAGCAAAGCCAATAGATCTCTGCAATGTCCAAGCTATTGGCCTTGTCATTGTGAATGTCTTTTTACCCATGTTGTTTTGCAACACATCTGCTGTTCAGCATGGCTGAAAGTCACTAAAAAAAAGCACCATGATGCAGCCAGCGCAGGCCACGTCATACATAGCTGCCAAGGTGTCAGATTGCTATGTGTGACATTTTCATAATTTCAGTGTAATTATGAGTGGCATTTCAACAACTATGAGTGACACATTCTCGCGAGCAAAATCTAGCAATGAAGACGATTGCGACTTACCACCCTTTAACAGTGACCCTCAAGTCTCCATAATCACTCTCTCTCACATGCTTTTGTTTTGTTTTTTAGAGCTATTCATACCATTGTAGGGTGTCAGAGCACTCTACATCAAACATGGAGACAATAACTCATACGTGTGTAAAGCAGTGTATAGGAAATGTTGCATAAGAGGTGTAGGAAAGGAGTCATAGGTCATTCATACTGGGTATAGTTTAAGAGTGCTTGTTCTAAAGAAGCACAAACTCAGAATTTAAAATGTACCACCGTGGTTGGGGGTTATCATTACTAATAAGAATTGATTTCTACCCAACTGAACCCGTTTTGCAACATTAGGATAATGAAAGATTGGGGGAGAAATTAACTCATTAACTTATAACTTGCAGTTTGCATGCAGGACTTTGATGACAGTTAATAATTCACTCTACTATATAAGGATTTTCATTTGTAAAATGCAACTATTAAAAGGATCTCTCCAACCAAAGCAGTAACCAAATAACCTGTTTACATTATATGCACTTCTGTGAGCTGTGTGCTTTGCAGCAGGCACATTAACCTTCTGTGTAAAATTTCCACTAGACAAAACTTGATCGATCCACAGCGGGTCCATTAGTCACCAGAGTGTTCTTGACATTTTTATTGGTTCTTGAAACATGCTGGAGGCAAGCAAACTGTCAGGTGCCATTGGAATGTGGCAGACACATCGGCGGGCGTGGGATATTGGTTGACATGAGGTCAGTGCCCGTCACCAAGGCAAGTAAATGTGCAGAAGGAGGTGGGTACATTACCAAGGGAAGGCCCGGGTGGCCTGCGGGGATAAGTCTGCAAGGCCTTGGATGAAACTCTGTCAAGTCAAATGAAGCAATCGGGTGAGCACAGAACAGCTGTGCACACTGGTCATGTCATGTGTCAAAACGTCGGTGCTCAAACCTGCTGCCATCTTTATCAAACGTTGCTCCAAATACGTAATTTGGACTGGGGGCTAGGGTTGTTTAAATGACACGACCCTGTGCGCTGCAGTGCACTACATTTGTTGCTGCGGTGAACTGGTGCCCCATGAGCCCATATGCATACAGCGGGTCAAGTGCCCCTCTCTGCCATCCCTGCTCTTTGGTGTCAATCTGAAGGGCGGCGCTTCCCTATTTCAAGGAATTACACACGTATTCTAGGATTACTAGAACAGCAGGCACTTACTCACTTTGTGAGGGGAGAGGAGCGGCAATTCAGTATGGGCCGCCTCGTGGCCGCAACGACTTCCGCCGCAAACGTCATCCGCCCGGGCATAATTCAGTGGCTCTCAGCAATAGATGAGAGTTCCAGCAGCCGCCGCGGTCGGTGCTGTTGGGTCGGCTCCGGCCGGTCGGAGGATCTGCATTTTCATTTATTTTATTTCAATAATATTTACCACGAGCAGCTCTGCCATTACAAGTGCAGCCTCCCTCCCACAACCACCCGTTGCGACGGCGCTCTCACTGATGTCACCTATCAGGAATGCCGCGCCAGGTGGGTAATACTATTGTTACATTGTAACTCTGCAGCTCAGCCGTCCCGAAGCCTGCCAGAAGCAGCACGCATACCGCACTGCTAAATTCAGCTTTACGTTCAGTCTGCATTGATTATTGGTGCATGATTAGCAGCGCTACGGCCTGACAGCCGAGGAGGCACTATGCCATTTATGCGTGGCTTTCCATTTCAGTGCGGTGATGCGGATCACCACACTGAAATGCGTTAGTCTCATGCCTGATGCGTGGTACTTGGCAGGGCTGGTCATAGCGCTTTTTTGTGTTAGGAGGGGCAGAACAATAAACTCAGCCTGGGGGGGGACGAAGAGACTCAGGGTCAGCTCAACAGCCTGTGGTTCTGGGCTTTAGGTGACTTTCAGCCATGCTGAACAGCAGATGTGCTGCTAGACAACATGGCTAAAAGACATTCACATTGACAAAGCCAATAGCTCAAGCATTGCCGAGACCTATTGGTTTTGCCAATGCTTGTTATATATGGTAGTCTATGGAGCAAGAATGAGGTCTGCTCAGCTCCACTCATGTTTCTGTTACACTGAACAGTGAACAATGCTTTTGTTCAGACTTCAGGAAGCAGACACTGTTTTATGTTGTCAGTTCTGATGCAAACTGAGCAAGGCCATTTATATTTGCAGAGTAGCTCTACAGCAACCATAATAGAAAGCTGATGCATAGAGTGGGAAATCCCTTCCCTGGCTTAATAATGCAAGTAAAAGAAAATGCATGACAACTGAGCACTTATAATTATTAAAAGTTGAAAGGCTCACGTTAGCACTGAGAAGGCCTGTTCTCTAAGCTCTAAACAATTTCCATGCACGCAAATATATTCTATGCTCAAACTACAGCCCTGTTATAATACAACAAGGCCTGTGCTGCATGTAACAGAACAAAATGCTTACTAACCCAATGCCACACATGTCTACTAACTTTTTGTTTTAGTGCTTCAGCCCAGTGTCACAGGATCCTATACTGTCAGTCCAATTATGACCCTGTAGCAGTCTGACTAACTATACTTTACTCAATATTACTCCTAATGTTATATGTATCCCCAATACAAATCGACAAACCACATGAGATTCACAGAACCTTGTTCTCCAATATTAGTGTATATTGAAAAATAGAAGGTATGCACCACGTTGGACTTAAAAATCACCAGGGAAGTCCCATGTTTATCTGGCTGATGAAAAGGCTCTGGACAGAGGAGACAGCCTGTGAACTGAGGCCAACCACCCACATGCCTCATCTATTATGAGGATTACATGCCAATAATCCAAAGAAAACAAGCACTCTGTTTTTGGATGGAGGTCTTTAAGAGGGGACTGTCTGGGACACTCAAGGATCAATGAACCTGAAACAGATATATATGGGTCAAGTCCAACTCCATAAGGCTCCCAGGAGGATTCAAGTACTCTGAAAAAGAATAGGTGAGCTTTTTCAATAATCTCAGCTGGACCTACACAGAACTCTCCATCCAATATCTTAAGGTCTAGGAAACAACAATTTAATGGGTAGCAAAGGGCCAAAATCTGATTAAAATTAAGATCTTGTTACAACTGTCACAGTGGTGTTGGTGGCAAGCTTAAAAAACAAGGGCATGAATTCTGCAACCATTTCCAACATCCAAGGTTTTCAGAACAGCCTTTCCGTTGGTTAGTACCCTGCACTTCTCTGTTACAATGGAGACTCTCCGTGTTCCAGAATCCCCTTTAGGAGGTCTGCAACACCTGCTCGTGTCTTCCAGCTATGTCCACTAAACATAGAAAAACAAAAAAGGTAAGAGAAAACCAAAACAACTTAAAGCATTCATCAAGAACTCCAAGATGTGCACCAGAACTTTGAAAACCGAATGTAATTAGAAATGTGAAGAATAGAACTTTGACAATTTTACCCTAGTACTACATGGATCTTGAAAATGTCAAGTAACAATTTGGTGAGACATTGGCGCTTTAGCGTGACTGATATTCAAACAGGGGTGTGGCAATTTGGAACTCTAGCCTAATTCTTGGGTTCAGATTAAAGTCCTATGTTAAACTACATGCAACTTTCAAGAAAAAGAGATTTCTGGGCATATGTACAAGGAGTTAACGCCGCTTTAGCGGCACTTTTCCGACGGTTTTGCGGCGATATTTTTATCGCCGTATGTACAACCTGTCGCTAACCTCTGTTAGCGGCAGTTTTCCGGCGAAAACATCCATTTTAAAGATTGCCACTTCTGTTAGCGATAATGACATGCAAGGGAGGCGTTCCCGTGCAAAAACGGCCGCTAACCCCACTTCGCGATATTTACAAGGGAATTCTTGAAGTGTGGAAAACCAAAAAAACTGCCTCTAACTGCTGTTAGAGGCAGTTTTTTAAGAACAGAAAATAGCTGGTCTTAAAAATGGAGATAACACTTGGGGCCTCATTTCAGCAGGTTTTGGTGCTGGACCGCGCTGCAAGCAATGTTGCTGCGCTGCCCTGCGACAAAACTACAGGGCAGGAATGCGCACCATCAATAAAATAGTGCGCATTCCTGGGCCTCACTCATGAAAAGTGTTGCAGCGCTGCGACAAGACAGCGTGGCAACACTTTTCACTATGCACTTCTTGCGACACCATGGATGCGCTGGATTCACTGGACAGCGCTCCATGTTGCAAGTAATGACAGATACGTCTGAAATCCTGACATATCTGTCTGTGCTAAAGTCACGCATTGCTGCAGTCATGTCACAACCATGACGCAACTCCAGCAATGCATGGGGCCAGCCTATCCCTGTGGCACTGCATCACCCTTACGCCTGCCATCAGGCAAGCGTAGGGTACTGACGCAGTGCCGTTCTTGAGGGGTGCCAGGGTGTCGGCGCAGTTGGAGATCCATCGGTGGCGGTTGCGCGCTGCGGTGTCATCATTTGTAAGCGTTGGCGGAGTGGTGGTGCTGAGGGAGTTGAGGAGACGTTCTTCGGTGGCCTTGATCCAGCTGCGAGGGGGGGCGATGATGGCAGTGGTGTACGGTGGGCATGGTGAAGACGTGATATATACAATGATGGTCGGTCCAGGAGAGTCCGGTGGTGTGGCTGTAGTTGACGTTCATGCTGGCGGAGGAGACGTGCTCGACCGTGTGTCCTGCTATGTGGCTTGCTGCGGTGACTAGCTGCTTAAGTCTGATGTTGGGGAGCTTCCCCAGGATGGGGTGGTGTTCTGGTCACTGGGGTTGTCCAGGTGCAACTTGAGTTCACCGAGAAGGATGTCGTAGGTGGATGGGAGAGCCTGGGGTGCAATGAGCTCTACAATGGTATCGTAGAATGGGGCTCCATGGCACAGGGGCCTGCAGATAAGGGTGCCGCAGAGGATGGGCTTGGGGTTGGTCCGGATCTGGAAGTTGGGGTGTTCCATGGTCACCGTTGGGTCATTAGAGTGCGTGGTCAGTCGGAGTGTGCTTCTGTAGGTGATGGCAATACCTCTGCCTGGACGGTCGGGATGGTCCTTGCGGGTGATTCAGTAGACGTCAGTGATGGCAATGGCGATGTCCGGCCCAGAGCAGAGGTTGGTCCTGGCAGGCGATGTGGCGTCCAGGGTTGATGGCGAGGAGGGTGCTGGCGTCGTAGCAGTGGAGTGTCCGAGAGGAAGGGTCCTTGGTGCTGAGTGTGGTACAGGGGCAGACGGACGCAGACGGGCTTGCCTATGGCTTGCCTTTGGCATGGGAGACATCCATTACAACGCAGGCATTACATCGTAATGCCTTTACAACGCTACTCCAACAACGCAGGTGCCTTTCACATCGCATTCCATTACAACGCATTGTAAGGTCAGTAATGGGGTATTTTTAAGTTTTAGGGTGGGTATGGGTTTCGTGTGTCGGAGATGAAATTTGGGGGGTGTTTTGGGGACAACTATGAAAATTGGGGGGTGTTTTGGGGTCAATTATGAAAATTGGGGTGTGTTTTGGGGTTAATAATGAAAATTGGGGTGTGTTTTGGGGTCAATTATGAAATGTGGGGTGTGCATTTGGATCAAATATGATAATTGGGGTGTGCATTTGGGTCAAATATGATTTTTCGGGTGTGTTTTGGGGGCTCAAAGATGAATTTTAGGGTCTAGTGTTAGCTTTGGGGTGCACAGGTTAGTTTTAGGGTTGCACTCACTGAAGTGGGAATAGTAATTTTTACATCTCCGTTATCCAACACCTTCCCTACTGTTGCAATGGTAGATCAGCTTCACCTGGGGCAGAATATCCTGTGCAAGGAATACTATTTTGTCTTTGATGAAGTCAGGCACCAGCTCCCATCTGTATTATTTTCATGACCTTCTGTCAACTACCACTTCTTGGTCAATGTGCTTTGAGCCATTGTCACTGGTGGTTGCCTCTGATCAGTTGTGGCCACCTGCTGCATCCTAGGAGCCCTTGTTGTATGTAGTGGCTGGTTTGCACTGGTTGTGGAAGCCATGTGAGGCTTTATTCTTGGAGTAGGGTCCTTGAATGTTGGAGGTTGCTACTAAAGCTAGGATCATGGTTGGTGCTAAAGGGCCTCAGCGCTCTAAGATATTTGCCTTTTTTCTAAGGTGCATCTGGTGTCTTCCCATGTGTGTTTGAAAGAACTAATGAAAATGATACCTACAGGCAGTGCACAAGTTGGGGGTACACAGGTACACTGCGTCCACCCACTATTTTCACAGGGTGGACGCCGTCCCGCCTGCCAAGAAGTTGGGCCCCACAGATAATGCTGAACTTGTCCCGGTGTGAGACACCGGGACACGTTCAGAAGCGACTGTACGTTGTCTGCTTTCAATTCCCAGCAGCAACATGCAGGCAGCAAGGGAGCTTTTTTTCACCTCCAGCTGGGCGGAAGTTAAGGGGCCATCAGGCCTCCTTTTGTTTGAACATCCTACCTGGAGGTGGCCTGGAACCTCACACTTAAATGTAAATGCCACGGAGGGGCAACAAAGGCACACAGCTTGTTATCTCTTCATAGGTACTTAAGAGAGGCATGCTTTTGCCTTTGTTCAGTCCCTGTCTATAAGTGCATGCATTATAAGGATGTCAGATGTGTTGGTCCGTCCCAGTATTTACACAAATAACAATTTCAGTAGCTTTATTTTTATTTCTTTTATACTGATATGCAACCTAATGCAGGGTGTCAGAGCTCTTTGCATAACATAAACATTATACACTGACAATAAATCAATGTACAAGATGAGTTACATGAGACAGGGTTTCAAGGTGTAGGAGTCACATGTCCTTCATAGCGCGTCTGTAAATTAGGAAGTATGCGCTGAGGTTCTCCATGGTTATTTCTGCTCAAATTAACACAAAGACATAGGCCCTCATTACGATGTCGGACGGACTTGCATCCGCCCGACACCGTTGCAGGGATGGAACCGCCCGACCATAGGTCGGTGGCTCCAACACCCTAATTTGGATGCGACTGCACTATGTGCGGTCGGAAAAATCCATTTTCCAATGGAAGCTTGTGCGGCGGGCTGAGATTGCCCGCAGCACAAGCTCCCATTGAAAAATGGAAGTTTGTAAACATCCCTGCACCATGTGGCAGGCACTTCACGGTGCCTGTCACACAGTGCAGGGATGTTGAGTGGGGCACCATAGGTGCCCCCCAGGCCCAAATGCGGAGGGCCAGGGGGGAAGAGGGCCCTGCTAGGGGCCCGCATAGTCAGTTTCTGACAGCCTATCTATGTCGGAAAGGACAACATGGATTGGCTGTCGGAAACCGACATCATAATCCCGGTGGCAGAAACGCCATCCTTAAGGGATTATGATGAGTTTCCGACCGACAGGCTCAAAGAGCCCGTCGGAAAACGTTGATCGGTCCCTCCGACCGCATGCATCTTAATGCGTCGGTTGGACTGCAGCAGCAGACGGCGGTCCGACAGCTATCGTAATCAGGCCCATACTTTCAAACACAGGAAAATATCTTTACTGTGCTAGCACAGTTGTGCTTGCTAAACAAAGGGCATTTTGTAGTGGGGATTGTACTTTTACATATTAATAGCAACAATATTGTGGCATACTAACATTGAAGACAAAATATCGAATGGTAAGATGCAACAGGGAATTATAGATTTACTATCCCTAACTCCACATCTCTTTACCTTGAAGGAATCCGTACATATATATTGAGTTATGTATAGAAAATCTAGACTTAATTACCTTTCAATATTTTTTTCGATATTCTGTCTTCAATATTGTTGATTTAATAATCAGGGGGCACTCTGCAGCAGGCACTACAGGGCGACTAAAATGGACGCTGGATGCATCCCGATTGTTGAAACCTAGAACAATGGCTCCCATTTGAAGAACAAATTCGCTCAGAGCAAGCCTCTTGTTTAAACCTTGAGTTCTCAAATTCCATGCCTAAGGAAATCAAATTCAAACACAAAAGTAAACTACATAAATAGGGCGGATGTGGTCCAGAACACCAAGGCCCAGAGGCACATTGAAGCGAAAAACAAAATAATGAGGTAAGGAAGGCATTTCAGAATACCATGATTGTTATTAGCATTATTTAAACTTTCCGTCAAGTAATTGGGAAACCCCTGAGACAAGAGGCTATGACAGACACAGAAGCGATGGACGCCGTCAGCAGGTTCTTCCGGCCCCTGCGTGGCAGGGAAGCTACCGGGAACAGTTCACGCCTCCTTATCACTGATCCGCGCAGGAACGGCCAGCTTGAAAAATTGGCCTCATATCACAGCAAGAAAATGGAACTGAAGAGAAGGGACCACAATACCAATAATTACAATGTTAAACTGAGATTTTTCACTCCGAGATCTATACTTCCGACAGGACTGCTCCGAATCAATCTGTGATTATCAGGAACAAACAGGCTGCAGGGCAATAATGGACGACCTCGGAGCCATGCGCCAGGTGGGCCACGCGCTCTAATGACATTTGTTAAGGGCAGATGCCAAAGTGAGCTGCTTCAGCCTGCTCTAGTGAATAATCAGCCGAGAGAAATACACTGTTCATGCATTTCAATCTGAAACAAAGAGAAACTCAGAAAGGTGAAGTTTTACAAATTTTGAGTTATCTAGACTAGTAATAGTTTGGAATCTTTTCAAGTAGTTTAATTGAAACTTGAAAGCCACACTTCAGGTTTTCCCCCCCAAAAAACGAATACGGTCATGCAGCTCTGGCAACATTCACTAACTGTTGCTTTCTTCCCAAGTGAAAACATATATGTTGCCTAGCTTAGCATGCCCTTTAAGACCTACGCATGTTAATTCCCCTCCTATGGGTGAGATGGATGCCATGGTGTGAGCTTGCAGACGTTGAAAGGTGCTAGCATGAAACTCACTAGCATGAGAGTAGTCAGAAAATTAAAATATCTCCCGCTTTGAACCTAAGCTCTGATGGCATCAAGCCAGAGAGGCATGTGAGCCCGAACCTCCCACAAAGAGTTCCCTTGTCTCTTCCATCCAATAATTTATCTATTAATACTTTCACTCTTCCATCCCCCGTTTCACTTTTACATTTCCTCATCCATTCATTCTTTCATCCATCATTCAATCTTTCACATTCCATCCATCCACTGGCCATTCCATTCATCCATCCGAACAGAGATACATCAGCTATGCTTATGCCCATCTATACATCCATCCACCTACCCATCCATCTTTTGATGTATCCATCCATCAATAAAGCCTTTAATCAATTAATCCTTTTGCCCATCCATTCATCCATCCATCCTCTCCGATTGATTTTGTGTCCATCCTCTCAGATTTCCATTTACTATGCCATCCATCCTCTCAAATTACCAATTACTCTGCTATCCTTTCACTCACCCATCCACCCATCCTCTCAGATTTCCATTTTCTCTGCCTTCCTTTCACCCACCCATCGATTTCTTCAGATTTCCATTTACCCTATCATTCATCAATCCATCCCATTTACTCTGCCATCCTTTCAATTCACCCACCCACCCAGTCATCCATCCATCCTCAGATTTCCATTTACTCTGCCATCCTTTCATCCATTGATCCATCCATTGATCTATCTATCCATCCATCCCTCTTAGATTTCCATTTACTCTGCCATCTTTTCATCCACTCGTTTACCCATCATCTTACCCACTCATCCGCCCATCTTTTCACCCACTCATCGATCCATCCTTTCACCCTACCAGGCTCTCACCGACTCATCTATCCAACCTTTCATACACCCCTTCTTTCACCCACCCATCAATCCTTTTACTAACTCACCCTTTCACCTACACATTCATCATTTTACCCACCCATCCTTCCATTCTTCCATTCATCCATCCTTTCATCCACTCATCCATCTATCCTTTAATCCTTTCATCCACTCACCATCCACCCTTTCACCCACTCATCCATCCACCCTTTCACCCACTCATCCATCCTTTCACTTACTCATGCATCCACACTCATCCATCCTCCTTTCTCTTTTCCATCAGCCTTTCTTTCTTCCTTTTAGCGATCATTTTTAGCTTTTATCTGCCAAGTTACAGATAAAAGAGGCCCATAAAGAACCCTACCCCGCTGTAGCTGGTAAAGCGGGGGCTTCCCGACGCCCCTGATCTTAACAGCACCAGAATCTCTAAAGTCCACACAAAACATGAAATTTGACAACGACTTTACCAGTGATTTAGCCCATGTACTTAAAATAACACTACTAGTGAGATTGAGTAGTTCATTCATAACATGTCGACTTGGACTCGTAAATGTGGTGAGACCTCGCTTGCACCAATGTAAAGTTTGCACAAAGGAATATATGCACAAACTCATGAAGCTCATGAAAGACGTAGAACCCACAACAATTTTGTACATTTCGTAATTCTAGCTAGAGAAAGCATCCCATTTAATAAATTGATTTCTGAATCAGCAGCTTACTTTTATATTATATCAATATAGATTATTGTTCTGAAATCGTTTTCCATTTGTACCAGGGCTGTATTATTCTATAGTTTTCTAGTGCTGCCAGTGCAACTGTGCTCCAACTTTTCTTCAGGTCTCCAGTGCTGGCATAATTTTGCATTGATACCAAACCAGCCACTGACTGATACCTTAAGAAATAATTTTTTTACCTGCTGGCACATGCCTTTGATAAGTGAACATTGTGGCAAAAAATAACTGTACAGGAACATTAGCAACCCCATGTAATTAAGTCCCATTAATCACATAGTTTTCAATCAATTATTTTGGCATTAGCCTTATTGGAAGAACATATGGTATTAAGGGCCTTATTACAAGTTCAGTGGTCTGACCGCCGAAGAACTGCGTCCGCTAGGAGACCGATGCATCTTTGGCCTTCAGACCACCATATTACGAGTTTGCCGAGGGGCCGGCGGTGCAGCTGCGGCGGTCTTGCAGTGGTGGGCAATGTATTTTTATATATATCAATGCCTTTGTGTACATTCCGACTGCATATGTGTTGAATACACACATATGTATGATAAGTTTGGAAAAATACCACCTACCCATTGCCGGAGTCCAACCTATATGTGGCAGTCCCGGTAATGGTTATATGGTACCAAAGCACTTACCTGTCACTCAACGCAGACGGGGTCCTATTCCTTGGAGTGAAGATGCTCATTTGCAGGGGGAAGCTGGAGAAAAGGATCCACATCAAAATCTGCTGTGAAGAACTGGAAAGGGGTGAGTATGCACCCCAAATCCTTTGTCTCCGCCAATCTTTAGGCGGCTGTTCGACAGCAGCGGTCAGCTCGTGGGAATTCCAACTCATAATATGGACGGCGGTGTTGCTCCTCTGTACTGCCCAATGGAGGCTACTTTCCCCGACCGCGACTCTGGCAGTCGGCTGTGTGCTGGCAGTGCCGGCGGTTCGGCAGCAGTCTTAGCAAAGCAGATCTGTCCAACTAGTAATACGGCAGATGGCTCACCACCTTTGGACCACCACCGACGGGACGGAGGTCAACGGACCGCTGAACTTGTAATGAGTCCCTAAATCTTCAACATGTGATCAACTTTTGCTGTATTCTCTTCTCGTTGAATCTCCCAGTTGATTCATGACACATTCTACCAGTTTGACTACTTTGTATATTAATGGCATGATTATAATGTCTCTTAAAACATTCTAAAGTGGTCAAACATAAGCAGTTAATAACTACTTAGAAACTGAAAAAGCAGCACACACAGCAAACTAGTTACTAAAAAAGTAAAAAATGTACTCAAAGGGAAATATATGTCTTTACAGAAAATGTTAAGCTGCATAAGTGCATTTGCAAAATATATGTAAAGCAGATGTTAGGGTGATAATTCCTGTTGAGCTCGGGACATTGTTGGTTTTAATGTCTTGGTGCAAGTGGACACCTTCTGCACCGGACCTTTAATGACTCATTAGTGGTCTATATCTAATCTAAACTAATTTAATAGTATTTGAGGACTAAGGGGGTGACTTATATGTTGGTGGTTTGTGTACTCCATCACAACTGCGATGTAGTATGTAAGCCGCCAACAAGGCCACCCACCCAATTTAAATGCGCGCGGACCTTCAGTTTGACTACTTTGTTTCCGCCATGGCCAAACATTTCTGACTACCCTTGAGAGTAAAACCTGACAGTAAGAAACAGTAAAAACATTATAAATCACCCACCGCTGTGGGAGAAGACTCCCATGGTGAGAGGAACCGCTGTGGGAGAAGACTCCCGTGGTGAGGGGAGCATTATATTTTTTCTTTACAAAAAGAAAATCCAATTTTGGGATTTTCTTTTTGTAAAGAAAAAAAAGGATACTCTGTTACAGAGCTGAATCCTACTGACGCAGCACTGCAGCAAAGAGTAAAATGCATTCATAGCGATCGACATGACGGTGGTTCCTGACAATGCTTTTATAAATGACCTCCTGCTTGGCGGTCATATATGAATTAGGCAGGCGGTCCCTCCATTATGGGGGCGAAGTAATTTACTCCATCCCCACTACGGAAGAGCGGGCCATCCACCTACATATAAATCACCCCCTAAGTCTTCAGAGCTGTTGTAACCTGAGGGCTATACCTTCTTTCTGCATCTCTAAGGTCTCTGAAACGTAGCCTGTAGTCTATGTCTACCTTGACAGCTAGCTCTACTGTCTGTGGTCTGAGCTTGGAAGATATAGATATAATTCTTTCTCATTTTGCCCTTTCATATTGATTCTCAGTCATAAAATACAACTGGGAAGAAAGGCAGTGGGGTGTTTATCTTGAATGCGCCTTTTGCTGGCTGCTTCCTTAAACCTAACAGGGGCACAACGTTATCACCACGAAGCAAACAAAAACTATAATACTTTAACTTATTGCTTTCTTTAAAAAATGCAGGCACAATTCAAAATGGTGAGTGTATCACCATACACAAGCTCCTGTATGCGGCCCAATTTAAAATGGTGAGCATATCACCATGCACACTCTCCTGTATGCAGGCCAGATTAAAATGATGAGTGTATCACCGTACACTCACTCTGCCCAATTGGTGTCCGGCCCAATTTAAAATTGTGAGCATATCACCATACACTTGTTATTCACTTTCTCCATATGAGCCCAATTTAAGATGGCCGCCGTGCATTGTAATACATTGCTGCATGTGTCATTCTCCCCGCCTTGATGTACTCGAGGCAGTCCGCACGGCTTGACCTGAATACATGCGCGAGCAACTGCTCGTTATCCAACTCCTCCACAGGACTCCGCTTGCGATCCGACTCCCCCATGCAGCTCAGGGCTAAATTTGCTGCCAGCATAGCCAAAAGTCTACAATCAACTTTTTTTTTAATGTTGATTAAGCCACCAAGGAGCCCTCAGTGTGGTGCTGCGCAAAAACCTGGTGATCTCTTGCTCGTCGGCGCTGGATAGCAAAGCTGGATGCAGGACAGACCTTGTGACTGCTCCTGCTCCGGTGGTCTCTCTCTCTCACTAACCAACTGTTTTTCCTAGAACCCTCTCAACCTTTTCTCCCACAGCAGTGCACCCACACCATTCCACCTGCATCCTGCCACTCCCTAGTCCCAAGATGCGGAATTTATCAATAAGGGTCCTCGGGTCTCTGTTGTATCCTAGCAATGTGTCCTAGCAACGTGTCCTACATTCTTTCCTTGGTTACCAGCTTCAGAGTGTTCTGGAGCTGGACCAGAGAAGAGGAGACAGTTGCTGAAGACAGGACGTGTTGGGGGTTGTTCTTATGAACTTGAATAAAGTTTCTACTTAAAATAACTTGTCTGTGCCTCTTAAAAGTGGCGACGAGGATGGGATGTATTTCCCAGGAGGACGGACAGGTTATGTAATGCTGCATGCTGGATTTTGTCAACCCCCAACAGCGAAAACTGATTAAACTGTCGATGGAATTTTTATTGCTGTCCTGCTAACACTTTTTACAAGAACGCATTCTTCAAGTCTAAAGCAAAGGAAAAGATTGGAGTGTCCTGCCTGGAGTTCCATCTGAACCTGGGTACATACAAAAGAAACTGAATAGCAATTAAATGAGCAAGGAGCACCGATTAGTTAAACTCGGTAAGAGTGTGACTCTGCTAACTGGTGCTGCGTGCGCACAAACTATACATCTAGCGCTCTACTGCACTTGTGGTGGATTACATGTTGAATGTTGGCGTTTCTGGGAAGTTGTAGTTTCAGCTGAGGTGCGTGGTGGCGAGAGAAAGGAAGCGCATTGCCAAAGAAAGGAAGCGCATTGCCAAAATGCATGGAAACAGTGTCACAACTTATCATTATCAAGCTTCTGTGTAAATGCCGGCTTGCGGAACTCAGTCTCAAGTCTACTGTTGCTGTTGGGACTGGAGCTGTGTTGTCGACGCCCTGCATCAACTTGTTAGCATTTGAAAAGCTGTGTGGTCAACGTCCTGCATCTACTTGTTAGCATTTGAAAATTGACTCGCCTGCTGCCACTCGTGTGCCTTGCATCTGGTTGTGTGCGTCATTGCGGCCATCCCTTCATGGAACTTGTGAATCTTGCGGCCATTCTGCTACGGAACTCCTGGGATCTATACAGGTCACAAGCGCGCAATGCAGTGTGGGTACTGCACCGCGTTGTGACATGCAGCGTAATTGACGTTTCTCGAGTAACAGTGTGTGGTTACCATGACAACCTGTTACAAACGCGGCTATGCGATCCTGAAACCGGCATGCTAAGGGATTAAAAGTCATATTATCAGCAGACACAGACTAAATGGACTGATTTGCACAAGACAAGGAGATTGTGTCTATCGAGTGCAACTGTGAAGATTGTTGCTGCTACCACGGCATAGACTACGGTGACTACTTTAATTGTGTTAGTTTTTTTTTTTCTTGTTTCTTTATCTTCTGATTTAGAGTGACTGTTATATTATTAATGCTTCATAGTTGCACAAAACATACATTATTAATGTTTCATGATTGCACAAAACACTTGTAGTGCACAGAACGTGGAGTATATATAGCATTGGTCACGAATACGTTTACATAAGTGTTATTGCAGCTAAGAGATATTCATTAATATGGACATGTCATCCATCATAGCGCCGCCAAAGTTCTTACAAAGTCCTGGTGAACCCACCTTACCGTGGGAAGATTGGATAGAGTCCTTTGAGACCTACTCAGAGGCCATTGGTGGGGAAGATTGAATAGTTTCCCGGAAGGTGGCGCTACTTAAACACAACTTAGGAATAGAGGGTAGGAAGGTATTGAAAACTCTACCTATTAATACGGACAAGAGACAAATCATTCTGGAAGAAAAGACTAGCGAAGGTGAGAGTAAAGAAAAGGGGGAGGATGTAGTTGTACATTACGATGAGACAGTTACCATCGATGAGTATGA
Organism: Calotriton arnoldi; assembly: GCA_963921515.1. Classification (NCBI taxonomy): domain Eukaryota; kingdom Metazoa; phylum Chordata; class Amphibia; order Caudata; family Salamandridae; genus Calotriton; species Calotriton arnoldi. Next base: position 1,705,880 of record CAWUFW010003562.1, read on the forward strand.
TGAGGTAATCAAAGCATTAGAAGAAAACTATGGCAAAAAGGTTAGTATAGTAGTAGAAAGGCACAAGTTTTTCTCCCGATCTCAACTCCCCGGGGAGTCTGTAGAGCAATATATCTCCGTATTAAGAACTGTAGCTGCCACCTGTAAATTCAGAGTCCTACATGAGGAGATCATAAGGGATCAATTTATAAATAGAACGAGCAATATTAAAATTCAAGAAAGATTGCTAGATATGAAGGATCCTTCCCTACAGAAAACCATAGAAGTGGCAAGGCGGGTCGAGAATACTTCTAAGTATGTCAAAGAGTTAAGTTCAGAGAAAGCTGTCACAACCAAAGTATGTACTTTAGAGAAGAATCCATCAAAAAAGGATAGTAATATTAAAACCTTTATACCTAAAAACAACAAGGTGTGTTACAGATGTGGTAGTACGAGACACACTGCGTATTCTGATAAGTGTTTTGCAATCAAAGAGAAGTGCTATAAACGCAAAAAGATTGGTCACTTAGCACGCATGTGTAAGGCCGGATTGTTGTCAAATTCAAAATGGAAGCGCCCTGTGAATGTAATCAGAGAAAATTATTCTGAGGAGGACAATTCCGACAATGATGGGGAAGTAGAAGTAATGGTTATTTGTGACAATGCTGTCAATGAGGTACCGGAGGGCTATAATCCTCCCAAATGTGATCTAGGTATAAATGGTACTAATATAACTGTTTGGGCAGACTCTTGCTCCCCTTATACCATCATAGATAAGATCATGTGGGAGAAAGTGGGGAGTCATCTATTGAGCCCACCAGATGTTGAACCGGTAGGGTACTGTGGTGGTAAACTTCCTTTGTTAGGTTTTTTCAGGTGCACTTTGTCTCACAAAGGCAAGGTTGCTACTAGCAAGGTATATGTGGTGGAAAAAGGGAGAGCATTGCTTGGGTGGTGCAAGCAAAAAATGTTAGACATAACATTAGACCCTAACCACCCACAACAAGTCCTGACCACTGAGGACAGTGAGAAGACTAAGTGGAGTACCAAATTTCCAAAATTATTTTGGGAAAAGTTGGGGTGTTTAGAGAAGTTTAAACACCGCATTGTACTTAAGCCCAACAACGTTCCATGTGTGCATAAGGCGAGAAGCGTACCCTTTACTCTTAGAGAAAAGTTAAAAACCGAGTTGCAAAGGTTATGTGATGCACAGGTTATTGAGCCCATTGAATCATCTGTATGGCTTAGTCCGGTGGTCTTAGCACGCAAACCTGATGGTAATCTACGCATGTGCATAGATTTGAGAGATCTTAATCGCAACATTCTAGTTGATCGATACCCTTTACCCCACATCAACGAAATGGTGTCTTCTGTAACCGACGCTACCTACTTTTCTCTGATCGACCTCTCCAATGCTTACCATCAGATCAAACTGCATCCCACTTCAAGGCATCTCACCTCATTTATTACACCTGAAGGTGCCTTTCAGTTTATCAGAATGCCTTTTGGTCTGGCATCCGCCTCAGCGGTTTTCCAAAGAGTTATGTCTAAAGTTTTGGTAGGGTTACCCAAGGTATTAGTTTTCCAAGACGATGTGTTGGTGTGGGGGTCCAATCGTGTTGAACATGACTTGTTACTGACGAAAACACTACACAGGTTGCAAAATGCAGGTTTGACGGTAGGTGTCAAGAAATGCAAATTTGGTGTAAAGCAAATTGATTATTTAGGGCACACTTTATCCAGGGAAGGGGTTAAACCAAAAAAGAAGTTATTGGACGCTATTACCAATGCTCCTGCTCCTCATGACAAGGAGCAATTGCGCTCATTTCTAGGCCTTGCGGAATTTTATTCCAAGTTTGTTCTACATTTTGCTGACAAAGTCCACACACTTAGAATGTTAATGAAAAAAGGAGTCAAATTCGAATGGACAGATGAATGTCAACAAGCATTTATTTCCATCAAAGAACAAATTGTCAAGGCGGTTGTGCTGAAACCATTTAATCCATCTCATCTCAGTATAATTGTTGTGGAAGCTAGTGCATATGGTTTAGGAGCAGTGCTCATGCAAAAACATTTGGGGCATGAACGAGTGGTGGCCTTCGCATCTCGTACTCTTAAGGGTGCGGAGCCTACATACTCTGTCATTGAAAAGGAGGCTCTGGCCTGCTGGTGGGGGATGAACTACTTCAAAAATTACGTCTGGGGGACCCATTTTGAAATAAGATTTGACCACAAACCACTCATAGAGTTGTTCACTACCAGGGGAGCTGCAAAAGCTACCCCTAGGATTGCCAAATGGTTGTACAGGCTTCAAGGATATGAGTTTTCTCTCCAGTATGTTCCGGGCATTCGCAATGTAAATGGCGATTGTTTATCCCGTTTACCATTGGAATGTAATGATGATGATGATATCGACTGTAATGATGATTGTGTGGTAGCAAACGTAACTGAATCGTGTGATGGTGCCATATCCATTGATGAGTGGAAAGATGCGGTGACAACCGATCCCATTTTCATGGAGCTTATCGTTGAATTGTTGAATCCATCTAGTCCAAGTTATGTTCTTAAAAAACGATTTGGAGAGTTTTGGTCAGTCTGGTCAGAACTCTAGATGGTGGATGGTGTAATGTGCAGAAGTGGCAGATTAGTGGTTCCGGCAAGCTTGCAACCCAGACTACTAAAATTACTGCATGAGGGACACAGTGGTATGTCCGGAATGAAGAGGAAAGCCAGAGAGACATTCTGGTGGCCAGGAATGGCAAGAACATTGAGGAGCATGTAGGTGGGTGCATGGAATGCATGTGCAGTGACAAAACACATCGGGTAGAGGAATCACCTATCTCCTCTACTAATTTTCCTAACAGGGCATGGGAAAAGGTGACCATGGATATTTGTGGCCCATTTTCAGCCAAGGGAATAGTCAACAAATACGCCTTGGTGTTAGTTGACTACCATTCTAAATGGCCAGAGGTGGCATTCACTGGTGACATTAAGGCTTCTAATGTTATCGAATTTTGTGATCAAATATTTCGTAGGGAGGGGTGTCCTGATACATTGGTCACAGATAACGGACTGCAAATGAATTTAAGACATACCTCACCAAAATGGGTATTGTACACCACACCACATCTGTTTACAATCCCAGAGAAAACGGCCTTGTTGAGAGATTCAACAGAGTCCTGAAGGAATGTGTTCAGATGTCTGAAGGGTGTGGTGGAGATAGCAAGGAGGCAGTGAAAGAAATGTTGTGGAGTTAACGAACTACACCCCATTCAGTCACCAAAGAGTCCCCATTCAAACTCCTCAAAGGTAGGCATCCAGGTACGAGAGTTGCTCCCGGGTGGATGCTCAAAGGTTTTTCATGACCTGTGTGCTATAGGAGTCTAGAGTGTAGAGTTAAAAAGCACCAGGAAAGGTACGTGTGCAGACATAATGACAGATTAAAAAGGGGCAAACGCGTATTTGCTGTTGGAGATTGGGTGAGGACATACAGTGTGGGAGTTCAAAAGAGGGGTCTGTCTAAATGGTCAGTGCCCAAATGTATAACCAAAGTAGTTGGTAACAGTGTTTGGCTAAGTGATGGCAAGATGTGGAATATTCAAAGTATCACTTTGTGCAACGCTGTGGAAGTAAACGCTTGGTTGGAAAAGGCGGGTGACAATCAATTAGCAAAATGCAGTGATGATGTGAGTAATAACAAACGTGTCAGGAAGGTTCCAAATTGGCACAGTGATTATGTGACCCATTGATAATTATATGACTTATTAATATACTAAATGTTGTTTTAATATCAAGTATTCATTCAGTTTTGTTTTTACATTATTCTCCATTCATTGCTGTAACATCTTTACACTATTTCCTTGTGTTTTGTTTTATTATTAAAAAAGGGAGATGTGTTGTATCCTAGCAATGTGTCCTAGCAACGTGTCCTACATTCTTTCCTTGGTTACCAGCTTCAGAGTGTTCTGGAGCTGGACCAGAGAAGAGGAGACAGTTGCTGAAGACAGGACGTGTTGGGGGTTGTTCTTATGAACTTGAATAAAGTTCCTACTTAAAATAACTTGTCTGTGCCTCTTAAAAGTCTCCACTATTTCACGAATATTTATTGGCTTTGGGCTGAATAGGGGCTTCCTAAAGGGTTTAGGTCTTCCCATGCAGCAGGGGTTGCAAGGGCCTGTGTTACATCCCTGACAACCTATGATTTTACAAGGGAAGAGATGGGGATGAAGGGTTAGGCAGTCTCACTTTGCCGGCTCCTGGCTATTTGGTGCTAAAAGTTACCCTACCACCTCACCAGTTGAAAATCCATCTGCTGCCACTGAATACACTGTTGTATATGTGTCTTTAATAGAACTAGTTAGTTATTAGAATGTATTGTTAGGTTACCATAGAGATAGAATGTATTGTTATGTTTCCAGGTGATGTTAGCATTCCAGCCAGTACTGTTGCTGCTGCTGGAAGAGACACACCTGTTTCCTGTATGAAGATTAAAGGACATTTTGTACTATTACCTTTTCCTGATTAATTTACACTACAATTTGTGGCGACGAGAGTGGCGACGAGCTGGAGGACATCAACCCAACCTTGGATTACAAGTATTTCGTGATTCATTTCACTGAGGATACAAATTTCGGATTACGGTGTTATAAGCCGATAAAAAAGGATTTAAATACTGGCGGAAAGCTGTTAAACGACGGAAACTTCAAAAAGGTAAAACCTTCTTACCGAAGGATTATTTTTTGTGGTTTATTCAGCGTGGGATTTTCGATCCGCTGCAACTGTTGAACCGTTGAGGTATCCTGCATCTTTTGATGTAGCGCAGGATTCTACCGGCACTCGCGCTGCTTTCACTCGAGCTGTAGGCTGTGACGTGAGTGTGTGATCGTGCGCTGAAGGAAGGAGCGTCCTTCTACGTGCGCACGCGACGTAATTAACGAGGTCACGCAGCGTGACCTACAACAGAGGCCATTTTATTACAATTTCGTCAGTTTCACGTCGAGAGAGAGCGTATATTACACGCTAAAGAGCGAGCAACCACTCTATGGATCGCTTTTGAACAGGAAACAGGTGGGAAAGTCAAATACCTAATTGAATACGTATATTTAATAATTTGTCTTATTTTTAAGTGAAAGTTTTTTTTTTTGGTTGGTTTTTTTTCTGCCTCTATATAAAAAAAAAAAAAAAAAACAAAGATTGGAAGATAAAAAAAAAAATCCTTACTTTATTTTTTTTAGTAACTGACACAATGGCACAGCAAAATTTCACGATTAATCCACCACACAATTTTTGGATTTCTGGTCGTGAACCATCAATGAACTGGTCAGAATGGAAAGAATACTTTGAAAATTATATTGCAGCAATAGATGAAAATAAAAAAATGTCTGCAGACCAGAAAAAAAGAATTCTTTTACTTTCTTTAGGACCTATAGGACTAAAAACGTATAATAGAATGCCAAAAAGTACAGTTACGGGTGACGCAAATGCATTTTTAACAGCCTTACAAGATCTTGATAAATACTTTACACCCAAAGTGTGCATTGGTATCACAAGATATAAATTTTTCCAACGTAAACAACTTAAAGGAGAAGCAGTTGATGATTATATTGCGGAGCTAAAAAACTTGCTATTGATTGTAAATTCGGAACCAACCATGATGACTTTATAAGGGATCAATTAGTAATGCATAGTAATAATAGCACTATTCAAGATCGCTTGTGGATTAATGGTGATTCACCTTTAGAGGAAGTTGTCAATATAGTAAGGAAAGCAGAAATGTCTGGAAGATGCTCAACAGAGTTACAACATCCTGAAAAAGAGAATTCATGTGTTTGCAAAGTAAATAGTAAAAAAGTTGATTACAATAAGAAAACTGAGCAAAAAGGGAAATCATATAACACTGATTGGAAAAATAATAAATCTGATTGGAAATGTTATCGATGTGGTAGTAAGGACCACTTAGCCTACAGCAAAACGTGTCCTGCCATCAGACAAAAGTGCATGAACTGTGGATTAATGGGTCATTTTTCAAAGTTCTGCCGTAGAAAGAACTTTAAAGTTAAATGCGTTCATGAAAATAAAAGCTCTGATAGTAGTGAAGAAGAAGAGAACAAAGATGAACATGGGAGTGTCTTAAATCTTACAGAGAAGAAAAGATTAGTACTCAATATCGTCGACGAGAACTGTAGAGGGAAACCAGAGTGTAATATGTCCATTGGTGGAGTTAGAGTAAAAATTTATGCAGATTCTGGTTCACCTTTTACCATCGTAAATGAAGGAATTTGGAGAGATAAATTCATATCAAAAATAGGAGAGTTTTTATCACCTCCTGACATTAATCCAGAAAGTTTTACAGGTGAAAAAATTGACATTATTGGCTATAGATGGTTATCTTTTGCATTTAAAGGCAGACGTGCAAGAGGAAAGTTGTATGTAGCAAAAAACGGACCATCAGTTCTAGGCTGGCATGACCAAGGGAACTTACATATTGTTTTAGACCCTAATAGTGTGGACCAAGTTCTATTAATGGATGAGGGTATCTCTACCGGCAAAGAAATGGAAAAGAAATTCCCAAATGTTTTTAAAGAACAGTTAGGTGCACTGGATGGTTTTGAACACAAGATCGTTCTGAAACAAGATGCTAAACCTAAGATACATAAAATGAGGATGGTACCCATGATGATACGAGATGACGTTTCCAAAGAACTGGAGCGATTGAGAAACATGGATGTTATAGAACCGGTAGAGAGCTCTGACTGGATTTCTCCGGTTGTAGTAGCAAGACGGAGCAACGGAAAAATCCGTTTGTGTGTTGACTTACGTTATGTGAATAACAATATACTTATTGACCGTTTTCCTTTGCCTAAGATAACAGAAATGGTTTCATCCCTTAAAGGTGCCTCTTGGTTCTCAACCATAGACCTTTCAAATGCATACCACCAGATACTTTTATCAGAAGAGTCCAGGAAATTCACAGCTTTTATTACACCATTTGGGTGCTTCCAATACAAACGCATGCCATTTGGTTTGGCCTCAGCCGCGGCCGTATTTCAAAGGCTGATGCATAATTTATTTGGCAAAGAAAAAGGGGTGTTATTCTTCCAAGATGATATCTTGATTTTTGGTAGTGAAAGAAATCAGTATGACGAGAGGTTACAGAATGTTTTAGAAATTTTAAACAAGAAAGGTTTAACAATTGAATTAAGTAAATGCAAATTTGCAGAAAGAAGTGTGTCATATTTAGGCCACATTATAAGTGTAGAAGGTGTTAAACCAAAACCAGCTCTAATTGATGCCATTGCAGGTCTTCCGTCACCCACCAGTAAAGATGAAGTTAGATCTTTTCTGGGAATGGCGGAATACTGTGCAAAGTTTATCCCAAGTTTTGCTGGTAAGGTTTTTAACATTAGACAACTCTTAAAAAACATGTAAAGTTTTGTTGGGATTCACTATCTGAAGAAGAATTCCAATACATTAAAGAATTTCTAGAAAAAGTACCTCATTTAAAAAGTTTTGATCCCAATTTAAATTCCTATGTTACTGTAGATGCAAGTAATAAAGGCCTAGGAGCGGTTCTTTCTCAAAAAGATAACCAAGGAAAAGAAAACATTGTTTTATTTGCATCGAGATCGATTTCACCCACTGAGGAAAAGTACCCCATAATAGAAAGGGAAGCTTTAGCGTGTGCCTGGGCACTAGACCACTTTAGAGCATTTATTTGGGGAAAACCAGTTGTGGTTTGTACTGACCACAAACCATTGATTAAATTACTCTCCACAGAAGGTATTTCATCTGCATCATCCAGATTAGCGAGATTGTCCATGAGAATGAAGGATTATATATACACAATGGTTTATCTTCCGGGTAAAGAAAACTTAATTGCGGATTGCCTTTCAAGGTTACCCAATCCATTAGAGACATGTGAAGATGACACTTGGAGTGATTACAAGATTGCTTTAGTACATGATTCTGGTATCTCTGCTTTAGACCGTAAGGATTGGAGTGAGAAACACTTGTTAGACAAAGTGTTATTAGACGTTGTCAAATACATGTCGGAAGGGTGGCCTAAAAAAGAGTTTCTGTCAAAAGATTGTAGAGCATTTTGGGATGTTAGATCAGAGTTATCCTTGGATAATAACATAGTTTTCAGAGGTTATAAAGTTATTCCACCAGTGGGCTTGAGAAATTGGGTTTTGAGTTTATGCCATGAGGGACATTTTGGGGTGGTAAGGACAAAGAATATAGTAAAAGAAAAGTTTTGGTGGCCTTCCATAGACAAAGCTGTTGAAACTTTTGTAGACAACTGTGTTGTATGTTCTGCAGCAGATAAGACTTTCAGCACTCTGAGACCTCCCATGTCTATAGGTGACGTTCCGAATCAACCGTGGGATAATGTTGCAATTGACATAATGGGTCCTATTGGTGAGTTAAAGGAATATATTATTGTCTTAATGGATCTTTTCACCAAATGGCCTATTATTGAGATTGTGAGTAGGGCTGATACGGATACTGTTTTAGAATTTCTTGATAGTTCATTGTGGACCCACTGTGGTCTACTGATATTAGTACATCGAGTTGCCAGGATTTAGATGTATCTAGTGGCCATAATGCCGGTAATGAGAGATCTGAAATGGTTGAGGAGAGGGGTGGAAGGAAAAGGAATTTACCTTCTTGGTTGAAGGATTTTGTTGTTGGATAATATTGGAACCTTGCAAAATATGTATTCATTTTTTTATATTTATTTATTTATTTATTTTGGTTATGTTTTCTCTTTTCTCCTTGTAGGGAGGAGTGGTGGTAAGTTTATATCTATTGTTATTCGCTAATATAAAAAAGGGGATGTGTTGTATATGTGTCTTTAATAGAACTAGTTAGTTATTAGAATGTATTGTTAGGTTACCATAGAGATAGAATGTATTGTTATGTTTCCAGGTGATGTTAGCATTCCAGCCAGTACTGTTGCTGCTGCTGGAAGAGACACGCCTGTTTCCTGTATGAAGATTAAAGGACTTTCTACTATTACCTTTTCCTGATTAATTTACACTACATACACATTCACAAAAATATGGTTGAAGAATCTTTCTCTTCTAGAATGTAAATAAATTCCAGATACACAAAGAAGATTGACAATGTTTTCTGTCAAGGGCATGCATACAATGTCGTTTACACTACAGGGCTGTAGTACTGCACTTAATCAATAAAGAACAATGAAAATATGCTAATTGAGAAAAACATTGTAATTGCACATAAAACTACACAATAAGATGTGAAATACAAGGTCAGTACAATGCAGCAATCGAATAAATATTTTGTTCTGATAATGGCTTTTAGAAACACAAATAAATAATTTTTAAAACTGTTAAAGCTGCAAAGCCCCATAAGGCGTCGGGTGTGCGTGAGAGCGCACATGCACACACGGTGGGCCCGTGAATGGCCTTGAAAAAATCAACTCCATTTGAGACACCGGCATACATGTGAATCCGGATAATTATGAAGGCCTACGAGCAAATACAAATGCATTCATGCTGATTTCAATCTTCTTCTTATAAATATAGATAAAAAAACAGCATGTGATGTTGTTGGCACCAGTTCGGCAGTTATTTTGCAGTGGTGACAAGAACTATAAAATTGGCTGGTTAAGAAATCCATATGAAAAGCCATAGACTTTGGAACTCAGCTAACTTAAATACATAATAAAGTCATTATATTTTTAGCATACCATTATAAGGTGATAACTGTAAAGTTCTTGTTCTAAGCATGTCAGAATGATCTTTTACTTAGCATAGCACAGACCCGCGGTCTAGTCTGTAAACTACTTTTTAGTGCATTCTGTCCCTGATTTAGAGGAGGGTGATAACGGGACATGAACCTAAGAACCCATATGTTCTCCTGAAGCATCTTCAAGGCATAGGATTGTAGTGTTTTTGAGGTGGCAAATGCAGCAGATCCATAATAATGTGGAAAAAAGTGCAGGCACAGACTCGCATAATTCCAGTAGCCCTAGGACTACTGAATCAGTGTCTGTGCCGCCAACAGTAGGAGTCTCTCAGATTGATAAATCTTTCTGATGTGGGAATGACTTTGACACATGGTGGCCCTGCACAGAACTCTGTAAAAATGATCCCCATGCACCGCATTCTGAACAGGTGCAGCACCAAGGCTGGGATCACACAGAGCCTGATGGGCACACATTCAAAGTCTTTGTGAAGAGGTTGGCTGCTGTGTATCTGTCTGGAGCATAGCTACTTAGGTTGTGGTGCGGCTTCTCTAAATAACAATGACCTACTAGGTTACTGAAATTTCTCAATACATGGAAAACTAAAAAATCCAACACAGGTGCTGACGTAGAATATCACCTAAGTGAGAATGATGTCAGAACTTGCATTTTCAATCACTCTTCCTTCTAATACGTTTCTCTCAGTGAGTTAAGCACCTGCTCTAGAGAGCTGTCTGTAACCTACATGTCACTCACGTCCTCAGTGTACATACTCTGCGAGTGATAAAGTTGTTTTTTCGTATAGTTTTTATTGCCATTTCCAAATATACAGTAACAGTAGTGGACCAAATATCGTATAACATCTTCAATTGCAAGCAGATCATGCAAGAAAAACCAACTCCCTCCACCCCTCCTCCTCAATCAATCAATCAATCAGGGGTTTATAAAGCGCGTTACCCACCTGTGAGGGTCTGAAGACGCTTGGGGGGGGTGCAGCTCCGGATCAGTTGAAGAGCCAGGTCTTGAGGCTCTTCCTGAAGGTGTGCTGAGTGGGGGAGCGTCTGATGTTGACTGGGAGCTCGTTCCAGGTCTTTGCTGCGACGTAGGAGAAGGCTCTTCCGCCTGCTCTGGTTCTGCGGATGCGTGGGGTCTCTGCCAGGGCGAGGTCGGTGGAGCGGAGGTTCCTTTTGGGTACGTGGAAGGAGACTCTTTCGTTGAGGTATTTGGGTCCGATGTTGTGGAGAGATTTGTAAGCACGGGTCAGTAGCTTGAAGGTTACTCCCTTCTCGATGGGGAGCCAGTGGAGGTCTCGTAGGTGCTGGGTCATGTGCTCGTGTCGTGGGGTTCCGAGGATGAGTCTGGCTGCGGTGTTTTGGATGGTTTGGAGCTTGTGTAGCAGGGTTTTGTTGATTCCGGCGTAGAGGGCGTTGCCGTAGTCCAGTCTGCTGGTTATGAGTGCGTGGGTGACAGTCTTTCTGCATTCGGGGGGATCCACTTGAAGGTCTTGCGGAGGATGCGGAGGGAGTTCAACAGGTGGAGGCGACGGCGTTGATCTGGCGGGTCAAGGTGAGGGAGGAGTCTAGAATGATGCCGAGGTTCCGGGCGTGGTCCGTCGGGGTCGGTGGGTTTCCAAGGGCAGGGGGCCACCAGGAGCTGTCCCACACGGTGGGTGAGGGTCCGAGGACGAGGACCTCTGTCTTCTCCGAGTTCAGTTTTAGGCAGCTGTCGCTCATCCAGGCTGCGACGTCTTTCATTCCTTCTTGGAAGCTGAGTCTGGTGTCATCGGGGTTCTTCGTGAGAGAGAGGATGAGCTGGGTGTCGTCGGCGTAAGATACTATGCTGAGCCCATGCTGTCTGACGATGGCGGCGAGGGGGGCCATGTAGATGTTGAAGAGCGTGGGGCTAAGCGAGGATCCTTGGGGTACTCCATAGTTGATCTCTGTAGGTTCGGAGAGGAAGGGAGGGAGTCTGATCCTTAGGGTTCTGCTGGAGAGAAAGGAGCAGATCCAGTCGAGGGCGGTTTCTCGCATACCGGCGTCGTGGAGGCTGGCTGCGAGAGTGCGGTGTGAGACGGTGTCGAAGGCTGCGGAGAGGTCTAGTAGGATGAGGGCCGCAGTGTGGCCCTGGTCGAGTAGCATGCGGATGTCATCAGTGGCGGCGAGGAGGGCGGTCTCGGTGCTGTGGTTGCTGCGAAAGCCGGACTGGGAGGAGTCGAGGATGGCGTTCTCTTCGATGAAGGTGGTCCCTGGGCGTTGATGAATCTCTCGGTGACTTTGGCTGCGAAGGGAAGAAGAGAGATGGGCCGGTAGTTGTTCAGGTCCGTTGGGTCGGCCGAGGGTTTCTTGAGGAGGGGCTTGACCTCTGCCCGCTTCCAGTCGTCATCGGGGAAGATGCCGGATTCGAGGGAGGCGTTGATGGTCCGGCCTAGTTCGGGTGCTATGGCGGCGGCGGCTCTGTGGTAGATGTGCGGTGGGCAGGGGTCCGTGGGTGCTCTTGAGTGGGTGTTCTTCATGGTCATGGTGGTGTCTTCAGTGGTGGAAGGTTTCCAGGTGGTGATGGTCAGCTGGTTGTCGGTGGTGGAGAGGGGGGTGGTGTCTGGAGTCTGTTCGCTGAAGTTGTCGTAGAGGGCCTTGATTTTCAGGTGAAAGTAGGAACTGAGCTTGTTGCAGAGGTCCTGAGATGGTGTGACGTCCGTGGCTTCGCTGGGGGGTTTGGTGAACTGCTGTATGACGTTGAAGAGTTCTTTTGCGTTACTTGAGTTGGTGTGGATTTTGTTCTTGATAAAGGTCTGCTTGGTGGCTCTTATGCGCTGGTGGTATTCATTCATGGCGTTCCTGTAGTTGTTCTGGTCTTCGGTGGTTTTCCTGGTCTGCCAGAGTTTCTCGAGGCGTCTGCAGGAGCGCCTGGCTTCTTGGAGGTCAGTGGTGAACCAGGCGGCCTTCAGGGGGCGTTGTTTGATGGGGTGGCGGAGGGGTGCGTGCTTGTCAGCGCAGCCGGAGATCCAGCGGTGTAGTTCTTTGGCTGCGGAGTTGGCGTTGGTCGTGGCGGAGGGGAGGGGTCGTGGAGGAGGGTGGTGTTGAGGTGTTCCTCTGTGATCTTGCTCCAGTTCCTTCGTGGCGGGCGTGGGTTGGGTTTGGGTGCAGTGGTAGTGTTGAAGGTGAAGTGTACGCAGTGGTGGTCTGTCCAGAGGGGCTGCATGGTGTGGCTGAAGTGGATGTTTGTCCCTCCTGCGAAGATGGGGTCGAGGGTGTGTCCAGCTCTGTGGGTGGGGGTGGTGACGAGCTGCTTCAGTCCGAGGTTGGTGAGGTTTTCAAGGAGGGTGGTGGAGTCGGGGTCGCTGTGGTTGTTGAGGTGGAAGTTCAGGTCTCCGATGAGGATGTAGTCCATGGAGGCGATGGCGTGGGGTGCGAAGAGGTCGGCAATGGTGGGGGCGGAAGAGGCGCGAGGCCCGGGAGGTCTGTAGACGTGGGTCCCACGCAGCGTGGTTCTGGGGCTGGTTTGGATCTGGAAGTGGAGGTGCTTTGTGTTGGAGAGGGGGTCGCTCGTGCTGGAGGTGGAGAGTCGGAGGGAGCTCTTGTGTGCGATGGCGAGTCCTCCTCCTGGGCGGTGGGGGCGGTCTTTTCTTTGGATCTTGTATCCGTCGGGGATGGCGGTGGCGATGTTGGGGGCGGAGGTGGTGTTGGTCCATGTTTCCGTGAAGAAGGCGACGTCTGGCGTGAGGGTGTCGAGCAGGTCCCAGATCTCCATGGCGTGTCTGTGGAGGGAGCGCACATTGAGGAGGATGCACGTCAGGGCTTCGGTGGTGCAGGCGTCCGGCGTGGGTTCAGCGGTCATGGGGGGGCTGTTGATGGTGAAGGATTGTCGGCAGTGTCGGCAGGAGAACTGGCCATGGGTGGTGTTCAGCGTCGATCTCTGGCAGTTGTTGTTTCTTCCGGGCTGTTTCTTTCATGCTTAGAATATCTTATACAGTGACAATATGCACACAGTATGGCATCCGTAGAACTCACCCCAGGTCGATGATCCACATTAGAAACACACATCTTAAGATAAAGTATTAGGATTTAGGCGTCCCCCTTTGGAGGGCCCCATCATATCAGTAAGTAGTGGCAGTATTACCCCGATCTATGGCGGCAGCTCATCCGGCAGTGTTAGTAGCTCAGTTAGCAATTTCCGCCCAGGCCCTCATATCATCTTTAAGTTTTTCATCGGGACTCGTCTTTTTCATGTGACACCCCTCCGCATTTATCCATTCAGCCATGTCCTTTAGCCAGTCTGCAAGTTCCGGCTGTTTTGGAGACAACCATCTTATTACAATCCTACGTTTAGCCAACGTCAGCCCAAGGACAAGGAATTTCCTGCTTAATTTTTTCTTCTTTCTATGGGGAATATGCCCCAGCAGGCACCAGGACATCTCCCTGAGGATCCCCCACCCCGTGGCCGCATTCAGTCAGGTCAACACTGATTGGCAATAATTATCTAAGTTTGGGCATCTCCATAGTATATGTAAGAAATCGGCCTCACGCCCCCCACATTGGGGGCAATCCGCTGATCGCTCCGGGTTCATGGCATGTAATCTATTGGGAGCAAGATATACCTGATGAATCAAGTTATATAGCAACAGTTTGAACCACGCATTGGTGGAAGTGGTTTTTACCCCCTTGTGTATTGCCCCCCAGGTACCCGACATGAGGGGCTTCTCTATGTGTGCCTCCCATTTACATTGCACCGCTAGTGCATTGATAGGAGCATCCTCCCTCAGAGCCCTTTATATATGTGAAACTAGTTTCTTGCCCCCAGCCATGTCCAACAAGACTTCCAGGGTCTTGGAGGCCTGCGGCGCCTCCGTGAATATCAGCCAGATCTCCCACAACGTTGCCGCTATTTTGGCAAATTGTAGGAACTGCTCCTCACTGAGCGGAAACACTTCTATGGTGTCAGCCAGAGTAATAAACTGAAAGTTAGGGTATAGATCTCTCAGCTTGTCGCAGCTGCCTTTACGCCATTTTTGAAGGGACATGGTTCGTTTTTGAATGGGCATAGTGCCCAAATACTCATGTCCAGGGCATACGGAGCCCTTTTCAGTACAGCTTTAAATGCTCACTCCCAAGCCCCGCTGATCATTCGAACTGCATAGGGTAGTTGCTCTGGGACCCTCAACCCCATCATCAGAATTTCAAGCAGAGGATATACATCACATGTGCCCCGCAACAGTCTGCAATCCCAGTTATCGTCGTCATCTAGCCAATGTACTGCATGTTGGAGCTGCAAGGCCAGATAATAATGTTCAAGGCATGGCACGTCCAGTCCCCTCCTCCGCCAGGTGCATTGCAGTGCCACCAGTCTGAGTCTTCTCCTCCCAGTGTCCCACAGTAACTCCACAATCAGTTTATCCAGATCATTAAAGATCCATCTAGGTATGTCAATCAGGGTTCCCTGGTAGACGTACAAGCACCTGGGGAGCATTGCCATCATTACCAGGGCGATCTTACCCATCAATGAGAGTTGAAGTGTGTTCCAAAGTTTTAGGTTGTCCAGTATCCTACCTATGTTTGCCTCCTCGAAGTCCTGACTGAGCCACATGAGTAATTCAGATTCCCAGATAACTGACCATTTTAGTTTCCCAGAGGCGATCTAGAGGCGGCAGAGCTTGTCCCGGCCTCCGTGCCCATATGCCCAAAGGAAACAACTTGGATTTGCTGCAGTTCACATGTAATCAAGCATGCTCCCCAAATTCGGTCAGAACTGCCAGCTTCGCAGGTATATTAATGCGTCATCCGCATAACGGGATTCCACGTGTGTGGTCTCCCCAATCTGGATGCCCCACCCTCGTAGCACCACTCTTAGGTGGCAAGCCAGCGGCTTCATTGAGAGCAAAGAGCAGTGCAAAAGGGGGTACCCCTGCCGCGACTCCCTATTCAGCACCAAGCTCTGTGATATCATTCTCCTTACTCACACCCTTGCTGTGGGGGCACTGTACAGTAGCTGTACCTACTTTATATAACGTCCCTCAATGCCTACCTTACGTAACACCTCCCACAGACACTCCCAAGATAGGGAATCGAAAGCTTGTTCTATGTCAAGTAGGGCAAATGCATATTGGTCATCCTGCAGCGTTGGTGAATGAAATATCAGTGACAGTCATCGTAGGTTACACAGAGTATTCCTATTCGGGATGAACCCGCACTGGTCCTCCGCTATCAGCCGAGGTAGGTGAGCCAGCAGTCTAGTGGCTAACATCTTACTGAGGATTTTTACATTTATATTGAGCATTGATAATGGGCGGTAGGAGGACGCCACCAACCTGTCCCTATTGGGCTTAGGCAACATCACTATAATTGCCTCCCTCATTGATGCCGGAAGCAGCCCCTTTCCGTGTAAACTTCTAGTAGTTGCTCGACTGTGTCTCCCAATCTGGCCTGATAGAACTCGACCCGTAGGCCGTCTCCACCGGGGGCCTTGGCCATCTTTAATGCCTTTATTGCTGCTATTATCTCATCCTTAGCAATGAGGGTGTCCAATCTGTCCCTGTCTTCGCTAGTTATAGCTGGCATCTTGATCGTAGCCAGGTATGATATCGCTGCTCGAGGGCACCCGACACCCAGTGACGCATATACTTCTTGGAGGTGTTCCGTAAACACCTCAGCAATTTTCTGTTGCGAGGATACCATACGTCCCTGCCGGTTATGGAGCCCCACTATCGGTGGACTTCTATTTTTACCTTTGATTAGCATGGCAAGCATCTGGCTAGCCTTATCACCCTCTCTATGTAGTCTCCTCCTGAAATTCAGATGCATGAATTTATCTAGCCTGTCCCAGGTGTCCAGCAGTTCTTTTTACAGTCCTGCCATGCTGGTAAATTGAGGGGCCTCTCAACCACTTCCCTTTCTAGGGGACCTAGTAGTTTCTGTAGGCTATCCAGAGTTTTGGTGAGTTGCTGTTTGACCTCATATGTTATTTTCATACATTCACCTCTCAGGACGACTTTCATTGCATCCCAGTCCATGGCACTAGTGGACGCACTGCCCCAATTTTCAGTAAAATAGTGATCTAGCACCTTTGCCACTTCGTCCGCAAACAGCTGGTCTGTCAACGCCTCCACACTCATTCTCCATAGGGGCACCGCAGGCACCTGCACATGCATACGGAAAGTGACCATATAGTGGTGAATGATCTGAAATATACCGAGCCAGGTAGGTAACATGTTCCACCCACTGTAGGGACATATCCGTTACTAGACAGCAATCAATACGACTATATGTCCCTGTAGCGGGTACATCACAGGAGTATATCTACTCTGTGAATGGCGTGTTCTCCAAGCGCTTTGAAGTCCCAGATCTTTCATCAATTCCTGCAGTGCACCTGTCATCGCTGGTTTAGTGTCTACCTTTGGGGAGGTAGCGATTAATCCTACCATCTAGTACACAATTAAGGTCCCCAGCCATAACTATGGCCATGCGCACATGTTCTAGGTTGGCATGCAACACAGTACCAACAAATGCGGGATCATCCACGCTTGGTGCCACACATTCACCAGACACACTTTTCTAGCATCTAGCGTCCCGGTAACTATCAAATATTAGCCTTCGGGTCTGTTTTCAGCTCCTGAGCAACAGAGGGAACCCTGGCTGCCACCCAAATCATAGCCCCTCTAGCATAGCTGGAATATGTAGTAGCGAATATCTGCCCCTGCTATCTGCACTGTAGGTAGGGCAAGCAGGTTCCCCACGTGTGTGTTTCCTGTAGAAAGGCCGCCAAAACCCCATAGCGACACAGATAAGAGTGCACTCTCTTCTGATTAATGTAGTGGCCCAGTCCTCTAACGTTCCAGGCCATGAATTTCCAATCAGAAGCCACGAGTAGCTATAATGTCCGGCAGCCACGCCCCAGTGTGCAGTCCACTGTCATTCAAACCACCACCTCCCAGCCTTGACTCGTAGGTCATGTAGTCAGAACCTGATTCTCCCCATAAAACGAAACCAACGTCCGGACCTTGGGCCAACCCCCCTCCCATAGGCAGTGAATCCAAACTTGAAGGCCTCCCCAACTTGGCCAACACCCAGGGCCCACCACCCCATCCCCCTAAAGAGGCTACAGCCTCCTCAACAGTAAGTGCAGCTTGCATAGGACCTGACTTCCCACCAGGCCAGTGAGGCTGAGGCACTCACCCCGCCCACCATGACCGTGGCCCGTATTGAACTCCTGCCAACAGTGTATTCATAGCTCCTATCGAAACAGTGCTTCTGAGACTTAAGGGGTCAAGTCACCCCCACACCCATCCCCCCGCATACGGCATCACCCATCCCGTCCCTGATCATCCTAGCACAACAACAGTGGGCGTAAATTAACATGAAGAACAACAGAGTACACTCAAGCGAATATTCAGTCCACAACAGTTAACAGTGCTGAGGGCCTGTGCTCACTGCACCATCACCCCAGGTCCCAGTCTGAGGCATCACTCCTGTATTCCCTGGCATTTCTATGGAGCGAGAAGGGCTCCAGAGTGTCCGGCATGCAATTGGAGTAAGCCAGCATGCCATCCTGGCAGACAAAAATTCTACCAGTGCGGCCGGCACCCGAGTCCGGCAGGGAGTCTCTGGAGTGCCGATGAGCCGGTGGACCCCGCCTCAGCATCCCAGATCTCTTATGAGCACGATTTTGAGTATGCTGCCGAGGTCTGCAGCCCAAGGTATCCAACAAGTCATTAGCCTCCACAAGGCTTGTGAAGAAATATGCATTACCATTGTGTTGAACTCTGAGTTTCGCCGGGAACATAAGGCTATACTGCATACCACTAGCCTTTTCTTCATTGTCCAAAAGTCTTTTCTTCGGTCCTGTACCGTACGGGTATAGTCCAGGAAGATCATGATGCTCTGACCATCGAATTTGGGTGTGCCATGCGCCCTAGCATGCTGCGGGATCGCATCACAATCTTTGAAATTGAACAAGCGGGCTATATTTGCGTGCAGTGGTGCACCAGGTTTGGGTGGAGGGGCCAACACCCTGTGTGCCAGCACAATTGTAAAGAGTCTTTTGGGCAGCAGGGTGTTTACGATCCAATCTTGCATGAAGAGCTCCATTGATTGACATTCTGCCTTCTCAGGAAACCCCACGAGGCAGATGTTATTCCTCCTGGAGCACCCTTCGGCATCTTCCCCCTGCGCTTCCCGGCGTAGGGACAGTGCCTGCAGTTCTGACACCGTTTTCTGTAGGGTGGCCACCTCAGTCTGCAAGGTTTGTTCATCCTTTTCAGTAGTCGTGACCCTGTCAGATATTTTTCGAAAGTCGGCATGAAGCAATCCCACTTCCAGCGTCACTGTGTCTATTTTTGCAAGGGTGAGATCCCTGGATCCCTTAATTTCTGCCAGTATCTCTGCCATCGTGGGGGTCCCCTGGTCCCCTAGAGGGGCCTGTAACACTGGGTCCCCGGCCGTTCCCTCAGGCTGCAGGGGTTGTGCATAATCATCCATTTTATTAGCCTGCTCTGTCTTTGCTCCCTTGTCTTTGGCCATGATGTGACAGCAGGATCTCGCACACAGCAGGGGAGAAGCAAATCTGCAATGGTGCAGCACCTGGAGAACTAATATCCCCACAACTGTGGGGGCCAAAATCAGTAACACAGCCAGCGTGGTACTCACTGCGAAATCCGTGGCCCTCCTGCCCCATCCGTTGTACTACAGTGGCTTGACTTGGTCACCTTGGCTCTTGAGCAGGACACAGTCACAGGGTCTCGACCTCAGTGGGGGTCAAGCACAAGTTCAGAGGCCCAGCTCCATGAGACCCCACAGGCCCCCAGCCGTACAGGCCAAGGTCAGTGAGTCCGCCCAGTGTGGGACTCACTACAAAATCCCAACAGATGTGCTTCAGTGGCTCTATGCCAGGGGCCCTACAGAGCCCAGACAGGCCAGCGCGCAGGGTCTGCAGTCCGATCCTCTTTATAGCCAAAATCAAAGCAATACCCAAATGCTCTCAACGCGGGCCGCCCATGCAAATGGGCCGCCGTCGCTCGTGAAATCCGCAGCCCAGTCAACGCTGCAGCCAGTCATGCAGATGGGGTGGCACCACCAGGCCTCGATTATGGCTTCTGTACCATCTGCTTTGCAGAGCAAAAGTGCCACGCCTGCAGAGAGGGCCCAACACAGGCACCCCCAGCCACCAGGGCCACCACCCCCAGGTGGTGAGCTGCAACTCACTCCCGCAAGCCCTCAGTGTCTCTGGGTGCTGGACATTCCAGGCAGTCGCTACAGGCACCAGGGCACCAGACCACGCCGTGCCGGTCCACTCCAAGCACCACACTTCTCCGGACACGCCAAAGTTGCCAACTGGCTGCAATCCTCCTTCCTGTGGGCCGTTCCCCAGCCCCAGGAGCAGGCAGCAGTTTTGGCCAGGCCCAGGGGGGCTGCAGTCCTCCATGTCTTGTGGGCCGCTCGCAGCCCCAGATTAAGATCCAGGGCGGAACACTGCCAGAACAGGCCTCAGCGGCAATCTCCTCGCCCTAGCATGCCCCTAGCTCACCCCACTTCTGCCTTACTTCGTCCTTGCAGGGCTGCAGTGCCGCCACCTCCGAGCCCCCGGAGGCAGCTCCACTCCAATCGGTGTGCCTGCCCCTGGCGTCAGAGGCCCTCAGTGACCACCCGATGTCAGCGGACAGCAGCCATCACGTTCTGCCACCTCCAGGCTCCCTCCAGACGAGCAGGCAATTATTCGTGAGGGGAATCCAGGTCCAACCCCTCATCTTCGGGACACAAGCCTCAAAGCAGTCTGCTGCGTCACCAGTACTTGGCTGAGTAGCGGTGGGCCGCTCCCTTCGGCTGCCTCTCCCCTCCTTCACCCGCCAGGCTCTGCTCCGTGGAGGCCCCTCTGGCAGTTGGGGGCCAGCGTGGGGGGTACCCATGCCCCAAAGCCTACTATTGTGATTGACGATGGTGCAGGATTATTGAAGGATTACGGATGTGTCAGCGGGAGCTCCGGGGAAACACGTCTAGGCAGCCATGTTGCCTGGCCATGCCCCGAGTGATAAACATTTGTACAACTCTGCCATGCTGAATCCATTCTGTAGGAAATGGAAGATACACTTACCCCTTCTGTGAGAGAGGGAAACTTGCTTTGATACTGCTATGCTGTCCCTATTCTGAATGGCAGCTAAACTTGCACGGTGGCTGCCCAATTTGTACCTGTCCTGTGATGGGAACAGCTTGTGCTGATACTACCCTAGCTTTTTTAACCCACACATAGGAATGGGGCTCAACATAAAATGTCGCTTACGTTCAAAGGTAGACTGACAAGACACTTATGTGGTTAATACTGCCCTCACCCACAGAAATCTGTGGCATGCTTCATCATAGGGCTGCTGACACACCTTCGCGCAAGCCAACAACAGAGGTGGAGCAATAGGGAGGGGAAGACAAGACAAACATAAAGAATAACTATGTGGGATCAAAGAAGAAAAGTGCAGAGGATGTTTAAAAGCTAACACAAGGGTCTCCAAATCCCCTTTATTGGTGGATCCCCTGGTCAGATTAAAAAGGTTTCTTGAAAACCCAATGGATGGTGGTAAGCTGGGCTGTAATTAACCCACTACCCCTCCATTCTGCATACCGTCGACATGTTTCAGCCGGCAAATGCAATGCCCCCGGCTTTCATCAGGACAAAAAAATGTAGATCCCTTAAGGTAATTTCTCAGGCCACATGGAATTGCGTAACTTACTCCCGGGCTAATACCTGTAGGTAAATGAGAAAATGTACACACATCAACACTCCTACCACAGTGCCCAGGTGCAGTGAGTGTGAATTAATTAAAAGAAACATAAAGCCACGTATAGTAGAAAGTGCAAAAAAATGGTCTTGTCCTTCTAGACTATTGAGTGCGACACGAAGGGTGCCCTGGTTACCCTAGCTGTACCTGCGCCCTGAAGAAGGAAAGCTTGCACTGTTCCTGCCCAGGGTATAGCTTTCTGAAGAGGGGTATTTCCTCTGCTGTTGCACCATCTCAACTAAAACAAATGATATTTTAAATGCACTTGTATAACATGCCCTTGCTAGTCAGAATCTTTTGTTGGCACCAAGGCAAAACTAGTTGTGGGGCCCTGACCCAGGCACCCTGGTTTCAATCACAGCTTTGCAGCTTGACCAAATTGTGTGATCCTGGGCAATTACTTTTCTACCCTCTGCCTCTTTTTCAGTGATCATCAAACTTGAGAGCACCTTCAAATGATTCAATTGAAGATGTGCCCTCTACTAGAACCTCTCTTGTAAATAGTTTAATAACCTATATTGTTGATCCATCTATAACAACAATAAAGTCCTTTCATAGGAGGCACGAAACAAAACAACCAACTTGCCTCTTGGGTCACAAACAAATAATTATCAGGGCTGAAGAGGGAAAAATTTGATATTCATCCAGGATTTGAATTGCACAATGTATAATCAGTAAACCTGGTTTAAAAAGAAACATGGCAATCAATAAAAGTAAAAGAAGGGACTATCCTGCGGAATCTGTTAAAAGTATCCCAATCAGTCCCTGTACAAGCTTTACGCCTTGAGCTTTCTCTAACGTGCATATTTGCTCGAGTTGTCTCCAATATTATAAGCTGGGCCTATAATCTCTTTCACGCAGCTCCAGACACATTAAGACATATATTAAAATTGGAGACTTTAAGAGATGATGCGTCTCGGTACACCTTCAATAGGAACCTTTTAAAAGCCCTTGAGGTGTCACAATGCACTGTCGCACTTTTGCAGGCCTGGTCTCCAGCGCACCTGAAGCTCTTTTTAAAACATATGACGCTGAGAATAAGCTATGAAATGGACAAAGAACATTGTATCCAACTAAAGCATTACAAAACTTTCTCGGAAAACATAGTATTTAAAACCCCTAAACAATATTTACAGTTTCAGTTAGAGCACAGTGTAAGGCGCTGTATCCTTCTTTTGCGGTTGGGAATTCTCCCTTTAAAAACATATACAGCTAGATGGGACGCCACTAACAATTCTCTAGGCAAATGTGACTTATGCAATGGCGGACCACAAGATCTGTATCATGTATTACTAATTTGTCCTAACCCGATATTGGTAGAGGCTCGGCGTCGATATATAATGTCAATCTGTTTAAGACATAATGCTACTTTAGCTCAAGATTTAATCATGGTGTGTAAGTCTCCCACTAATGAATTTGTTTGTTACAACTTGTTCAAGTTTTTAAAGAGTTTCTTTAAGTTAGTTTAAAGAAAAAGTGCTCAAATCTAATAGTTTTAACTATTGTAAGCTGTCCGTGCGGACCACAAACTACTATTACTTGTCTCTCCTTATAAAGAGTTTTTAAAATGTTTTTAATAACATAATCTAACACTTTTATTTTATGTATTTGTATTTGTTGACCTCAGTTGAGGTCTGAACCAAATAAAACTATTATTTGTTTAAAAAAAAAAAAATGTGGTTTTAAAAGAGCACCCATGCTTGACCAAACAGTATGACCCTAGACACTTTTCTTAACTGTGCCTCCTTTTCCGTGATCACCACATTTGAGAGCATCTTGAAACAGTTCATGATGCGTTCTGTACTAAAACCTCTCTTGTGTATGGTTTAATAGACCATAATGTTGCTCCATTTATGAAATAAATAGAGACTTATATATAGGATAAAAGACAACTGATTTGCCTCTTGAGTCATTAATAAAATTGGCATAGGAGAGAGTGTGTGGTTCACTAATTTTAATAAAGGCCACTCATTGCAGTGATATATTCTAAGGTGCTAGGGTTAAACAATCAAAAATACACTTTTTTATATGTACGTGTATAAATAAAGTGGCATTCAGTAACACTTGCAGCAGGGCAGGCAGCCCAGGCTGACCCAACTGCTGGTATCAGCCATGGAGAATTATGGGACCTGGCTGTCACCGCCTCACTTCCACTGTCCTATTGGCACTAGTAGTGAGGTATGAGATACCTTGGTGTTGGGCACCAAGTGCGCAGTCTCAAGGCCTATGCATTCCCGCTGTCCGTACCAAGTCAGCTGTGAGTGGGGCTTGGTAGCGTGGGCTTGGCCTGTTTCATAGGGCATATAAAACAAAAATTGTGGTTTTGTAGGGTGGATTAATTAAACAACAGTGCTACTTAACTACAATATCAATACTCTTTTGAATTGGCCTTGCGACAAAATCACAAGAACCTGTTGCAACTAATTTAATAATGTTAACCACACTGATCTCCGTTCCATTATTACAGAACATTTTAGAATTATGGTGGTGAGAAAAGTGGTGAGAAAATCTAGATCAAATGTGTACATTTACTGTATCTGTGACAAGTATGTATTATCTTATGTACAAATTGACACAATATTTACACAACTCTTTGGGTGTATGATCCAGCGCGGCTAATACAAATTTCTCCTTTAGATATGAATCCAGGTAAATTCATTCACCTCAACTATACCATATGTCGGTGGGGCCCATAACACCGCATATCATACGCTCAGTTGTTCGTTCCCTGGATTACACATACACACTAAGGAGAAGAAATGAATTGCTGGAGGAACGGGATACCTTGTTAAATTTGACAGATTATTACATTAAACATCATATACTTTTCTTACTTTAAATCCTGTTGGTTTCAAAACATCAAGGTACTCCGCTCTTTGGTCGATGGACCAACTAGTAGAATAAGTTGATGGTGATTAAGACCAGCTCAATCAATTAAAACCCTGTTGAATGTCATACTTATTAATGAAAACTAAAGAACCACAGACTCATAGTTAATTCAGAATGAAATTTTATCTAAATTCAAGCTTGCACGAGTGAGATTCTTAGTTTATTGATCACCATAATACCTTCATGACATTTATATAATCAATTGAGTAAAGAAGTTAAATTCATGCATTACCTATTTAGATGCAGATAGGATTTGTTCATCAAATAGAAGATAAACCGTAGATCACAGAATAGACTCCCAAACTGACTGACTGTCCCACTAAATGGCCTCCTCGACGGGACCTCCCGTACAGATTTCCCGCAATGGTCTCGTTCCTTCCCCAGTCAAGTTCGAAGTCAATGACAGCATCCGTATTAACATCAGCATTAACGTCGGCATCGGCAATCACAATAATAGCAGCAGCAGCCCCTCCCACATGAGAGCAGTCCCTCTTATACCCTACTTCTAGCTTACTACACGAAAAGTTGCAATGTTTGGGGGCAGGAATCACGCTAATTGGTCCATTTGAGGGGTGGCGAAGATCACCTCATTGCCTTCCTTGTTCAAACTGGTTTCAGGGATGGTTTAAGAGTTCACATCTTGTGTGTTTTGATGGTTTAAGAGTTCACTGTTTCCCATGTCCTTTGGGTAAAAGCAGTCCAAATTGACTATTCATAATGTTGCAACTCTGATGGTCACAATTTGGTCAGTCCATTGTTTCTCCATACTTTCTTTTCCCCTTTCTCACGGATACGTGCTGAGTCTTTCTTGGCACTCTCCTCATAATGGGTCAAGGTGACCTTGACATCTCTCACTCCGTGTACAGGCCGTACCCACGTGGTTCAGCTCCATTATTTCTTTTGCTTAGAGGCCATCTTTGATTTCTGGTATGACCTCATCTGTTTTGGCAGCCATTTTCGCAGCATGGCCTAACAGGCCCAAGCGAACTATCATAAAAACAAACACAATCATAATTAAAATAAAGAATATAAGCCTTTCTGTTTACCACCCGTCATTCTAAGAACCCGTGTTAGGTGTTACCTAGCAGAAGCGACATTTAAAGCCATTTTACTTACCATCCGCATTCTTTGCCACGACACAATTTTACTACATAGCATAAATCATGCGATTTTACTCTAATTAGTACGCAAATCACAATATTAATATTGTTTTACTTCACAATTGCAAATAAATTAGATTTTGCTCAAAATAGCAGTTACCATTTATGTAAATGTTCATTAAAGGTGCATTTGTTGGTTAATTTATCAAACAATTAGTACCATTAATTTATTATTCTTATCAAGGGGGTTCCAAAAATTTATTTCGTTTACCTTGCTCCATCAACTCCCCCCTTTGGTGATTTTTAATATCACCACAAAAACCCTGTTATACAATTTATCAGATAAATGTTTCTTGTCCACTTGCTTTTGTTAGTTCACACAACAGTGTCTGCCTCATTTTGTCTTTTAGACCTTTTGTATATGTTCTCTTTGAATTCTTCCAGTTCTATCTCTCCCATTTCTCGTTCTCTTTCTTTATTTTTCTCATTTTCTCTTTTTATTCTATTTTGTGTTTTTCCCCTTTTAATACACACATATGCTAACTTTGCTGACAACATTACTATTATTACCACTGTTACTGATATTAGTATCTTCCCAATAAGGGAACCACCTATTTCTGTGAACCATTTCTGTATTGAGGAAAAACTCTTACCAAGTTTCTCCCAGGCACCTTCAACCTCCAGTGGAGCAATTTCTTTGTGCAAATCAGTAATATTCTTTATATACTTCTGTATATTCTCACTTTTATCTGGAATGTAAGTGCAACAATGTTGAACTTTCAGCATTCCACAGACTCCACCCTCTTTTGCCAAAAGAATGTCAAGGGCAAGTCGATTCTGCATTACCATAGCTCTCATGGCAACCATTTCGGTATTTACCATCAAGAACCCTCCAGCAGTATTTGTTGATAAACGATCTACTACTGTGGACAATTTCCGAATTTTAAATGCATTCAAAGATATACCCACTGCTGGTATCAATGCTCCAAAAATGTCACCTACTATCTCTGAAAAACTTTCCCTCCTTCTACGTGTTAATGTTTTACCCATCTCGTGTATTCCTTTTTCTCCTCTCTCCACATGAATTTTTTTGGGGAAAGACCAGGCCTAAATAACATGACCCATACCAGTGGTCCGGCAACCTATAATAAGCTCTATTTCCACATATATAATAGATCCCTGGAAATATTGGATCTTTAAATCCCCATCCTCCTAAAACTTTATATGTATCTCGGCATTCACTGGAACCCACGAAATAGTTATCATATATAGTCCTATTTCTACTAATACACAACTTTCCCTGTTGGGGCCAATCCAAAACCATCGCTGCATTTGTCTCTCTTTGTCATGGTTTTTCTCTTTAAACGCCCAAAGTGGTGTTTTTGTCTTATCTTCTATCACCTTTCTTTGAAACTTAACTCTTCTGTTTTCTACCATCTCCAAGAAGACCTTTTCCTCTTTCTTTAATTCACAGGTAAGATTGTGTCTAACTACATATTCTAATGTTAAATCTTTATTTTCTAAGAAAAATTCACCAAACACTTTTGCTTCTTTCACCTTATTTAGTTCAGGAATTATAGGAACTTTCGCAAAAACAGTGTTTATGTCAGTATAATAATATTCTAATCTACCTATTTTATAAAATAAACTAGCTAGAACACTACATGTTATCCCATACGTCAAAGGAAGGTTATGATAGGTCACACCTTCTGTGACAGACGCAGGTAATTGCATACAGACATAACAATCCCTTACATTCATTGTCTCTACATACTCATACAATAATTTCGTAAAGACATTCTTGGAGAAGTCAGTTATAGACTTATCCTTATGTAAATCAGTACTATCTACTAATGCTGCAGTGTTTTGTGTTTTCGCTTCTTTATCCTTTTTTGTGTTATTCCCTATTACAGATGTTTCTTCTACGGCTAACCTCAATGGAATTATTATTGCTAAAAGAAGCCAAATAAACATTATCAATCCTGTACAAAAGAAACACATTCTACACCATCTACGTAAGAACTCACATCTAGATTTTCTATTCTCAGTGTCTACCATTTTGTACTATTACCTAGCTATTTATATATATTTGTACAGAAAATGTGTCACCACACCTCAGAATGACTTCTCAGCCACTCTACCCTTTTCCTTTGTCACGTTTTGGTTCTTTCTTCAGCTCCTTTCAGAACTCTTTCTTGTCTCGTTCAGGTTTTTGTGTCCAGTCCGGTTTCTTTCTTTATCTTTTCAGGTTTGTTGCACTTCACTTTCACCCATTTGTTTACAGCTTTCGTCTGGGCTCTCGTGAGTGTTATCCTCTTCTTTAATGTCGGTCAATGCGATGTATAGCCACTCAGGTGACTTATATTTCAAATTTGGTCTCTTCACTCTTTTTGTTTTCTGTGATTGTTTTCCACTTTGTTTTCCTTGTCCTTTTTGACTTGTTATTTCATTTACTTGTTCCGCCTCATTTCTGTTCAAATTTATTATTTTATATCTCAGTCTTTTAACTTCGTGGGGCCAATTGTCTCCTTTTCTTGGCCTTTTGATTCGCTTTCCTTTTCCTCTCGTTCAGCTCTCCAAGTTCTCTTTCTTGGTCCTAGTCTTTGCTTTCTTTCTTCTTCGCTTTCTTCGGATTCTGTTTCAGACCTTACTTCACTTCCTCTAACCTTGAACTTTATGATTTCTGTTTCGTTATCTGAATCTGAACCTTTTTGTATCTCCTCCGTTGGTACATTGGATTCTATCCCTCCTCGATTGTCTTCCGAATTTTTATTTATCTTTCTATCTGAATCTAAGTTTCCCTGTGTTTCTTCTAATTGTTGATCTGTCCCTACTACTCCTCGTGTTTCTTCCGCTTCTTCCTCTATCTCTCTATCTGTATCTAAGTCTCCCTCAATTAGTTCAACTATTTCTGGAGGAATTATTCCATAACTTGTACTTGGTTGTTCGCTATCACTGTCTCTTGGTTCAGTTTTTTCGCTTATAATGTCAGTTCTTGTCTTTCTCTTTTGTCTTTCATCAAATTCAGGTTGGTCTGTTTCAGATGCTGAACTGGTATCTGATATTTCCAGATGTCGACTTTCAGGTCGAGCTTCAAAATCTGGAACTTTGATTGTTTCAGGTTCTTCTTCTTCAGTTGTCACACTTGTACCTTGTTCTTCCAGATGTCGACTTTCAGGTCGAGCTTCAAGATCTGGAACTCTGCTTGTCTCAGGTTCTGCTTCGGATGCTGAGCTGGTATCAGATATCTCCAGATGTCGACTTTCAGGTCGAGCTTCAGGATCTGGAACTCTGATAGTATGACTGGCATGCACCCAGTTTTTCACTCCTGCACATTTGACAGCAGTCGTTGTCACCAGGATCACTTGACGTGGTTTATCCCAGCGAGGAACCAAACAGTTTCTTCTTCTGTGGACTTTTATGCGGACCCAGTCTCCTGGACTCAAATCATGAGCTGGTTTTCTTTCAAGAGTGGTCGCATCCGGTTCAACCTGATGAAACACAGAATGTACCACATCAGCCAATCCTTTGCAATAGTCCAAAACGAGATCATCAGTTATAGTCAGCAGTTTGTTGACAGGTACATGTGCTTGTCTCATTGCTCGTCCCATGATTATTTCATGAGGACTTAGACCTGTTTTTCTGTCAGGTATGCTTCTGATAGTCATCAGCACCAATGGTAGGGCATCAGGCCATTTGAGTCCTGTGGCTTGACACATTTTCCCTAACCTATTCTTTATTGTTCCATTTACTTGTTCTACCACTCCAGAAGCCTCTGGTCTGTAAGCACAGTGCAATTTCTGTTGTATGTCAAGAGCTTCACATACCAATTGGATCAGTTCATTTTGGAAATGTGTTCCTCTATCTGTTTCAATCGTTACTGGAAAACCATATCTTGGAATGAATTCTCTCAGTAGGAGTTTAGCTACAGTAACTCCATCATTCCTTCTTGTCGGATAGGCTTCCACCCAACGAGAAAAAAAAAAACGACCACAAGAACATATTTCAATCGATTACTTGGGGGCATTTCAATAAAATCTAGTACTTTCTAGTAAAAGGACCTCCTTCACGTCCTATTGTTCCTAGACTCACTACTGTTTTCCTTCCTGGATTTATCTGTTGGCATGTAAGACATCTTTGACAGAGACTTTCAGCTATAGCTCTGAATTTTGGGTTGTACCAAGTCTGTCTGAAAAGTCTGATCATGGCATCCCTACCAATATGAGCTTGTCCATGGTACATCCGTGCCGTGTTAGAAATCATGCTATCAGGCATAACTGGTCTTTCATCTCTATAAACCCAAACGTTATCTTCCTCTCTTTGTCTGCAACCTGCTTTTATCCAACCATCTTTCTCCTCTTTGTTTGCTTCTTCCTGCAATTGTCTTACTTCATCCCATGTTTCGACAATGTTAGTAAACAGCAAGGGACATGAAACATTCTCTTTTTCTCTCCTCCGATTTAATGAGACCATATTTCTGGCACAATATTGGGCTATTTCGTCCGCATACTGATTTCCCATAGTAATATAGTCTGTCCCATTTTTGTGTGCAGCGCACTTCACCACTGCAATTTGTTTAGGCAGCTGTATCGCCTCAAGCAACTTCTTCACAAACTCACCGTTCCTAATTGGAGTTCCTGCAGATGTCAAGAAACCTCTCTGGGACCAGATCTGTCCAAAATCGTGGACCACTCCGAAGCCATACTGACTATCTGTGATCACCGTAATTCGGACATTCTTTCCCAGTTTGGACGCCTGAATCAGAGCAATCAGCTCAGCTACTTGGGCTGAACGTATCCCTCTCAAACAAGATGCTTCCATTATGGCAGCTACTGTACACACAGCATACGCAGCACTTAATACTCCTTCACTCGTCCTCAGACATGATCCGTCCACAAACATCACATAATCTGATTCTTTTAAGGGCTCATCTTTAATATCTGGACGAGGCTTTGTACAAAACTCAAGCACATCCAGACATTTATGATCAACTTCATCCTTAACTCCTACATTTTCTTCGTCTGGCAGTGAAGTTGAAGGATTCCCACTTGTGCATCTATCAATGGTTACATTGTCTGCACTCAAAATCACCTTTTCATACCTAGTCAGCCGACTATGTGTCATGAATTGGGTTTTGGTTCTGGTCAGAAGAATTTCAACAGAGTGTGGAACAGATACTCTCAGTGGATATCCCATCACAATGCCTTCACTCTGTTCCAGACTCACACAAGTAGCAGCTACTGCTTTCAGACATCCAGGCAACGCGTTTGCTACTGGGTCTAAAACAGCTGAAAAATAAGCAATGGGTCTTTTCATTTTTCCATGCCTTTGCACTAATACTGAAAGTGCACATCCATCTCTCTCACTACAATACAGTTCAAATTCTTTTTCATAATCAGGCATTCCCAACGCCGGTGCCTCACACAACTTCGTTTTCAATTCTTTGAAAGCTTTCATTTCTTCCTCATTCAACTCAAACGGATCTTTGACATCTCTTTTTGTCAATCGCTGTAAAGGTTTTGCAATTAATGAAAATCCACTTATCCACTGTCGGCAATATCCAACCATTCCAAGGAACATTCTCACCTCTCTCTGTGTCATCGGAGCTCTCATTCCTTTAATAATCCTTATTCTTTCTGTTGTTACCTTTCGCATCCCTTTCTCAATCTTATGACCTAGGTATTGTACTTCTTGTTGACAAAATTGCAGTTTTGACGGTGACACTTTGTGTCCTCCTTCTGCCAAGTGATTCAATAAAGCAATTGTGTCGGTAACACATGCTTCTTTGGTCTTTGATACCACCAATAGGTCATCAATGTACTGGACCATTACAGATTTTTCAGGCATTCTTAAATCTTCCAATGATTTCTTTAGGATCTGGTTAAAGATTGAAGGACTCTCTGTATACCCTTGAGGGATTCGGCACCATGCCAAAATACGCTCTCCGAACCGGAACGCAAATAATGGCTGGCTGTTTGGGTGTAACGGAATAGAGAAAAATGCATGGCACAAATCAATAACTGTGTACCACTCTGCATCATGTGGAATCTGATACAGTATCACAGCGGGGTTTGGCACAATTGGACAACAAGGAATAACGATTTTATTTATCTTCCTCAAATCTTGAACTATCCTATATGTCCCATTCGGCTTTTTCAATCCCATTATAGGTGAATTACATGGGCTACTCATTATTTCTTTCAAAATTCCCTGTTCGATCATTTTATTAACTACAGGTGTTATTCCTTCGATAATTTCTGGCGTTAATTTGTACTGTGGAGTATTTGGGTAATTTGTTCCTTCTCTTACAGTGATTTTTACAGGGTCTACTCCTTTCATTAACCCAATGTCTTCACCTGTGAAATCCCACACATCAGATCTGACTGTTTCTTTCAATTCAATTGGGATTTTCTCTACGTCAAACACAGGAAACATGTCATTGGTTCTAGTTCTGCCATGGTCATTTTATACAGAACATCTTCATCTGGTGTCTGAAAAGCAACGCCATCTGGGGTACAATAGATGGTGCAATTCATTTTACAAAGCAGATCGCGTCCTAGCAAGTTTACAGGACTGCAATCACATACTACAAACCGATGCATCTCTTTGAATGGTCCAACTTTCACCTCTACTGGTTTGGTAAGAGGCGCTTTAATCTGTTGGTTTGAAACACCTACAACTTGGATATATTCTCCTGAGAGAGGAAGGTTTGGAATTTCCACTGATCTAACAGTAGAACGGGTAGCTCCAGTGTCCACAAGGAATGTAACATTTACACCATTCACTTCTCCATCCACAAATGGACCTGACTGATCTACCTCTAGAGTTGCGCCAAGCACGCACCCTTCCTCCTCTCCTAGGCACCGTCATAAACTTTCATCCGATTCATTTCCATCCTGCCGTAACCAATACTGCGATATTGCAGCTGCGCGCGGCAATTTTGTTACCTGCTCTCCTCTGTAGAATCCTGTTTCTGCACTGTGTCTCTGGGGGTTTACACTCTTGGGAAGAGGTGGTTGTGGCACCTGACTCTGTTGAGTAACTACCTGTGGTTGTTGCAGCTGTTGGTAACTCACCTCATTCTGCACCTGTGGGATTTAATGGTTGATTTTCCGTATTAGCTTTTGGAGGAAATTTACACTCGTTTCTCCAATGCCCTAACCTTCTGCAATTATGGCATGGCCATTTCTTTTTAGCTTCTTCTATACTCATTTGACCCTTTCCTTTACCTATATTTGGTTTGGATTTAGTCTGTCCTGCATCACTAGTCTGATTATTCATTTGAGCTTCTTGTTTTTCTGCAACCTTTACTTGTGCCCACATCGCTTTTTCCTTTAGTTTACGTTGTCTACACTCGATGTCATCACTACAATATTTGGCATACCTTAATACTTCATCTACAGTGCTATTTTGCCAACACAACATATGCTGTTTAATCATTTCACTTATCTCGGGCTTCAATCCATATACAAATCTATATACGAAATGACTCATGTCCTTTTCACTCAAAGTTTCATAACCACTATACTGTTTGAAAACCAAAAGTAACCTCTCATAGTAGGCGTGTACAGATTCCTTACTCTCCTGAGTCGTTCTATCAATCTTTACCCAATCTGTCTCTTTCGGTGGAATTTTATTTTTCAAAAACGTGATAGCCTGTTCATACTTTCTCATTACTTCTGGACCTGGCGCTCCAGTTTTTTCATCTCTAGGATATTCTTCTGTAGGCCAATCAATTGTAATCTTACATTCAGTCCATAAATATGCTGGTACTACAATATCAAACAATCCATCCAGATCTACCCACAACACCTTTGAAACTTTTACAAATCTTTCCACTTGTCTATACCATTCTACAGGTTTCTCTCTCAATTTCGGAAAATCATTTGTAAATGACAATATATCTTGTCTGGACCATGGAACATGCATATAGCTTCCTCCTGGAGTTTCCCTCATTGGACATTCCAGCGCTATTGGTTCCTTGTCTTTCACCGGAAAAGACAAAGATGCTTTATCGGTCGTTCCCTCCTTTCTTTTCATCCACCTGCTCCTCCATCTGTCCACATCTCCCCATTTTCTCAATAACACAATCAGTTCCTTTATCTGTGTTAATCGTCCTGATGTGTTCAGATTTTCTATATCCTTTTCACAAAAATCTACCCTATACGGTTTCTGCAAACTTCTGATTTTTCCAAAATCTACTCCCAGTTCATTCGCTATTTCTTCCAATTTTCCATGCAAATTTCTAGCTCTCCAAGTAATACTCTTACACATAAACATAATTTCTTCATCCTGATACGATTTCAATCTTTCTGTACCAATAGTCCCTAAAATCAACTCCTCCATGTCTATCTTTAGTCTGATTACATCCAACGGTTGTGGTTCCGCATCTTTCTTCTGCAAATTCCTCATCCACTCATTTAATTCTTCTGGAGTCGGTCCTACAGGGGTACTATTTATTTGTATCCAATTTTTACTTCTCTCTGGGGTCTCAGTTGCTGACTCAGTTCCCATAGGAATCCTTTTTATCTCACTCTCATTTACTGTCAAATTAGTAGGTGGACTCGATCTATATGAGCCAACCAGATATCTTGTCTCTCTAGTTTCTGTAATTATCCCTTCTCTCATTCTTTGCATATTTGGGTTCATTGGAATTGTCAAGGAATGCTCATCTATTCTTTGGTTTTCAAATACCCGTATTACTGGTCCTATTGTCACTGGCACAGTCACAGCTTCCATGTTCATAGTTAATTCCCTTATTTTCTCGGTCAATTCTCTTGTGGTTCTTGCTAACTCAGCTGTATTACCACTATCAGATTTCTCATTCTGCGGAGTTTCTGATTTTTCATTCAACCTATTTATTTCATAACTTCGTTCAGGGCTTTGATTCCTCCCAGTTTCCATTGGTGGTGCATTTGGTGTCACCACCGCAGAATTCTGTTGATATGGAGGTGGTTTTCTGTTTAAAATGTCTTCCAGCAATTCATCCTCTGTTTCGCTAGCTCCATACCCATACCTTTCCGTTGCTACATGTTTCTTTTTCTCTGTACACTTTTTCCCTGTAACTTCTTCAACTATTATGGCTGGAAACAAACCATCCGTCATATTAGCATATCTCCATCGTCTCATCCTGTCTTCATGATTCACTCCCCACACTCTTCCATGAACTAAACTATAATTCTTTGCACCTCTGTGTCTTTCCCTTTCATACATCTCATCTTCCCATTCACCTAACGCTTCGAACTGTGATGGTCTGGGTCTGGGTTCAAGTTTCATCATTTTTTCTCTCAAATTCCGAAGTACCGCTGTACTAAACGAACCGTTTTCTGGAAAAGCCAATACCCCATCACTCTGAGTATATTTTGTCCAATTCTCCAACCATATGCAAGTATGATAACCATATTTCAACATCATATGAGAAGCTGGCGTTTTCGGCGGAGGAATTACTTGTCCTTCCCTAGTTACTATCTTCTTGTCCTTCTTGAAAAAGTTTTTAATCTTCGCCATCCATGACGGTTTCTCTCTACAATACTCATAATAAGCCATATTGCACGATTCTTCCTTTCCGACAAGCTCACAACTCTGTTCTTTTTACTGTTTGCTATTCGGACCTATCCCAGCGCGTCTCACACTCACGCACCAATCCGAGAGCTTCTACGTCACTCTCAACTGGCCAATACCAGCGCATTTTTACACCAACGCATCAATAAGAAAGCTCTTTGTTTTCCCACCACTGGCCAATACCAGCGCGGTCTTTGTCAACGTCAGTTCTACTCCTAACCCCTCCTTTACAAAAATTATCGGCAGTTTTTTCTTGACTGAATTTGTTAGTTTCGACGTAAAACACATTACCATTGTCTGTTTTCGCTAAACAAAAGAGATAGCTTACTCTATCTTGCCAGAATACTGTTTTATTCGATAAGTGTAGCACTTCCCTCTACCTTACCCTTCTCTCAAGCAAGGGGTAAACCCGTTTCTCTGGGGATAAAACACTTGTGGAGACTACACTGCTCCTGAGAATTAAGGCCAGAGTTTCACAAGAAAACCGGTTGCTATATCACTCATACACGTTTTATACATGAAATGTCCCTA
Organism: Calotriton arnoldi; assembly: GCA_963921515.1. Taxonomy (NCBI): domain Eukaryota; kingdom Metazoa; phylum Chordata; class Amphibia; order Caudata; family Salamandridae; genus Calotriton; species Calotriton arnoldi. Next base: position 1,741,404 of record CAWUFW010003562.1, read on the forward strand.
TCATAACACAATCCTGTGTTATCACCAATTTTTTAAAATCAGACAATGCACAATTCCATGTGACTTCGCTTGCCACACGTGTCCACTTCCTACTTCCCGGAAACTTCAGAATTTCGACTTACTCATAACGTAATACAATTCGACATGAAGTGTTAGACATCAATAATCAATAATCAATAGTCACCAAACTAATCTATAGAAACCATAACTCTGCTACCAAGAAATCTGATCCAGCGCGGCTAATATAAATTTCTCCTTTAGATATGAATCCAGGTAAATTAATTCACCTCAACTATACCATATGTCGGTGGGGCCCATAACACCGCATATCATACACTCAGTCGTTCGTTCCCTGGATTACACATACACACTAAGGAGAAGAAATGAATTGCTGGAGGAACGGGATACCTTGTTAAATTTGACAGATTATTACCTTAAACATCATATACTTTTCTTACTTTAAATCCTGTCTGTTTCAAAACATCAAGGTACTCCGCTCTTTGGTCGATGGACCAACTAGTAGAATAAGTTGATGGTGATTAAGACCAGCTCAATCAATTAAAACCCTGTTGAATGTCATACCTATTAATGGAAACTAAAGAACCACAGACTCATAGTTAATTCAGAATGAATTTTTATCTAAATTCAAGCTTGCACAAGTGAGATTCTTAGTTTATTGATCACCATAATACCTTCATGACATTTATATAATCAATTGAGTAAAGAAGTTAAATTCATGCATTACCTATTTAGATCCAGATAGGATTTGTTCATCAAATAGAAGATAAACCGTAGATCACAGAATAGACTCCCAAACTGACTGACTGTCCCACTAAATGGCCTCCTCGACGGGACCTCCCGTACAGATTTCCCGCAATGGTCTCGTTCCTTCCCCAGTCAAGTTCGAAGTCAATGACAGCATCCGTATTAACATCAGCATTAACGTCGGCATCGGCATTCGCAATAATAGCAGCAGCAGCGCCAACAGCAGCAGCCCCTCCCACATAAGAGCAGTCCCTCTTATACCCTACTTCTAGCTTACTACACAAAAAGTTGCAATGTTTGGGGGCAGGAATCACGCTAATTGGTCCATTTGAGGGGTGGCGAAGATCACCTCATCGCCTTCCTTGTTCAAACTGGTTTCGGGGATGGTTTAAGAGTTCACTGTTTCCCATGTCCTTTGGGTAAAAGCAGTCCAAATTGACTATTCATAATGTTGCAACTCTGATGGTCACAATTTGGTCAGTCCATTGTTTCTCCATACTTTCTTTTCCCCTTTCTCACGGATACGTGCTGAGTCTTTCTTGGCACTCTCCTCATAATAGGTCAAGGTGACCTTGACATCTCTCACTCCGTGTACAGGCCGTACCCACGTGGTTCAGCTCCATTATTTCTTTTGCTTAGAGGCCATCTTTGATTTCTGGTATGACCTCATCTGTTTTGGCAGCCATTTTCGCAGCATGGCCTAACAGGCCCAAGCGAACTATCATAAAACAAACACAATCATAATTAAAATAAAGAATATAAGCCTTTCTGTTTACCACCCGTCATTCTAAGAACCCGTGTTAGGTGTTACCTAGCAGAAGCGACATTTAAAGCCATTTTACTTACCATCCGCATTCTTTGCCACAACACAATTTTACTACATAGCATAAATCATGCGATTTTACTCTAATTAGTACGCAAATCACAATATTAATATTATTTTACTTCACAATTGTAAATAAATTAGATTTTGCACAAAATAGCAGTTACCATTTATGTAAATGTTTATTAAAGGTGCATTTGTTGGTTAATGTATCAAACAATTAGTACCATTAATTTATTATTCTTATCAAGGGGGTTCCAAAAATGTATTTCGTTTACCTTGCTCCATCATGTACAATAAAAATACAAATATAAAGACACATAGATATATACAAATCCTCAAAGTAATACATTTATTCCTTGTCCTCCTATAAGTCTTTGTACATAATCGGAGGATTGGAAATGATTTAAGTCCTTGATCCACCTGGAGGTAGTAGTAAGGGTGGGCCTGATCAGAGGGTAAATCAATTTAATTGTTCACGCCTTGCCCTTAGTCCGATATCAATCCACAAAATGATCAGTATCGGACAAACTCCTCCTTTGCAAAGGGTCGACGTGTTACGCATGATGGCATGGCAATCTCTTTTAGAAGGCATATTTAATAGTGACATTGTAGTATCTTCTTGCATGTGATTACGTCGCAGCTCACAATACGGATTGTGTTCCCTTTGGTGGTTCATTCGGGTCATTTGATGGTTCACTTGTCTGTTTGGATCTGAGATTTCTTATCTTTCTTTGGTCCAGAAGAGGCCTCTAAATTAAGAAGGCTGTAAAGCATTGATCCTTTGCAATGGAGGAGTTTGTTTGATACGGATTAGAAACGGATTAATGTCAGATCCGTTCCTACTAGCGCTCTGCTGTGATGCCCCTAGGCCACAAATTCCATCCTTGCAGCTGTATGAGGAAACCCTTGAGGACCCTGTGTTCTGGCATGCTACAGCCTTTTGGCATACTCTACCACGGTCGGATACAGGATGAGTGTTGTAAACACTTTCTCAAAATGTTTTTGTCTCTTTCATTTCTATGCTTGTTGGAACCTTGCATCTCGTGGTTCCGAGTGTTAGTTTGAACGGGAACGTTCCTTGCGGGTCGGTTGTTGCTGACCAGCTGAGGACAGGTCTGTTCATCGTCGAGCTCCATGCATAATAAAGTTACTTACTTACCTGAAGCTTGCAGATCCTTCTTTTCCTGTACCAGAAGATTTGGCAACGAGTTATCCTCGGCTGGTCCAGTGAAGTGTCCTGCGTAGTGGACAGCATTGGAGTGATGTAACGGGCATAAGAGGCACTAAAGAGGAGGCAAAGGGACCCACAAACGTGCCAAACCATGCGTGCCCCATTTGTTTGGCGATCGAAAACCGCAGTGGATGCCGTGCATATTTGGAACTTGCGGACCTCTACATCCCAAAAAGTAAGTCGCGGTGACGTCATCTCTGGTCCTGCGGAGAGCCCTTCCCCGCCGGTGACATCAGTGGCCTACAGCTTCAACCCTGCGGGCACCAATCACCAGCATTGCCAGGCAGCGTCCACTTCAGCGGAGCGTGCATACTGTAAGCACCGTCATGTAACGTAACCTTACGCTCCTCTGATTACAAGGTCATGCATGGCGGCCATTTTGGCGCAGTCGCACTGAACTTTCAGCCGGCTTTGGTGAGATCAGCTGAAGCGACCTGTTGAGGAGAGGTCCCGCAAGCAGTTTGGGTAATCATCCTATGTTTTTCACAATTTGTGGACAGCCTCATTTGCTTGGGTGAGTCTCGAATTTACTTTTGGAACACCTTCATTTGTTCTTTGACTATCGTGATTGTGGTTCAGATATTGGCAGTGCTTGTAATCCTTACACTGTTTCCCATGGCAACTTCACAATTTGCTGTAATGTTACCACCAACTTTCTTATCTCAATCAGGTCCTCCCCCTATCCCAGGGGAGGATTGGATCTTGATATTTGAAAATTATTTAGATGCTTTGAAAGGGCAAGAATTTAGTGCAAAAAGGGAAAAAGCACTACTTTCAAGGAGTCTAAGCTAGGAGGGTCAACGTATTTCCAGGTACTTACCTCAAGCTTTGCAAGCTAATGGCCAACCCATGCCTGATGAATACAAAGAGGCTGTTTGTAGATTAGAATCCAGGTATGTCAAGGAAGAAAATCTTGTCATGAATTGATATAAATTTTATACACAACACCAAAGTCTGAGGAGTCCATTGATGAATTCATAGCAAGACTGAGAGAGTTATCCATCAAATATAAATTTGGCGTTATGAACGATGAATTGATTAGGGATCAGTTAATTGTACAGTGTAATAATAAGAAGATTCAAGAAAGACTCTGGGCTGCCAAGAATCCTTCCCTGTAAAATGCCATTGAACTGGCCAAAGTCGTGGAACAATCAGAAAATTGCATAAAGGAATTAGAAAAACACAACTGTGGTTCTGAAATAGCAGAAGTGTCAGACAAGGGGTCCTGTGAGGATTTGGAGAGCACAATGACTGAGGAAGCAACTGGCTCTGTAGCCATGGTGAAGAGCAAGAATAAGAACACTAAACGTATCAGTCCTAGTACCGTATCTAGACCGCCCTCTTCCAGGGTGTGTTACAGATGTGGTAGTGTCAGTCACTCTGCAGACTCTCAATTTTGCTTTGCAGTTAACAAGGAGTGGTTAATGTGTGGACGCGTGGGACATTACGCCAGGATGTGTAAGGGTAAAACAAGGAGTGTGGTTTCAGTGGTGTCAGGTGATCAAGAGTGCAATAATAGTGAGTGTGGAGATAGAATTCTGAGCGTTGGTGATGAAGGTGAGAAATCGAACTAAAGTAAAAGACTCAACAGACCCAAAGCTATGTTTTACATAGATGGCAAAAATGTCTTGCTTATGGTGGATAGAGGTTCTAAATACACTATTATCCCTAGGAGTCTCTATGAGAACCTGTGGGGAGCTAATAAGATCTTGTTGCCCAAGGACATTTCCCCTGGTGGATATCAAGGGGAATCTATTGACATCATTGGTTATTTTGCGTCCAATAATACGTTTTTGAATAGAACACATGGTAAAATTTATGCTGCTGTGGAAGGGCCTCCCATCCTGGGTTGGGTTCATCAATACGATCTCCATATCATTGTGAACCCCAGAGCCCTCACACAAGTTATGGTTGTTGAAGATGAAGGTATAGATGATGTCAGTGATGTGTTCAGAACCGGCTTAGGCCAGCTCAAGGGTTATGTTCACAAAATTAAGTTGAAGAAAGGTGCCGTGCCAGTGCAACACAAATTAAGAGGGGCATCTCTGGTCGTGCATGATGGCGTGAAAGCCCTCATACGTGAGATGTTAGATGCCGGAGTGATTGAACCTGTTGAGGCTTCCGAGTGGGTTTCTCTGGCTGTGATCACCCAGAAACCTGATGGAAGCCTCAGGTTTCGTGTGGACTTGAGGTCACTCAATCACTGTGTCATCACGGATATGTTTCCCTTGCCCAATATTGGCGAGTTAGTGTCCACACTCATTGGGGTGAAGTTTTTTTCTAAACTTGACCTCAGGAGTGCATATCACCAGATATGTCTGCATGATGAGTTCAAACACCTCACATCCTTTATCACTAAGGAAGGGACATTCCAGTTCACGCGGTTGCCGTTTGGGTTATCATCGGCGGCAAGCGTCTTTCAACGAATTGTCTAACACATTTTTAAGGGGATAGAGAATGCAGTATATTTCCAAGACAACATCTTGGTTTTTGGGAAGTCTGTTGAAGAACATTACCGTGTTTTGAGGTCTGTTTTGAGGAAAATGGTTGATGTAGGTCTGACATTGAGGAAGGAAAAGTGTGTGTTTCTGACGGAGCAGGTAGAATACTTAGGGTACTGCATCTCAGCCTTAGGTATAAAGCACCTGCACCAAAAAACTAGGACCAGTTGAGATCTTTGATGGGGCTTGTCGAATATTACTCAAAATTTGTCAAAAATGTTTCCGACAAGACAGGGTGCATGAGAAGTCTACTTAACAAAAGCGTCAGCTTTGAGTGGGGCAAAGAACAAGATGAATGTTTCAATACCATTAAGAGGGAAATCTGTGAAGCCAATGTTTTAGCCCCCTTTGATGTAAAATTGAGATCTATCGTCACAGTCAATGCCAGTGCCTCTGGGGTAAGTGCAGTTCTTTCCCAGTGTCATCGAGGGGGAGAGAGAAATGTGGCATTTGCATCCAGGACCCTTACCCCTACTGAACACAATTATTCTGTTATTGAGAGGGAGGTTTCCTGGCGGCCGCTTGGGCTGTGGAGTATTTTAGAGTGTATGTGTGGGGCAACAAATTTTTGATTAGAACAGATTGTTCAGCCAGGTTAGCTAGGCTCACAGCAAGAATCCAAGAGTATCAATATGAGTGTTGGATACATTCAAGGCTGGAGGAATGCACAGGCCGACTGTTTGTTGAGGTTGTCAGTGGACTGGAGATTGGTTGATGGTCCCTCTGTGTGCGAATCAGAAACAGATGGGTCAGTTGCTTCAGTAGAAGATGCTGTCATGGAGAGTGAAGGAACTTTCACAGCTCATGAGTGGACCGTTGACATGCAAACAGATGTAGTCCTAAATGAGGTGATGCGCATGATCACACAAGGAAGCAGAAGAGAGAGTTGTTTAGTGGTTCAAGTACTTCCTTTTGCCAAGATTTTGGATGAGTTATCCTTGTGTGGGAACAGGATGATTTTGAGGGGGGATAGGTTTGTTCCCCCATTTGGTTTGAGGAGAACAATTTTTTCCATGGCCCATGAGGGTCACCTGGGCCAAACTTTAATCCAACTCCGCCTAAAAGCACAATTTTGGTGGCCAGGTTTGGATGACCAGGTGGCATCATGGGTCGAGGAATGTTCCATTTGCAAAGAAGGAGAGAAAAGACTCAAGGTCGGAAACACCAAACCCACTGGGCATATTGAAAACCCAGTAAAGCATTGGCATATTATCTGCCTTGACTTTTAATGTGCCCATGCACGAACTAGCTTCAAGTGACCGCTTAGCTGTTGTGGTGGTGGATGTCTTCTCGAAGTGGTTGTGTGTGAAGTTTTTGAAAGAGATAACTACACAAGCTACCATCAAATCTTTGAGAAGCTTGTTTCAAGAAGAGGGAATTCCATCCGTCCTCATCACAGACAATGGCACTCAATTGATTTCAGTGGAAATGCAGGAGCTTTTGAGAGGGTGTGGAATTATATATCACCGTACCACACTGTACAACTCACAAGGAAATGGCCTTTGCGAGAGGGTAAACAGACTGGTTAAAGGGGTTATACAGATGGCTTGTGCCAATGGTTTGTGTGTGCGCAAGCTTGTGGCCATCTCCCTGATCTTAAACCTCCTTTTGAACTTATGTGAGGTAGGCCAGCTGGTTCCAAATTGGTTCCTGCGTGGATGAAATCATGGGTGGAGAGAGGTGGCGTGACGGATGTGTCTTCCACAAGTAGAAAAACTTCTGGTCCCCAACACATTTGTGTTGGTGATTTGGTTAAAGTCAAATCAGGGATAGTCGGAAGAGGCCTCTTTAAGTTCTTAGGACCCTTCAAAGTCAGGAAAATGTTCAGATATGGAGTGGAGTTGGACAATGGTCAAAGGTGGAATTTTAGACGTGTAGCATTGTACCAGAAAAAAGTACACCTATAGAGGTAACAGTGTCCAGTAATGATGGATGTGTTTTCTGGAATGATGGGTATGTGTTGGCAAATGACATCAGTGACACAGGTGTCACGACCCGAGTGGAGATTGACCAAGGGGAGAGTGGTCTGTCAAACAACTCTACTTTGTCTTGCTCCACCATATTTCAGGCAGGTGATGTTGTCAGGAGGGGTGATAGAAACCGCAGGGCTCCTGCTTATCTTGAGGACTTTGTGCGGTAATTTTTTTGCTCATGTTTTTCTTGGTTTTTTTTCTCTCTACTTTCATTATATTTGTTTTTGTAGAAAGGGAAAAGATGTGTTGTAAATATGTTCTCAATATGGTTATGTCTCTTTCATTTCTATGCTTGTTAGAACCTTGCATCTCGTGGTTCTGAGTGTTAGTTTGAACGGGAACGTTCCTTGTAGGTCAGTTGTTGCTGATCAGCTGAGGACAGGTCCATTTATCGTCGAGCTCCATGCATAATAAAGTTACTTACTTACCTGAAGCTTGCAGATCCTTCTTTTCCTGTACAAGGTGCCACTCTGGCCAAGATTGTGATGTTGCCACCACTACTGTACTACTTCTCCACACGGCCCATTCGACGGGGTGCACAGACATAATATCGAGGGTTTTTTTTCGGAGTACAAAAATATCGAGTTGGAAATATCGAAGGGACTGAATATCGACATCAAGAATATCGGTGACCAGAATATCGACATGAAGGTAAGAAATATCGTTTTTGTTAATATCGAAGTCAGTAATATCGTTTGTCAAAATATCGTTGTTAATAATATCGATGTTTATATTAGTGTTATGTATTTTAGTATGTATTTTAAATGTATGTGTTCTATATTTTTTGTTAAGTATTGTATTTTTTTTTAAATATATGTATTAAACTTTTAGAAGTTATTAATGTTTTTAAAAGTAAATTTTGCATTTTAGTTCCGTAGCGGGTTGTGGGTTTATAGGGGAATAGGGTGGGAAGTAATTTAATTACAGTAAATTTAATAATAATTTTTAGAAAATATTAATTATTTTTAATTAATTTTTGTGTTTTTATTCCGTAGCGGGTTGTGGATTTATAGGGGAATAGGGTGGGAAGTAATTTAATTATAATAAAGTAATTATTAATTTTTATTTATTGGTATTGATGATTAATTTAGTGTTAATTAATTATTAATTGGTAATTAATTTGTATTAATTGATTAATTGATCATTATATTAATTGTGTTAATTGTTTTTAGGAGCAGGTTGTGGGTTTATAGGGGAATAGGGTGGGAAGTAATTTAATTTGAATAAAGTAATTATTAATTTGTATTTATTGATATTGATAATTTATTAATTAATTATTAATTGGTAATTAATTTTTATTAATTGATTAATTGCTAATTATATTAATTGTGTTATTTTTTTTAGGAGCGGGTTGTGGGTTTATAGGGGAATAAAGTGGAAGTAATTTAATTATAATGAAGTAATAATTAATTTTTTTGTTATTATTTATACATAATTTATTAGTAATTAATTGGTTATTTAATTTTAAAAGTATTTAATTGATAAGTATGTTAATTTTAACCCTCTGCTATCCAACACTTTCCCTACAGTTACACTCTCTGGAGTGGGAATAGTAATTTTTATCCTTACGCTATCCAACACTTTCCCTACTGTTGCACTCTCTGGAGTGGGAATAGTAATTTTTACCCCTTCGCTATCCAACACTTTCCCTACTGTTGCACTCACTGGAGTGGGAATAGTAATTTTTACCCCTACGCTATCCAACACTTTCTCTACTGTTGCACTCACTGGAGTGGGAATAGTAATTTTTACCCCTACGCTATCCAACACTTTCCCTACTGTTGCACTCACTGGAGTGGGAATAGTAATTTTACCCCTTCGCTATCCAACACTTTCCCTACTGTTGCACTCTCTGGAGTGGGAATAGTAATTTTTACCCCTACGCTATCCAACACTTTCCCTACTGTTGCACTCTCTGGAGTGGGAATAGTAATTTTTACCCCTACGCTATCCAACACTTTCCCTACTGTTGCACCTACTGGAGTGGGAATAGTAATTTTGACCCCTACGCTATCCAACACTTTCCCTACTGTTGCACTCACTGGAGTGGGAATAGTAATTTTTACCCCTACGCTATCCAACACTTTCCCTACTGTTGCACTCTCTTGCACTTGTGATCCTTCGACGGGTAGTACCATATTTTGGGCAATAGACAATCTATTATTGTCCTTTCTCTAGGGCACACAACATCATAGAATTTCCTTGGCCAAGATTTGTCTTCCTACAACCTAGTACGGCCTTGCAGTCCCTGATTTTGGATTCTATTATTTGGCTGCGCAATTGCTCTGGGTGACTAGATGGAGGGTGGGACATTGGGGCCCCCCTCACAAGGTCAGTGTGGGCACCCCACACATGCACCACATGGCTCCAAATAATTCTCCACCATTCATGCAAAACGCAAGGCACTACACCCAGCATCCTGGTTGACACTCTTAAGTATGCTTGGTCCAGGGCATTACAGAAAACACACTTAAATGCCCCTATGCCAGGAACCTCCCACTAACGACTGTGTCTGTCCTAAATCCCAAGGGGTACTGGAGATGACTGCAGGATTGGAAGAAGGCTGGTCTCGGAACCTTAGAAGACCTCTTCGAGAACGACAGACATAGGGCCGAATTCCGACTACGACAGTTCATAGGACTGCCGTAGTCGAGGTGGCGGTCTGACCATTATAAGACTGCTGCAACTACCAGGGAACCACATTCACTGGTGTGCCCGGGGCAGTCTGAGAGCCGCAACATTGCTTGGTGGTGCCCTGAGGCACCACCAACCATATTACGACTTTCCTCACTGCCAGCTTTGTCATAGAGGCTCTTCCGCCACGTTACTGCTGGCGGTGAGGAAAGAAAGGGGCCCTACATGGGGGTGCATGCAGGGGGGCAATCAATCAATCATGTTTTGTAAAGCGCGACTACTCACCCGTAAGGGTCTCAAGGCGCTGGGGAGGAGGGGAGGAGCATGATCCAGTCCATCAAGGAGGGTGTCTGTCGAAGAGCCAAGTTTTGAGGTTTCTCGTGAAGATGGGGAGTGATGTTGTCTGTCTGAGGTGGAGTAGGCGTTCCAGGCTCTGGCCACGAGGAAGGAGAAGGAGCGGCCTCCCGATCTGGTCTTTCTGGCGCAGGGAACCACAGCGTAGGAGAGCTGTGCTGATCGTAGGGTTCTTTGGGGTGCGTGGAAGTTGAGTCGGCTGTTCAGGAATGCTGGTCCGGTGTTGTGGAGAGCTTTGTGTGCGTGGGTGAGGATCTTGAAGGTGATTCTAGTCTCGATGGGGAGCCAGTGGAGTGTGCGCAGGTGCTGGGAGATGTGGCAGTGTCTTGGCAGGTTGAGGACCAGTCTTGCGGGGGCATTCTGGATGTTTTGTAGCTTGCGGGTGAAGTTTTTGTTTATTCCGGCGTAGAGTGCGTTGCCGTAGTCGAGTCTGCTGGTGACGAGGGCGTGGGTGACGTTTTTTCTGTGCTTGAGGGGGATCCATTTGAAGGTCTTACGTAGGAGGTGGAGGGTGTGGAAGCAGGAGGATGTGACGGAGTTGATCTGGCAGTCCATTTTGAGCTCGGAGTCCAGGATGATTCCAAGGTTGCGTGCGTGGTCTGTGGGGTGGGTGGGCTTCCGAGGGCGGGGGGCCACCAGGTGTTGTTCCAGGCGTCAGGGTGTGGGCCCATGATGAGTACTTCTGTTTTGTCAGTGTTGAGTTGTAGGCAGCTGCTTTTCATCCATTTGGCGACAGCTTCCATGGTGGCATATGGTGTTCCCCTCTGTCTTTCTATACCGCCAGTTTCAGGAGGGCATGGACTTTACAGTCCATTCCGTACTGGAACGCGCCCTGCCGGATTTTAACTCATAATCTGGTGGGCGGTGTGCAGACGACTATGGCGGTCCTGGATTAGGGAGGCAGCGTGGCGCCCTTCTCCAGGACCGCCAAAGTCATAATCAGGCCCTTAGAGCCTTCCAGAATTCACTCAAGACATTTGAACTCCCCCCCCATTATTTCTTAACATATGTGGCAATGAGTGCTACGATCCAGGCCTATTGGCATAGGGGGCAGACAAGTCACCAACCCAAGATGCCCTCCAGATCATAAGCACCATGTCTGGTACAATCAAAGCCATCACCTTACTGTACAAAGTGCTTCTTTGATAAGATAAGCCAAGGGGAACCTGGGAAGTCTACAAGATAGGTGGGCATCTGAGATGAACCTCCCAATCTTGAACAGGCATTGGACCACTATTTTGGAACACACTCCATGCACATCAAGGAACGCTAGGTTTATGCTCATCCAATATTATTTCTTACACATAGTATATCTCACACCAAAAAGAAATTTGATGCTTCCAGTGAATAAACGGAACTTATGTTTCCAGTGGCACAAGCAGTGTGAACAAGAGGTAAAGCGCTGGATTCTAATTTTTATCATATGGTCTGGGAGTGCCATGCCCTCTTTCATTAGTGGGAAACGATTGTTCAATACATTCAATGGCCACAGGCTATCATATTTTTAAAACACTGGCCTGTTGTTTGCTGGGGCTTTTTCCTCGGACCAAAATGAAAGCAATAACTTCTAAATTTATTGACTTGGCATTAAGACTTGCTCACCATCAAATTGGCATCTCCTGGAGGGATCCCCAGGGCCCTGCCCTTCAGCGCTGGAGCGCATAAGTGTTGAAATGGATGGATTGTGAGGAATCAGCCCTACAGGAAGAGGTGCTGCGTGGCATAAGGTCTGTAGAGCATGCACAGCCATAGAGTTCAATACTACAGGATTGGCCCACAATTGATGGCGTGGGCAGGATCATCTCCCTCCCCCTCCCCCAGGGAGCAAGGGGGATAGCAAAAACAAAACAGGATCTGAGTGCCGGCTCCCTGATCCTTTCCCCATGGGTTGAGCTAGATATCCAAGCAGAGCTCCTACAGACACTATCTCCCTTGAAGAGAATACACTTAGGGGGTCATTATGATGGCGGGCGGATCGCCCCCGCCGGGCCGGCGGTAGTTACTGACGGCCCGGCGGGGGCGAACAACCAGCCATCCACACAGCAAAGACCCCCCGCCATATTATGATGGCTGGGGGGTCCGCGGCGGACAGAAAGACCGTCTGCCACTTTTCCGCCGGTCGACTCGTCGACTGGCGGAAAACAAGGATAATATGGTGGCGGTGTCTGCAAGACACCGCCATCCATATTAAGATGAATGTGGAGAGCAGCCTTTCCATGGCGGCGTTGCCGCCATGGAAAGGCATACGGTCTTTGCCTTCGGGGGCCCGTAGCGGGCCACCAGGAAGTTGGGGGGTGCACATGGGGGGTACCTATGGTACCCCCTGCATTTGCATGCAAAAGGTGGCAGGCACCGCGCGGTGCCTGTCATGTTGCGCATGCAAATGCACGACGTGCATTCACAGCATTGTGGCGGGCGGTGCTGTGAGCACCACCCGTCACAATGCTTGAAATAGGGTGTCCCACCGCCACGGTGGCATCCTAATGTCATGTGCTGGACCGCCGCACCCCTTGCGGACGGTCCCGCATTCCGTTACGGTGCCCGCCCGCCATTGTAATGACCCCCTTAGTACTTTTAATGACACCACATCAGGTAACACCCAGTTCTAGATTGCCTTTTTATTTTTCTCTCCAATTTATGCTTTTCTTCCGTTTCCATGTATTATTTGTATTTGCAGCTACTGTTCTGGTATGTAGTTAGCCACATGCCCCATTGATTGTGACCATCCCTATACCACCCTTACTAGACTGATCCGTCATCAGATCAATCTCACACTAGTTAGCGGGTATAATGGCTAAGCCATTAATTATGATAATACTTGTATGTGCTAACCTGATCAATGATTGTCGCGGATCTCGGATCTGGGAATCCAGGGTACGGCCCTGGCCTGGCTTTCATCCTTTCTTAAGGATCGCTCACAGAGAGTTCAGCTAGCTGATCTGGTATCCGACCTAGGCACACTTTCATGTGGGGTACCTCAGGGCTCGGCATTGTCACCTCTCCTTTTTAATGCCTACCTTCAGCCCTTGATATCAGCACTAAACCAGATGGAGTGCAGGATCTTTAACTATGCCGACGACACCCAAATCATCATCCAGATCGACAGCTCGCCGACGGCCCATCTAAGGATGCAAAACATTTTAAAATTTACTGTTAATTGGATGACGGCCAACTCCCTTAAAATTAATCCAGATAAGACTGAGGTACTGGCCGTCACCACAGCATCCAATCCATGGAACGATCTTTTTTGGCCACAAGAACTTGGCCCTTTTCCGGAACCGGCTGGTGCCGTGAAAAGTCTGGGCATCAAAATTGATGCAAAGCTCTCCATGCTACAACAGGTGTCGGCAGTAGTAGGAACCTGTGTTGGCCTACTAAGACAGTTGCGGTAACTGGCCCCACTTCTCACCTTTTCCACACTCAGACGGGCAGTCTCAGCAATGATACTGTCGCGTCTGGACTATGGTAACTCCCTGTATATCGGTCTGCCGCAACAACTGTTGGCCAGACTTCAGGTTGTTATGAACGACGCGGCTAGATTAATTTTCAGAAAGCCGAGACGAGTACACGCCACTTCTCTGCTATATGAGCTACATTGGCTCCCGGTCAGGCAGAGAATAAAGTTTAAAGGCCTTTGCATTGCCCACAAAACCATGTATGGCCAAGCTCCAAGCTATATCAAAGACCGCTTAGCTAACTACGTCCCTAGTAGGGTGCTTCGGTCAGCTGAGGCCTGCCTACTGGTTTGCCCCCGTTTCAACCTGTCTTCTGTTGGAGGAAGAGCCTTCTCAGCATCAATACCTCGGCTCTGGAATAGTCTCCCGGGAAATTTACGCAAGGAACTGAACCTCCTCCCCTTTAGAAAGAAGCTGAAGACAGTACTTTTCTTAGAAGCATGGGGCATCATTTAACCTCTGCTATTCCCCCACTAACTAGGATAGGTGTCCCTCTGGTAGCGCTTAGAGACCTGTTGGTGATAACGCGCTCGATAAATGTAAATTACAATTACAATTACAATTACAACCTATATTATGTGGATAGAGGCATAAGCTTGTGATGCCACTGTTGTACTTATTGTGATTGTCTTGCAAAACAATAAAAATTACATTTAAAACAAATGTTGGTATCCCATGTCGGAGCGCCAAAGTGCAGAAGTAGCAAAATAAAATGTAGTTCCTGGGTTTCTGCCTTTTCCTTAGTAGACAGTCAAGGGGTAAACAGCCCATTGGGTGATAGGGCAGAGACAGCCTTTCAGATGCAAATGCGGGAACTCCAGCTAATTGTCAAGCATTCACACTCCTTGGAAAACCTGCAAGCTAAAAGGACCTTATTTATCAAATCGAGAGAGCAGTAGCAGTCAATTGGGTCTTGAGACACAGGGAGAGTAAAAGTAATGACCTGTCACCCCCTCTCTCGACCCCATCCTTTGTTTGTGTGATGTTGGTGGTGCATTTACACCATCCCTGCATTAAACAAGTGCAGCACAAGCAGCAGGTGCTGCCCCCGTCGGTGTCTCAATGGTGCACAGGGAGAAAAATGCCAGCCCATCAGGGATATTTTGTTATTAGGCCCTGGGAAGGGACCTGCACTTTGAGGTCTATCCCCTGGATCACATTTGTAATGGCAGTTCCATCTTGCTTCCATATACCATGAACTTACCATCACAGACATTTTTCCCCCAATCATCTGAGATTACATGAGAATAAAGCTAGTGATGGAATTACACTCCCTACCAGTGTCCACCCTATAGAATAATGATGTGATTGAGACCAAGCTGAAGGTTGTGGGCCTGACCATCCAAGGACTACCAATAAACCCATTAGGTCCACTCTTCGAACTGCAGGAAATACCATTGTTTCCCGTTACGCAGCTTGCAAAACACATATGGGAAGAGCTGTGGTGAACTATTATAAACCCCTGAGGTGCAATAAGGAGGAAGGAGTGCTGCCATTTCTGGGAACAGGTACAGTCAATAGGTTTGTGTTGTCCATAGTTTGTGCATCCCTCAGACATGAAGGCACCACCAGATCACTCTATGCCACCTGGGTCTAGGAAACCCCTTGAAACCAGCCTCAATACTGTAGATTCAAGCACTCAGTACTGGAAGAATACTTGGGATTCCTTCGGACCATGAGTGGGATCTAAATATTTTGCTGGAAGCCATACCTTTTCCCTACCAGCATAGACTAGAGTTGTTTGTGGACCTTTGGCATAAATTTTATATATTAATTTAGTTCGACTTTCCTCTGTACACCGAACTGGTTTGTACATTTTTATTTTGCTCAGCAGCTGCTGGAACATTCAAACATCAACTCAGTTCGATGTGGGTTGATGCTCTCTAGAAATAAAATAAAACTGGAGAAATCACAATAAATCATGTGGGATATTTATAGACATTATTTCAACCACCAATAATGAATGTAACTATATGTCCACCACCTGCTGGGAAAATATCTAAGATATTATTCTAAAGCACAGTGCAGAGGAGTAGTTTGAACACCAGCCAGGGTGTTAGTTCGGGTGATAGTTGGCAAAAGGTAATAATATCCAACAGTGTTGTATGGCAGAATATCAAGGACAGGAATATAAGCCTGGCAAGATATAATAGCCAAAATATTAGCAATCAATTGATATTTAAGTGCCCTTGTTCTGGTAGTAAACGCATCAGTTTACAGAATGTTGTCAAACACCGTGAAATAAACTGTGCCCCCACAATCCAATATAATTATGAATTGGACCCCACTGATGAAAATGTTGTTTTGAACGAGGTTACAATTATTTAGCTGACCACCAGGAAAATATTGCCTTTTCTCTGCTATTTATTTGACCACTGGCTAAATAGAAGAAATTATTTTCTATTTGGCCTGCAACCTTGCAAATAGCACAGGAACTTCACTATTTACCCAGCTGCAGGTGAAACAGTGGATTCTCTATTCACTCAGCCACTGGCTTAATAGTAGAAATTCTGCATTATTTGACCCGAGGCAGTGCAAATAGCGAGGAAACTTCAATATTTATCCGTCCACTAGCTAAATTGCAGAGATTATGTACTGTTTGACTGGCAGTCACGTAAATAGCAAAGAAAGTTCACCATTCACCCAGTCAATGGCTAATTAGCAAACTTTATGTACTATGTGTACAGTGGCTGTGCATATTACCAAGAAACTTCACTCTTTGCTTGGATGCTGGCAAAATAGTAGCCATGTAAATAGCAAAAATACACCATTATTTACCCGGCCACTGGCTAAACAGCAGAAATTAATAACTATTTGGCAGGTAGCCATGCAAATAGCAAAGAAATATCAATATTTACTTGGCTCATAGCTAAATAAAAGGCATATGTAGTATTTGAATTGCAGCATTTCAAACAGCAAAGAAACTTCATTTATTACTCGTCCTCTGACGTCCTCTGGCAGAAATTATGGACTGTTTGGCAAGCAACTGTTCAAAGAGCAAAAAAACGTTGGGGCATATTAGCAAGACCCACGTTAAAATTATCGCCGTTTTAGCGGCAGGAAACTGCCGCTAAAACGGCGATAATGGGCTTGCTAATATGCGTTATAGAATTCCAATAGAAGCCCAGGTTAGATGTCCTGCACATCTAACCTGGGCTTCTATTGGAATTCTATAACGCATATTATCAAGCCCATTATCGCCGTTTTAGCGGCAGTTTCCTGCCGCTAAAACGGCGATAATTTTAACGTGGGTCTTGCTAATATGCCCCGTTATTCCGTTGGTGGCTGTGTAAGTAGTAACCAGTATGCACAAGTTGGCCAGAACCTGTGCAAATAGCAGAGAAACTTCACTATTTAGCCCGCTTCTGTCTAAACAGCTTAAAGTATGTATTACTATGTCAAGCTCATATTTCAACAGCCAACAGGTGTTCATGTAGAACAGAATCGGCACCCATCTCCAAGTTAGTGCTAAACTGGTTTGAATGCATTTTGCACCAAATTGGCACTACTTCTTGTTCTACAGGTCCTAATCATCATCGAAGAGAATGTTTAAATGTTTCCAATTAATTTCAATCACATGGCAGAGAATGCCACCCCATTATAGCAAGGGCAAAGACACAGCAATTTGGGAGGCCCATTAGCGAGCTGTCACGTACTCCATTAATGCTCCTGCTCCTTTAACTTTACCTGAAGAGGAGGATAGTGATAAAGATGATTAGATCCTTTGCAGGACTAGGTGAAGCTGTTACCCCATTCTACAGCTATGTAGTTGCTCTTACTCACAAAGACATGGCAATGTACTAGGGTAAGATATAGGGTTACCAAAAAGCTCCAATTTATCAGAACACCTCTTTTTCTGCCTTGAGTTTTCATTAAACAAATCAGTGCATTCTGGCATTAGTAAATCTTATTCATTTCAATTAAACAGATCAGACTAAAAAAACACCTTAAAACAATAATTTGTTAAAATATAGGCCGGAGCTGGAAAGGTTGCAGTCTGATATTTCAGGTGATCTTTTCAAAATGTAATCAATTGCTTAGGGTTCCTTATGCAAGTCACCAACACAGTATGATTGAGAGGCTTCATCCAAATTTTATGACAGAAGGAAGAAAAACTATGTATTGTAAAAAAATAGAATCTAAAGCATCACCAAACGTCAGTCACTGCTTTTGTCAGGTAACTTCGCAACTATCTTTGGTAAGTAAATATTAAATATGACTAAATTACTGTGTGGTTGGTGATGGCATTCAAGTCAAATTAATTTGAAAAGAAGTGTTAAGAACAGTGGATCAAAAATATATCCTGCGTAATCCAATTTCTAAATATGTGATTCTTATAAGTTAGCATCCATGCCTTACCTTCATAGTACTGTTGGACACAGTTGATGTTCCAAACTTAGGGGTATTGATTTTCCTCTTGTTAAATACTTTGTAGTTTTTTAATACGAATAGTGTAGCATTGATTTCATACAGCCAGTATTCAGACAGCAGAGTCAGCAAGTATAGCCACATAGATGCGCTGTGGGTGAGTCTCAGCACCTCTTATATTTTTGGCATGTAAATTAGATGCATGTAGTCTTTTACCAGGCCACTTTTTGTGTTCCATAGATAGACAATGAAACTATTCTTCCATCTCTACACCAGTGTTGTGGATACTTGTTGTATTAACAAAAAATGTTTGGGGGAAACTTATAGAAAAATGTGAAATGTTCTCTAAGTAATCATCATGAGAAGTTGAGGTTAAGGTAGTAAAGAGTGTGATTATTTTATTTCATTTCACTTCAAAGATCTGAAATGTTTAACTAAATGAATGGGATTTAAATTTCTGTACATTGCTTGAAAATGCTATACGATCTTACCCTTTCAATTATTCTGGCTATCCCTGTGTTCCCTCCCTGATCCCTCATTTGTCTGAGTCCTGTGCAAGTGTTCCATCTTTTTCTTATTCTTTTCTGTTTGGTGAGGCTCTGTTCACCGAGGCCACCAAATTGTACCCATTCTGAGTGAGATTGGCTAATGGCCACTCAACCAACGCTATAAAGTGGCAGGTCCTAGTAGCAGCAGATTAATATTGCATGGGCACAAGACTTTTATCCTGTGTCACTGTGAGGAGATTGGCCATTGGCTTTCCAGATTCCCAAATGTTAGTGTCTTGCCTTCATCGTGCATGGAAGCTCAGTATGTGTGGTTTACTGCTGCTGGATGAATGGTGAGTTACATTTGCGCCTGGGTGCATGTTGGTTGCACAGGTTAATGGCCCTCCAGCAGTAGACTTTCTTAGTCCATAGTGAACATGCTAGTGTGCACATACTGTATCCTAGGCCCACCTCCCCGAAAACAGTTATAGTCGGTGGATGAGGAGAAAGCTGCCAACATAGTCCCTTTGTCACATTAGCATTCCTCCTGCTCTATTGAAACCCACCTATCTCCCACTTTATAAATTGCTATTGGTCTCCAAGGTAATGAGAACAGATGGAGAGGGCTATTTGGCCTGGAATGAACAGAAAACTATTGGCCAATCCTTTCTGAGCTATCCTGTGATTCTTGTTTTCAGAATCTTGGAAAAGTCAGCCAACAGAAGAAAGAAGCACTTCTCCAGGAGTGTACTACTATAGCCTTAGAGCCCGACATAGCGGGCTCTACTGGCCATTAAAGGCCCGCTCCGAGCCCAAGGCGAGGGCCTTTAGCAAGGGAGCAGGCCTTTAATGGCCGGTAGAGCCGGCTACGAGGACTCTAAGGCTATTAGAACATTCTGATCCAGAGGGCAGAATGGTCTAATTTGCAAAAACAAAGGCCTCTCGGAGCACGAGAGGCCTTTGTTCACAGCAACAGCTGTGAAAGAAAAAAACATTTGAATGTTGATCTCTGGGCTTCTACCAGCCCGTAGAAGCTTGAGGCACTCCATTGTCTGCAATGGAGTGCCTAACATTCCAATGTTCTAATTTGTATTGCAAGATTTGTATAGTACTTGATGCCCCTGATAAAGCACCAACGCACTTCTGGGCTATCTAAAAAGAAATCCTGTTTGTTTTGCATTGTCGATGTTGTGGGGCCCGTGTAGGAAACATTGAGTATCATGCTTGAGGGTCGGAAAAGTGCTGCAATCATTTCACAGCAAACTAGTGGTTGGGCCTAATCATGAAGTGAAACAGGTAGTTTTAGGAGAGAAAGAAATCATTTTTCAGAAACTTACCATATTCTTGGCGGTTGTGTTAGGTTGGTAAGTTGTGCATTTGTAGTATTAGGTATCATGTATCCAATCGTCTGACAAAAATATTTCAGGAACACATACACATGGAGTGTGGCAGAAAAGTGTAAGATAAATGAAGTCAAACTTGATCCATGCATGGCCATCTTTGTGGAAACAGCAAGGTTAATCCTTCAAATAGTAACTAGAGCTACACCATGCAATATGCCAGATTCCTTTAATGTAGTCACAAAACAGAGAGCTTTCCACATCACAAAGTGGTACCATCTCCCCAACAATACCCTCGCCATGACTTGGGTTCTCAACATAGACATACAAAGAATGTGATGTGTGGCAAAGTAGCCTGGTCCTAAACCAATTACATTGCTTGCATATCTCACACAAACTGACCCAGCCCCTCCAAACCCCCCCCAGTTCCCAGTTACTTTTCCCTTATTATGACAATCAATATTAGGTAAAAAAACATGTAAATATTTTCCGAAAAAAGGTTGATATTATGACTGCTCTCCAACTAATAGCCTATTTGTTCAGCATGTTCAACTTAACTTGTTGAAGGAAGACTTCAGAAATATCCAAATAGTTGATGGGACATATCCAGCTATATCATCCCCAACTCTCAAATAGATAATTTTCAAAAGTAGAAACAAACACATTTTAAAATACTTCTTTTATTGTCATTATTAACATTGTTACAAGTTGCAAACACAAACACATTGAATGTATGCAGCTTGTAGGAAGCCAAAAAGCATATTCATATTTAAATGCAAGTACTTATTAAATTTGATAGACATTATATATCACTCCTATTCCTGAGAGAAAACTCTCAGAGCACAATAGCTCAGACCTCAACAGCCACCCACCCGAAAAAATAATGTATTGTTCAGTCATGTGCCTATTTTAATAAATCGAAAGTACTTGTGATACAGGGGGGAGCTGGAGCACTCAGGCGTTAGTGAGCCTGTACTCCTTTTTTCTGGATGTGTGGCGGACCTGTCTTCGCGCTTCTCAGGGCTGCCGGAGCGCTTGGTGAGTCCCGCCGAACCAGGTCTCGTTCCTTTGAGCTGACCCCTTATCACTGGGTCGGCTCAGTCAGCACACGCTGCATACGCTGTTCCCTAGTGAGAGCCCAGGGAGCTGGCTGGTCCCAAACTGAGTTGTGCACTCTGCCCCTGGGGGTTTTGGAGGGACGCTCCTCAGAAGTCTGCTCTGTCAAGGATTTAAGCCAGCTAAAGGGGGATAAGTTAAGGCATGATATGGCCTCCAGGTCTATGGAGTTAGCTTCTCAGCTTTGAGGGGGGAAAAAACTGATCTTTAAAGGGGATCTCCCAATACAATACAAAACGCTATCTGCCCTCCCCACTAGCCTTATTCCGGATAGCGAGACATTATTAGGTAAAAGGTACAAATTAAGATCTAGTACATTCCTCAGGAGAGAACCTCCCCCTCAACAAGATATTCAGTCCAGTCAACCTCTAGGGGTATCACTGAATAAACATAAATACAGGAAGCTTCCAGTTAAGTCAGAGAAAGCTACCCCTGTAAAGGAGAGAAAGAAAAAAACGATCTCAGCACCTGCAAAGGTGAGCCCTTCACTCAGATCCTATTTCAAACTTAACACGCAGGGTGGTATGTAAACCACTAAGCAGGGAGTATCTATGTCAGGGGACTCTCTGCTACAAAATCCTGCCACCACTATGTCAAATAGATTATCTCCCTTAAGTGAGTCAGCCCCTGCACCAGGGGGAGGTAGTCAGAAGGAAGGTGACCTGATAGGGGATGCATCTCCAGAGGTGGCCCTCATGGTAGCTCAGGGCTCGGATCCAATGCAAGGGATGTTGAGCCAGTTGTCTTTGGAGATTAAGGAGCGCTTCTCCACCTCAGAAATAAACCAAAAGAAGATCCAAGATACATGCACCAGCTTAGAGGAAAACCTGTCTGTGCTAGCGCATCGCATGGAGGAACTAGAGAACAAAATGGGGGAGTTGAGGTTAGATGTGAAGGGTATCACTCAGGAAGTGGCCAGGCTGAAGGAAAGGGATCTTTCGGAAAGACTGGAGAGACTTGAAAATAATTCAAGAAGGAAAAATATCAGGATTCTTGACTTGAGAGAAGGACTGGAAGGAGACAATATTAAAACCTTTGTCATAGAGATTCTGACTAAAGCTTTCCCATATGTTGCCTCTGCGTCTGTTTGGGAAACTGAGATTCAACGGGTTCATAGGGACCCATTTAAACTGAACCCCGGACGGAAGAAGCCTAGGAAAATCCTGGTATATATCCAATCATACCTTCTTAAGGAACAACTACTTGGGGCTGCTCTTAAGCTTAAGAGTATTCGGGTACAAGACGCATCTTTTATAATATGGTCAGACATCGCTCGTATTACAGAGGATAGAAGGTGGGAGTTGGGTAAGCGGATGGATACGCTGAGAGATCTTGGCGCTCAAGTGCAGTTAAGGTTCCCTGCCTTCTTGAAAGTGATGTGGGCCAACAAGATGTATAATTTTAGATCTCCTGAGGAAGTGGATAGCTTTCTGGCACACAATAAACCTCCAGCTAATTGAGGTTTTATTTAAACATTTGGAGGGAGTTCAGCTTTTGCGATGATGATAACATTTGTTTTTCTTTTCTTAGAGGTTAGTGGGTTTCGGCTCAAAGTGGCAATTGTTAATTGCCAATGAGTGGTCAGGGAGGGTTCCCATGGGTGGGATGGGAGGGTAGGGGGGTGCTGCACTTGTGTAGGTGGGGAGCATTGAGAAAAAATAAAAAATAAAACGTAATAGGGACCTCATGTGACTTAACAACTGCCTGTAGATGTAGCTTGGGGTGGAAACATGAATATGATGGGGGGTAGATCTGGTTCTGGGGGAGGTGGGCACCTTGAAGTTTTATGTTGGAACGTGAATGGCCTGAGAGTCAAGAGAAGGCAGCGCCTGGTCTTGCAATATCTTAAGGACAGTCCAGCCAGGAGTCTCATGCTCCAAGAGACACACCTGTGACATTCAGAATGCAAGGCATTGTTTGATAAGCAAAGATGGGTCGATAAGATTGTAGCTTCTGATCAACAATGTTGCTCGAAAGGGGTGGTCATCATTTTAAAAATAAATTCAGGAGTAGAGCTTATCAAGACGCAGGTGGATGACAGAGGACGTTGGGTAATAGCAGAGGTGAGGTGTCAGGGTGCCAAATATACATTAGCCAACTACTATGGTCCCAATGAGGATGACATCACCCCTCTAAGTAATCTTTGTCTTGCTCTGACAGATTTTGAAGCCCCTCTGATACATGGTGGAGACTTCAATGTCCTTTTAAACAATAAGCTAGATAGATCCTCCCCTAGAATTCAGATTGCGGCACCACAGGTTAAAGCCCATCTCTCGGCAATATTAAAAAATCTTAATCTTTGTGATGTTTAGCGGAAAAAAATGGGGGATGCTAGGGAATACTCCTTTTACAGTAAGAAAAACCGCGATTACTCCAGAATTGATTACATCTTTATAGAACTTCCGTAATAATAAAAGTAAGGTTAATAGAATACCTACCTATCCACCTCTCTGATCATGGGGCTATAGCCCTAAACTTAGAACTTCCCTCAGACCCCATTTTGAGGAGATGGACCCTGAATAGGAGACTTCTCCTACAACCTTTCATCCCAGACATGATAAAGAGGGAAACAGCCATCTT
This sequence comes from Calotriton arnoldi, assembly GCA_963921515.1. Classification (NCBI taxonomy): domain Eukaryota; kingdom Metazoa; phylum Chordata; class Amphibia; order Caudata; family Salamandridae; genus Calotriton; species Calotriton arnoldi. The sequence goes on from CAWUFW010003562.1 coordinate 1,765,035, forward strand.
TTTTCAGCATAATCTGGATTCGGCCCCCCTATATATAGTGTGGGATGCCTTTAAGGCCTGGTTGAGAGGGACTTTAAAGGGTGCTGCCGCCGGTTGGGCTAGATCTGAAAAAAGGGAGATGGCTGATTTGGAGAAGCAGCTAGCAGTGGCTGAGGCAGCTCTAAAGGCTGGGCAGGCTTCTGGCACGGAGAAAGAAAGTTTATTGGGGAAGGTTGAAGATCTCCAGCTGAAGTTCAGACTTACAACTGAAGAGATTATGCTTCAGAAGTGGGAGGTAAGCAAAATGAGGGACTTCGACCAGGGTGAGAATTGTGGCAAACTTCTCGCCATGAAGAACAGAGTAGATAGATTACGCAATTATATCAGCAAGATTAAAGTGGGTAGCCAAGTTATGGAGGACAAAGGGGATATTGAGCAGGCTTTTATGGAATTTTTTCAAGGCCTATATCGTGAGGATTTATCGGTTGAGGAAGATGCCATAGATCATTGGCTTACTGGGAAACAGCTTCTAAAGCTGAATTCGGATAGCCAAAAAACACTCACCGAAGATATAACAGGGAGTGAAATACTTGCTGTCCTAAACAAAGCTAAGAAAGGGAAAGCTGCAGGACCCAATGCGCTCCCAATTGAGTTCTATGTTTTAATGATCAATGAAATTATTCCGGTCTGGCTGAAATTGTTTAATGAAATTCTTAGAGGCACTTCCCCTTTACCTCACTCGTGGAGTGAGGCTGTCATCACACTGATTTAGAAGCCCGGGAAGGATCCAACCCAGTGCCAGTCTTGCCAGCCAATATCATTATTAAATTGTGATTATAAGATCTTTGCAGGGATACTGAATGCCCGGCTCTGTAAGATCGTGGGGCCGATAATCCATGAAGTTCAAAAGGGCTTCCTCCCGGGCAGGCGAATGATGGAATAGGTTTATACCTTAATTGGTTCAGTCGATCTGGCAACTGCACAGGGCGTCCCTCTTTCAATCATTACCGTTGACGCAGCAAAAGCCTTCGACCGAGTCAACTGGCACTACTTGAATAGGGCCTTGAAGGCTTTGGCTTTGGCGACATCTTCAGGGAGGTCCTTAAGAAAATATAGATTTTGGTCAATGGCAGCCTCACCGCGGCGGTCATAATAGAGCGTGGTACAATGCCGGGGTGCCCGCTGTCTCCTATTCTTTTTGATTTGTATATTGAGCCTTTGGCCCAGAGTTTAAGGCAGAATGAAAAGATCATCCCATTCGCAGCAAATGGGTTAACGAGGAAGCTAGCACTGTATGCTGACGACTTGATTTTATTATCATCAAACGTCAATCTTACTCTATCTGAGCTACTTATTGAAGTTCAGGCTTTTGGGAAACTGTCTGGCTACGGGGTTAACAACGAAAAGACAGAGATCATGCCCTGGAACATCACAGTTCAAGGGGCGAGGCTCTCCAAGGAGCTAAGATACCTTGGAGTAACAATAACCCAAGATCTCAGAGATATTCCCAAAATAAACCTGGAGAGAGTCTCCAAGGAAGTGGATGTTTTATTGAAAAGGTGGCGGAACATCCCGCTATCCCACTATGGGCAGGGTCAATCTGATTAAAATGTGTGTTCTTCCTAAGTATGCCTACCTTTTTAATAACATCCCCCTGGAATTTTATAAAGGTGAACTGCTTAAAATACAGGGCAAGATTTCTTCTTTCATCTAAGGCAGGCAAAGCGATCAGGTTGTCCTGGAAGAAATTAAGGCGTAAACTTTCACACGGTGGTATGAGCTTGCCGGATCTCCAGCTGTACTGCTGGGCGTATCTATTAAAGAATTGCAGGATGCTACTTCTTAGGCCAGATAGCTCTCTGATTGGCAGCATGTTTAAAGCTATGCTGCTGGATTTAGATGAGGTAGGTTTTATGTATAAATTTGGCGCTCCTAAATTCTTTGAAAAAGTCCAGCTGAAGGTTCTGTATGAGGCGGCCAAGCTGTGGTCGGACTGTCGGGTCTGTTTGGGATTGTCCTATTATAGGGAATGGGCTCCAGTGTGGGACTCCCCAGGAACACCTGAGTGTCTTTTAGACACTTTAGTCCAGCCATTAAAAGACGCAGGTGTCACACACTGGAAGGACATTCTGGATGGCAACAAATGTTTTCCCTGGGATTTCTGGAGGAATCTTACCAGTGGAGCTCTCTCCAGATTTAAGTACTACCAAATATCATCATGGTGTAAGAGCCAACATTGGCTTTCCCTAGAGGACAATTCCATGGAAGATGAGTTACAAGATCTGATTCCGTAAAAGAAGGAAGTAGCACAGTGGTATAATCATCTCCTTGCTGAAGCAGATAGGAAGCTGGAACACCCATACTTGGTCTGGGAGAAGTACTTGCCGAGCGAGGAGCTGAAAAATCTTTGGCAAGTATCTGTAGACACACTTTACCCATTGATTAAATCTGCTGCACTAAGGAGAAACCACTGTTTTACGCTCCACATGATATACTGGTCCCCACTCAAACTTTCCAAAATAAAGGGCAATGGAGAAGCAAGGTGTATAAGATGTGGTGCCCAGAAGGCGGATGATATTCATGTGTTTGCTTCCTGCTCCGTGATTCAAGAATTCTGGGGCAACGTGGGTAAGACTCTGTCCGACGTCCTGGGCACTGAGGTTGAGGTAAGCCCTTCTCTTATCTTGTTTGGCACTGTATTGATGGCTGAAGGGGCGTTGGGCCTCACTGGGATACAGAATATATTGGTGTTTTATTTGGTCCTTTTGGCAAGGAGGGAGATCTGTAAGTTATGGCGTCAGGCGGTACCCCATGTGAGAAGTTGGCCTGGTATATGCTGTCCACTAATTATAGTGGGCACCTTGCACCAGTCCAAACAACCCCTTATTGGAGATAGGTTAAAGACAACCTTTATTGAAAGCTATCCTAGTGGTAGCTATGGAGAGCAGCCTTCAGGCTAAGTCTTGAAGGAATGTAAAGCAGCTTGTTTTACCAGTCTATAATCTCTTGAGTGACCAAATGAAAGAGGACCACACCAGGTATATATTCAAAATATATGTATTTATTGCTAAACACACCCCTCTAGTCTCTTTATGAGGCTAGAGTTCAAGCTACATAAGTTATAAGTTAGTTATCAACAGTAATAGCACAAATACACGTTTGAGCCCTAGGGGCGTACCAAACCATATACCAATAAAGTGGTATAAAAACCACGAATGAGCTAGACACAAGGCCTAGAGCCTGTAGAAGTGCTTGGCCCTCAAGGAACCACCCAAGGTAGTGACACAGGGGACCCACGGGGGACGCGTGCAGTGTGAGAACACAGCCGCGAGCCGCCGTTGACTTCTATGGGGAATGTCGCGGTTGGTGTTTCAAAGAAAAGGGACACTTAGAGGAGGACTTGGAGCAAACCCCTTTAGAACTAGGTTGGTCTAGAGTCTATACCCACGGGAGCACCGGAGTACTCGAGTTACCTCACCCAGGGAAGCCGGGTGCATAGGTGTCTTTCGGAGTCGGGTTTCGTCGTCGTTTTCAATGGCGATCTGCTGCAAAGTGCTGCTGGCGGCCAAGTCGAAAGTGTTCGGGTGGATCCAAAGGTGGATCGAAGATCTGAAGAACCTGAAAGCAGAGGGGACAGAGTCTGGGTCACTAGCCAGTGACCAGGAAGGCGATGAGCGGATGCCCACCGATGTCGGGTGCTTCAGGTAGGTTGACGGTCGTCTTGACTCTTCAGCCACGAGGTCCAGGAGGTGTCGATGACAACCAGGAGCTGGATTCGAGCTATCCTACGATGTTTGTCGATTGCAGGGGTGTCGGCGACCGGATTGGACCCAACAAGCCTTGGCAACGGCAAGTCTCGTGGAAATAGAAGAAGGATGGTGGTACAAACCAGCAAGGTCTGAGGGACTCACCCAGTGAGGGTAAGTCAGGGCACACCTGGAGCAACCAGAGAAGCCCAAGCAGAAGAAGAGTTGCCTTCGGGAGGGCCCACTAGCCAACGGACTAGCGACCGCAAAGGAGCCTCAAGTGGACGCACTTGGAGCTGGCTCACGGGACACTCGTAGAGTGGAGGCCAGTGATCTTCGGTGCAGTCGGTGCTGGAGGCGGGGGCTACTTGGAGCCCAAAGCACAATTTTGTGGAAGACCAGGAAGAGGATGCACTTGCAAAAGTACTCGGTGTCCAGGGGTCACGGTTCCACGTTACCCACGACAGCTACGGGCCTCAGCTTTGCTGGGGACTCAGGGCAGCCTCGGGGAAGTCTGGAAATCTACCTCTGGTGATGCAAAGACTTCAGCGTCTGGTGGGAGCTTCAGCGATGCAGACTGGACAATTGCTTCGTTGGTGCCTGCCAAGCAGGGGAGTCACTCCTTGACCCCAAGGGAGATTCTTCAGTCCTCTAATCTTAAAGTAGAGCGTCGAAGGTCCAGGATTCAGTGTCAGAGTTTCGTCCAGGGTAATCTAAAGTCCTAAGGACTGGGGTCCCATACTTATACCAAGTTAGGGTGTTGGACATACTCTGGGGACCCACCTATGGGAGGGTCAGGGAAGAGGGGTGGTTACACCCATTCCCTTTGTCCAGTTTTGCGCCAGAGAAGGGGCTGGAAGCCCCTGAACCAGTTTGAACTGGGGTATGCACAGGGACATCAAATGTGCCCCCAGTGCAGGACTTCAAAGCACCAGAGATTGCTCCCGCCCAGCCCCAATACACATTATCCTGTCTGGGGAGGTGGTTACACCTCCCTGGGACAGGAAACCTATTGTCCAGGCCTCCCCTGCCGGAGTTTCAGTCAGCAGCAGGAGGCCAGACCCGTGTCTGTGGCAGCGGCATCCATTTTGTGATGCCAGGGCTTGGAAAGAAGTTACCGGGTAGGCCGGTGTGTACATGTCTCTCCCTCTAGAAGGGTGGAATGCTACCCCCGCCGCCAGAACTGGCGGGGGGTAGTATTCCAAGATGTTTGACACCAAACACGACATGTTTCCGTGCAGCCATCCCAAAGTTAGCATTTAACGCGAGGTTATAATGCGCTTAAGAGTATATGGTCAGGCTGCACTACAAACAGCATCAGAGAAGGGTCTCCGAACGCTGCAGAGGGGCTCTGCTCATGCAGGGGCACCCTCTCACATAGGAACCAAGCACTCTGCCTTCAGGATTGATAAGGCCTGCCATAGGAGTGACTTATAGGTTTATATATGTGTATGTATGTAGTGATATAGGTAACCTATATCACAGTAAGGGGTGCAGGCACCACCTTACCCAGGCTGCAGTAGCAGACCTGTGGTGTCCTTTGGCTGGCCTTCCAGGGGTGGCATAATACATGCTTCAGCCCCTGGCAGGCCTCTGAGGTACCTATGCCCTGGGTACATAGTATACCATATACTAGGGACTTACAAGGGCACTCCAGATTCCAATCAGAGATGTGCCTAAGGCACATGGAAACCATTTTAGAGAGGAAGCAGCTAGGCTGGGGTTCTGATTAGCAGGGCCCCAGCCAGACTAAAGTCGAAAAACAGTGAAGCATCAGCAAAAAGTGGGGGTACCCATGTGAAGCAGATCCTACTCTCCTACACAACCCCCCAAACGTAGGGACATTAAACTAACCTTGTCCAGTTGAGTCTTCATGTTCTAAGTGGAAGTACCTAGAGAGTCCATCTGCATTGGCATGGTTACTCCCAGGTCTATGTTCCACTGTGAAGTCCATCCCCTGTAAGGAAATGGACCACCTAAGCAGTTTGGGGTTTTCACCCTTCATTTGTTTTAGCCATAAGAGGGGCTTATGGTCTGTTTGAACAAGGAAGTGAGTACCAAACAAGTATGGCCTCAACTTCTTCAGAGCCCAGACCACAGCAAAGGCCTCCCTCTCAATGGCTGACCAACGTTTCTCTCTAGGGGTCAGCCTTCTGCTAATAAAAGCTACTGGCTGATCCTGACCTTCATCATTCAATTGTGACAGTACAGCCCCTACCCCCAATTCAGATGCATCTGTTTGGACAATGAACTTCTTGGAGTAATCAGGACTCTGTAGAATGGGAGCAGTGCACATGGCCTGCTTTAGGTCATCAAATGCCTTTTGACAGCTAACTGTCCACTGAACCTTTTGGGCATTTTCTTGGAAGTTAAGTCATTCAGGGGTGTCACTATTGATCCATACCCCTTGACAAATCTCCTATAGTACCCAGTCAGGCCTAAAAAGGCTCTCACCTGAGTCTGGGTAGTTGGAGCAGTCCAGTCCATGATGGTCTGGATCTTGCTCTGCAAGGGTTGAACCTGGCCTCCACCCACAAGGTGGCCCAGGTACATAACCTGACTCTGCCCTATCTGGCACTTTGTGGCCCTGATAGTCAGGCCTGCTTTCTGCAGGGCCTGCAAAACATTTCTGAGGTGGACCAGGTGATCCTCCCAGGTGGAGCTAAAGACAGCAATATCATCTAGATATGCTGCACTATAGGCTTCCAGACCTGTAAGGACTGTATTCACCAACCTCTGAAAAGTGGCAGGTGCATTCTTCAGACCAAAGGGCATTACCACAAATTGATAATGCCCACTAGGGGTTGAGAATGCTGTCTTTGGCTTTGCATCATCAGCTAGTCTGATCTGCCAGTAGCCAGCTGTCAGGTCAAATGTGCTTAGATACTTGGCTGAGGCCAAAGTGTCTATTAGCTCATCTGCCCTAGGTATTGGATGGGCATCAGTCCTAGTGACTGCATTGAGACCCCTGTAGTCCACACAAAACCTCATCTCTCTTTTCCCACCACTGGTGTGAGGTTTTGGCACAAGGACCACTGGACTAGCCCAAGGGCTATCTGAGGGTTCAATAACTCCCAAATCCAACATTTTCTGGACTTCTGTCCTGATACAGTCCCTGACATGGTCAGGTTGCCTATAAATCTTATTTTTAATAGGCAGACTGTCCCCAGTGTCCACTTCATGAGTGCACCAGGTGGTCTGACTTGGAGTCAGAGAGAACATATGTCTGTACTGATTGAGCACTTGTCTACAATCAGTTTGCTGCTGAGCAGTGAGGCTGCCTGCCAAGGCTACACCATCCACTGACCCATCATCAGGGTTCTGTGAGAGCAGGTCAGGGAGTGGGTCACTCTCTTCCTCCTGTCCCTCATCAGTAGCCATGAGCAAGCCCATGTCTGCCCTGTCCACATATGGTTTCAGTCTGTTGACATGGAGAACCCTGTGGGGACTCCTGGGTGTTCCTAGGTCTACTAAATAGGTAACCTCACCCTTCTGTTCAACAATGGTATGGGGTCCACTCCATTTGTCTTGGAGAGCTGCTGGGGCCACTGGCTCCAACACCCACACCTTCTGTCCTGGCTGGTAAACAGTCAGTACAGCCTTTTGGTCATGCCAGGCTTTTTGCAGTTCCTGGCTAGCCTCAAGGTTTTTAGTTGCCTTTTTCATGTATTCAGCCATCCTGGAGCGGCGACCAAGTACATAGTCCACTATGTCATGCTTTGGGGGCTTGAGAGGTAACTCCCATCCTTCCTTTACCAAGCACAATGGACCCCTGACAGGGTGACCAAACAAAAGTTCAAAAGGGCTGTAGCCAACCCCTTTTGAGGCACCTCCCTGTATGCAAATAAAAGGCAGGGCAAGAGTATGTCCCATCTTCGCCTAAGCTTCTCTGGAAGCCCTTTAATCATGCCCCTTAAGGTTTTGTTGAATCTCTCAACTAAACCATTGCATTGTGGGTGATAGGGTGTGGTGAACTTGTAAGTCACTCCACACTCCTTCCACATTGCTTTCAAGTATCCAGACATAAAGTTTGCACCCCTGTCTGATACAACCTCCTTAGGGAAGCCCACTCTTGAGAAAATTCCCAGGAGGGCTCTTGCCACCACAGGTGCTGTAGTGGTCCTAAGGGGAATAGCCTCTGGGTACCTGGTGGCATGATCCACTACCACCAGGATAAATCTGTGCCCAGATGCTGTTTGGGGATCCATGGGACCAACAATGTCAATCCCTACCCTTTCAAAGGGAACCCCCACCACAGGTAGTGGTATCAGGGGGCCTTTGTAGTGCCACCTGCCTTGCCACTGGCCTGGCAGGTTACACAGGAGCGACAAAACTCCTTGGTGTCTTCAGACATGTGGGGCCAGTGAAAGTGAGGGACAATTCTGTCCCAAGTCTTGTTCTGGCCCAGGTGACCTGCTAAAGGAATGTCATGGGCTAGGGTCAATAGGAAGCCCCTGAACTTCAGAGGTATAACCAACCTCCTGGTGGCACCAGGCTTGGGGTCTCTACACTCTGAGTACAAGAGTCCATCATCCCAATACACTGTATGGGGACCACTAGCTTTCCCAGCAGCCTCAGCAGCAGCTTGCTGTCTGAGGGGTTCAAGAGAGGGGCAGCTCTGCTGCTCCTGGCTCAGATCTGCCCTGGAAGGGCCCCCTGTCCCTAAGAACTCAACCTGATCAGGCTCAAGCTCCTCTGGGGCAGTTCCTTCCTCAGGACTAAGATCATCTCCCTGAAGAGACAGATCTTCCTTCTGAGCCAAGGGGGAAGGCACTGCCTTTACCCTACTACTCCTCTTCTTGGATGGCACTTGGTCCATTATTCCAGAATCCAAGGCCTGTTCAGTGTTAGATATTTTGGCCTGTGACCTGGTCACAGCAAACACATCTGCAGGGATGCCCAGCATTTCTGCATGGGTCCTGAGCTCCACTTCTGCCCAAGCTGAAGTTTCTAGATCATTGCCAAGCAAGCATTCAACTGGTAGGTCTGCACTTACCACAACCTTCTTAAGGCCAGTTACCCCTCCCCAGGAGAAGTTAACAACTGCCAGAGTATGGTCTGTTCTGACATTGCTAGCATTGGTCACTTGGTACATTTCACCAAGTATAATCTGCCCAGGATCCACAAGATCTTGTGTCACCATGGTGACACTTGCTCCTGTGTCCCTAAATGCCAAAGCCTCTTTTCCATTTATTAATGGCTGTTGCCTGTACTTGCCCAGATTACTGGGACTCACAGAGGAGGTCACATCCATGCCTCCATCACAGACTAGGACAGCCTGAGTGAGTTCTCTGACTAGGTCAGAGCCCATCTCCTTACCCAGGGTCAACCCTACTAAACCCTTGGCTTGTGTAGTCCCACCACCAACTGTAACTGCACTAGGGGAGCAGGTGCCTTAGGGGCATTGGTGGGGGCTGGAGTAGAGTCTTTGGACTTGGTGCAATCACTGGTCCAGTGGGTCTTTTGCTTACAGACCTTGCACCATGGTTTCTTTTGGCCTGTCCCTTTGTTAGACTGTGAATCCCCACCTGAAGAAGATTTTTGGGGGCCTTGTGAAGACTTCTGGTCTTTACCCTTCTCCCCACCCTTATCAGAGTTTTTAGAATCTTGCTTCTTAGGGTCACCACCTTGGTTCTGTACCTTCTGCCTCACCCTGGTTCTGACCCATTTGTCTGCCTTCTTTCCCAATTCTTGGGGAGAGGTCAGATCAGAGTCCACCAGGTACTGATGCAACAGCTGATTTTGACAGTTATTAAGAATCTGCTCCCTCATGATAAGATTGTACAATCCTGTGAAGTCACATACCTTACTGCCCATCAACCAACCTTCCAGAGCCTTAGCAGAACAGTCAACAAAGTCCACCCAGTCTTGAGTCTGTGCTTTTGGGTATCTCTGAACTTTAACCTGTATTGTTCAGTTGTTAGGCCAAACCCATCAATCAGAGCACTCTTCAAGACTTTGTAATTGTCAGCATCCTCTTCTCTTACAGTGAGGAGCTTGTCTCTACCTTTGTCTGCAAAGGAGAGCCACAAGATTGCTGCCCACTGCTCCTGAGGGACCCTCTGTACTTTACAGGCCCTCTCCAGTGCAGATATCCATTTGTGGATGTCATCCCCACTCTGGTAGGGAGGGACAATCTTGCTCAGGTTTCTATGGTCATAAGACCTTTCCCTATCTCTGGGGAAATTGTTGCCACCATGGGACTCTAGTCCCATCTTTTTTTTGCTTTTCAAGCTCTAGGTACTCCCTGTCTATAGCCAACTGCTCTCTTCTGAGCCTCAACTGAGCTTCTCCATATCTGAGCAGTCTCTCTTTCCTTTCATGAGAGGATTCCCTCCTATGAGAGGAAACAGAGGTCCCTATTGAGGTGTCAGAGTGGTTAGACTCCTGAGAAGGAGATCTAGGCCTTCTGGGCACACTCACAATTCTTCCTGGGGGACAAAGGGAGGTCATTCTGATCCTCCTCCTCATCCACAGGAGGAATTGGGTTTTCCAGGTCAAGGTCATTTTCACCTTCCTGGCCAGTTTCAGAGGGGGGGCCCTGGGTTTCTTCACCCCTGACCCCTTCCTCATCTTCTGCCCCACCCTGTCTGCCTACCCCTTCAGACCGTAGGGGTCTGCTGAGATCATCTGACAGTAGCACCTCCTTGAGGTGTTGGGTGCTGGCACTTTTGCCTGTCTTCAGCTTCCTAGTATTGCACAATGCTCTCAATTCCAAGAATGGGAGATTATCATACTTGGAGGGAAGAAGCCCACTGGCTTCTGGCAAGGACTCACTGGGTCCTGGCTTTGAAGACATTACTAGTGAGGTGTGGTGTATGCACTACCTACTCTAGTGTGGCCTACTAAACTCTCTTGAGTTGTAGAAAGGGTGTGCTATCCCTTAACACACAACTCTAAGTTCAGTAGAACTTACTGTATCCTAAGCTTGATTTATATGTACCTAAGGTACCCTTAGTGGTTTTCAGTTGATCAATTCAATTGAGATTATCTGGTAAAACAATAGCAAGCTGGAATCCCACACGCTGCACACCAATGTGAGAAGTTGGCCTGGTATATGATGTCCACTAATTATAGTGGGCACCTTGCACCAGTCCAAACAACCCCTTATTGGAGATAGGTTAAAGACAACCTTTATTGAAAGCTATCCTAGTGGTAGCTATGGAGAGCAGCCTTCAGGCTAAGTCTTGAAGGAATGTAAAGCAGCTTGTTTTACCAGTCTATAATCTCTTGAGTGACCAAATGAAAGAGGACCACACCAGGTATATTTCAAAATATATGTATTTATTGCTAAACACACCCTTCTAGTCTCTTTATGAGGCTAGAGTTCGAACTACATAAGTTATAAGTTAGTTATCAACAGTAATAGCACAAATACACGTTTGAGCCCTAGGGCGTACTCAAACCATATACCAATAAAGTGGTATAAGAACCACGACTGAGCTAGACACAAGGCCTAGAGCCTGTAGAAGTGCTTGGCCCTCAAGGAACCACCCAAGGTAGTGACACAGGGGGCCCACGGGGACGCGTGCAGTGTGAGAACACAGCCGCGAGCCGCCGTTGACTTCTATGGGGAATGTCGCGGTTGGAGTTTCAAAGAAAAGGGACACTTAGAGGAGGACTTGGAGCAAACCCCTTTAGAACTAGGTTGGTCTAGAGTCTATACCCACGGGAGCACCGGATTACTCGAGTTACCTCACCCAGGGAAGCCGGGTGCATAGGTGTCTTTCGGGGTCGGGTTTCGTTGTTGTTTTCAATGGCGATCTGCTGCAAAGTGCTGCTGGCGGCCAAGTCGAAAGTGTTCGGGTGGATCCAAAGGTGGATCGAAGATCTGAAGAACCTGAAAGCAGAGGGGACAGAGTCTGGGTCACTAGCCAGTGACCAGGAAGGCAATGAGCGGATGCCCACCGATGTCGGGTGCTTAAGGTAGGTTGATGGTCATCTTGACTCTTCAGCCACGAGGTCCAGGAAGCGTCGACGACGACCAGGAGCTGGATTCGAGCTGTCCCACGACGTCTGTCGATTGCAGGGGTGTCGGCAACCGGATTGAACCCAACAAGCCTTGGCAACGGCAAGTCTCGTAGAAATAGAAGAAGGACTGTGGTGCAGACCATCAAGGTCTGAGGGACTCACCCAGTGAGGGTAAGTCAGGGCACACCTGGAGCAACCAAGGAAGCCCAAGCAGAAGAAGAGTTGCCTTCGGGAGGGCCCACTAGCCAACAGACTAGCGACTGCGAAGGAGCCTCGAGTGGACGCACTTGGAGCTGGCTCACGGGACACTCGTAGAGTGGAGGCCAGTGATCTTCGGTGCAGTCGGTGCTGGAGGCGGGGGCTACTCGGAGCCCAAAGCACAACTTCATGGAAGACCAGGAAGAGGATGCACTTGCAAAAGTACTCGGTGTCCAGGGGTCACGGTTTCACATTACCCACGACAGCTACAGGCCTCAGCTTTGCTGGGGACTCAGGGCAGCCTCGGGGAAGTCTGGAAATCCACCTCTGGTGATGCAAAGACTTCGGCTTCCGGCGGGAGCTTCAGCGATGCAGACCGGACAATTGCTTTGTTGGTGCCTGCCAAGCAGGGGAGTCACTCCTTGACCCCAAGGGAGATTCTTCAGTCCTCTAATCTTAAAGTAGAGCGTCGAAGGTCCAGGATTCAGTGTCAGAGTTTCATCCAGGGTAATCTAAAGTCCTAAGGACTGGGGTCCCATACTTATACCAAGTTAGGGGTTGGACATACTCTGGGGACCCACCTATGGGAGGGTCAGGGAAGAGGGGTGGTTACACCCATTCCCTTTGTCCAGTTTCACGCCAGAGCAGGGGCTGGAAGCCCCTGAACCAGTTTGAACTGGGGTATGCACAGGGACACCAAATGTGCCCCCAGTGCAGGACTTCAAAGCACCAGAGAGTGCTCTCGCCCAGCCCCAATACACATTATCCTGTCTGGGGAGGTGGTTACACCTCCCTGGGACAGGAAACCTATTGTCCAGGCCTCCCCTGCTGGAGTTTCAGTCAGCAGCAGGAGGCCAGACCCGTGTCTGTGGCAGCGGCATCCATTTTGTGATGCCAGGGCTTGGAAAGAAGTTACCGGGTAGGCCGGTGTGTACATGTCTCTCCCTCTAGAAGGGTGGAATGCTACCCCCGCCGCCAGAACTGGCGGGGGTAGTATTCCAAGATGTTTGACACCAAACACGACATGTTTCCGTGCAGCCATCCCAAAGTTAGCATTTAACGCGAGGTTATAATGCGCTTAAGAGTATATGGTCAGGCTGCACTACAAACAGCATCAGAGAAGGGTCTCCGAACGCTGCAGAGGGGCTCTGCTCATGCAGGGGCACCCTCTCACATAGGAACCAAGCACTCTGCCTTCAGGATTGATAAGGCCTGCCATAGGAGTGACTTATAGGTTTATATGTGTGTATGTATGTAGTGATATAGGTAACCTATATCACAGTAAGGAGTGCATGCACCACCTTACCCAGGCTGCAGTAGCAGACCTGTGGGGTCCTTTTGGCTGGCCTTCCAGGGGTGGCATAATACATGCTTCAGCCCCTGGCAGGCCTCTGAGGTACCTATGCCCTGGGTACATAGTATACCATATACTAGGGACTTACAAGGGCACTCCAGATTCTAATCAGAGAAGTGCCTAAGGCACATGGAAACCATTTTAGAGAGGAAGCAGCTAGGCTGGGGTTCTGATTAGCAGGGCCCCAGCCAGACTAACGTCGAAAAACAGTGAAGCATCAGCAAAAAGTGGGGGTACCCATGTGAAGCAGATCCTACTCTCCTACACCCCCAACATGGAGAGCCTGGTGGAACTCAGTGAGATACTATAGAGATTTAGATCAGAAGGTTAATGTATATAGAGAAAGAACAGAACCTGGGTTATTTTGGAATTTGTTAGACCATTTAGATCCTGATAAGACTACTTTACAGTGTCCAATGATTATACCTCTTGGTCAGCTCATGATGTGTGGTGCGGGTGGCTCTCGCAAGAACATCAGCTGAGCCTGGACCCCCAAGTTACGAGCAGCAGGAGTGGATCAGACCGAGAGGTTGCTTTAGCTACGGAGGTCATATGAGGACAACAACAAAAAAGAAAGTACTTTGATATCCCAGCAAATTTAAATGATAAAAAGTTCAAATAGGAATGCAATTAACACGTAATCTCACCTGCAAATTTCAGTGAAGCACTACACCCCCTGCAACACATTTTCCAGGTCTAGCAGTCCTCCTAATGTCAAAGGTCCCTCATATGAAGTTGGGGCATACTCATTGACTAACTGGCTACGGCATGGATCAGTTCAACTTTTCGTACCGCTACGATTTCACACAGTCAAAGTCTATGGTTCCTAATGGCAAATTTGTTTTTGTATGTTCAGTTTCTCGGTCTTCTGGCTGAATCCTAGTTTACCAGGTCGGGAAAGGTGTGGTTCCTGTGGTGTTGGCAGGTGCCACCCTGCTCCTTCATCAGTGACTTCGATGATGCAGGGCCATGAAGGCAGTTTAACTCTCCACAAGGGCTGCTAAATATGGATAAGTGCAATAGGCCGGTTTAGAGGGTGCTCATCTTCAACAGGTGCGCATTCTAGACTGGACACAGACAGGTGCTTTGTTTCAGCAGTTGCAATTCACAGGCCAGGTCTCCAGTGGGTGTCTGTCTTCAGAAGTTGCAGCCTCCCAGGACAGATCAGAGCAGGCAGTGGTGCACCAGTCTCTTAGCGCATGGCATCGATGACAGATGACACAATGGGGCCGATTCCGATCTCGGTCGGAGGCGTACCCAACACCATTCAGTCGGGAAAAAAGCCATGCGAAAGCCTGTTTCCCGACCGATCCGTACAGTACACCGAACGAGCAAGTACGATGCGCACAACAGCAAAAAATCCGGCCGAGCCGTACTCACCCAAACCAGGTCCTGTTCTCCGACCGAGGCGAATCCGGAAACGCCGAATCGAGTCGCACGGAAGGAAAAATGCAGCCCCGTCCGGCCGGACAAGTACGATGCGCTTCCCGTACGTGCCGAACCCGTCGCTACGCACGGCACGTCAAAGCATCCGGGAGAGGCGCACATAAGCTCCGATTCGCGCCACAACACGATCCACGGCTACGAGGCGAACACGGCACCGACGAGGACGAGGCGAAGTGACGAGGACGACGCGAAGCAGCGAGAAGGACGAACGACACGAACCAACCATGAATCCCTTCGTCCCGATCATACCAATATTCTACATCTACTACCGGAACAGGCACGGACGCGTACAGCGCAGAAGGTAAGCCAGACACCAACCACAAAACACATACAACACGTACACGACACATCACACACACCCACGGGGATGCTGAATATACTTACACCAGCAACAGCAGCACCATAGGGGCGGGATGCCCATCACCAATGCCACATATGCACACAGGGGCCTGAATGCGCACCACCACCCCTACCCAGGGGGCTGGATGCCTACCACCACTACCACCCTCACCCAGGGGGGCTGGATGCCTACCACTACTACCACCCTCACCCAGGGGGGCTGGATGCCTACCACTACTACCACCCTTAGCCAGGGGGGCAGGATGCCTACCACTACTACCACCCTTAGCCAGGGGGGCTGGATGCCTACCACTACTACCACCCTTAGCCAGGGGGCTTGATGCCTACCACTACTACCACCCTTAGCCAGGGGCCTGGATGCCTACCACTACTACCACCCTTAGCCAGGGGGCTGGATGCCTACCACTACTACCACCCTTAGCCAGGGGGGCAGGATGCCTACCACTACTACCACCCTTAGCCAGGGGGCAGGATGCCTACCACTACTACCACCCTTAGCCAGGGGGTGCTTGATGCCTACCACTACTACCACCCTTAGCCAGGGGGCTTGATGCCTACCACTACTACCACCCTTCGCCAGGGGGGCAGGATGCCTACCACTACTACCACCCTTAGCCAGGGGGGCAGGATGCCTACCACTACTACCACCCTTAGCCAGGGGGCAGGATGCCTACCACTACTACCACCCTTAGCCAGGGGGGCTTGATGCCCACCACTACTACCACCCTTAGCCAGGGGGCTGGATGCCTACCACTACTACCACCCTTAGCCAGGGGGCTGGATGCCTACCACTACTACCACCCTTAGCCAGGGGGGCTGGATGCCTACCACTACTACCACCCTTAGCCAGGGGGGCTGGATGCCTACCACTACTACCACCCTTAGCCAGGGGGCAGGATGCCTACCACTACTACCACCCTTAGCCAGGGGGGCAGGATGCCTACCACTACTACCACCCTTAGCCAGGGGCTGGATGCCTACCACTACTACCACCCTTAGCCAGGGGGCTTGATGCCTACCACTACTACCACCCTTAGCCAGGGGGCAGGATGCCTACCACTACTACCACCCTTAGCCAGGGGGCTTGATGCCTACCACTACTACCACCCTTAGCCAGGGGGGCAGGATGCCTACCACTACTACCACCCTTAGCCAGGGGGGCAGGATGCCTACCACTACTACCACCCTTAGCCAGGGGGGCTTGATGCCTACCACTACTACCACCCTTAGCCAGGGGGCAGGATGCCTACCACTACTACCACCCTTAGCCAGGGGGCTTGATGCCTACCACTACTACCACCCTTAGCCAGGGGGCTGGATGCCTACCACTACTACCACCCTTAGCCAGGGGGGCTGGATGCCTACCACTACTACCACCCTTAGCCAGGGGGGCAGGATGCCTACCACTACTACCACCCTTAGCCAGGGGGCAGGATGCCTACCACTACTACCACCCTTAGCCAGGGGGGCAGGATGCCTACCACTACTACCACCCTTAGCCAGGGGGCTTGATGCCCACCACTACTACCACCCTTAGCCAGGGGGCTGGATGCCTACCACTACTACCACCCTTAGCCAGGGGGCAGGATGCCTACCACTACTACCACCCTTAGCCAGGGGGGCAGGATGCCTACCACTACTACCACCCTTAGCCAGGGGGCTTGATGCCTACCACTACTACCACCCCCACTCATAGGATGGACAATGCATGACACAACAAGCACACCACAACCTAGGGAATGCAAGATAAAGACATCCCCCCACCACCATGACAAGCGTGTGTAGGCTGTGTCAAATGCCTACAACACCGAACATGACTTTGAACATACAATGTGACCCCCTAGCACATGTGCCACACATATATGTGTGTGGCACCCACAATGCAAGCAGCCCATGACCATTGTGGCAATGGGGCCTAAACCCCCATCATCACAGTGACCAAAAGGTAAGTGTGGGGTCCATAGCCGAAGCACATTTTGACCATTGTGGCAATGGGGTCTAAACCCCCATCATCACAGTGACCAAAAGGCAAGTGTGGGGTCCACAGCTGAAGCACATTTTGACCATTGTGGCAATGGGGTCTAAACCCCCATCATCACAGTGACCAAAAGGCAAGTGTGGGGTCCATAGCTGAAGCACATTTTGACCATTGTGGCAATGGGGTCTACACCCCATCATCACAGTGACCAAAAGGTAAGTGTTGACAAAGAAAGAGCTGCAACTGCCAAACTGCATGGATCATTCCTGGTCACAGAACCAAAAACTCATCTGTGGCAAAGTAGTGTATGTGTCCCATTGCAACATAAATTGGGTGAGCCAAATACTGCAGTGCAAATGAGACATTCCTTTGGCCATGTGCAGACAAACAACACCCATGGGGGCTGACAACGTCAACATTCATCAATGACACAATGACAGAAGTGACCATCAGAATGCAGAACCACATATTTGCACCAATGGGCACACAAATGCAGATATCCTGTGGAGACAGCAGATGTGAGGTGAACAGATACCATACCATGGCAGCAATGGGACACACAAACCATGATCACTGTGCTGACCGATGACCTAGGAGTCCCAGGGACAGCAGGGGAAACACACCAAACAACATACAGCCAATGGCACACCCAAGATATGCCAATGCAGTGGTGCAGATGCACAAACACAAACAGGCAGACCAACACTGTCATCATACACAGCAGGTGAGGGGTGGGGGTGCCAGTGTCCCCAGGCAACCACACAACACATGAGGAGAGCTGAATACCAATCATACAGATGTGCATACACTGCCACACTAAGGTAACTCATGGATCCAAATCCCCTATGTGGGCAAGCAGGCATTGTCAGATGAGAGGGAGCACAAAACACACATGTCACACAGGCACGTAGGAACAACAACTGACACAGCAAGACACAGACACACCACAGCACCACCCCCAGGGCCCCCACAATGTGGTGACCCTGGGCTGAATAAAAATCCCACTGTGATGACAAAGCTAAATGTCGTTCACACTGTGAACCACAGTCAGGTGTCCTGAGCAACAAACTACCATCACACCTACACAAGCACAAATCAATCAGCATGGCCAGTAAGCCAAGGCCAACATGGAGGCAGGGGACTAGCTGGGCAACGACTCCCATCTGCACACACTCAAGACCACACCCCTCGACCTCCAACAATGTGCAGCAGTGAAGTACACATGCACTGGTGACATTGCACATGCACCCATGACTATTCCAGGGTGGTGGGTGGGAACCAAGGTGCAGAAACACATCACACATGGCCACTCAACAAGACTCCTGAATGTCTGACACACTGCACACTACGCTGTACATGGACATGACGGCGATACCACACCAACCAATGGGATCCCAGCCACAGTCACACACCAATGAAGAAGCCAAGGTCACCCACAAAGAACACACATAGACAACAACCAACATTGCAGCCCGGACCCTGAGGAGTGCCAGCAGTCACACACACAACGTGTCACAATCACTGAAAGATAACACGAACTGAAAATCACATGACAGGGGCAAACAACAAGTGCCAAGGGAAACCTGACTGTGACCCATCTGCGTCTGCACACAAACTCAGCCCTGACAGCAAACACACCTATGGGTGACACCCTGATGACCAGTAATGTGCCATGCACCCACATCACAGAGAACACAGGAGAAGACTTTGGGGAACATAGCTCAAGTCAGCAAGCATCACAAACAGGTACAACACTAGGGATCACAGCATGCGCAGATAAATGGAAGTGAACACACAGACATGCACATACAACACACACCTTGGGCGCAGGCAATGTCACACGTGTACACACTGCCATGAGGGGACTCCACTCCTGTGTGAGGAAAGCTGTGCCATATGTTGCCTCAGTAGGGCCCCATCATGTCAGCTGAGCACTTGGTCACACAATCAACAATTAGCACCAAATGAGGGCTCCCATCACATCAGCCTGGTCATGGATGTGCCAACGGAATCATCAGCACAGATCCAACACACTTGTATAGCAATGTTGCACTGACTACACGGATGAGTCCTTCCCCATTGATGCCCAAACCTGCATGTCCAGTGGAGATGGCAACACGGTCAGGGAAGTAGACAAATGCAACGATGGCAGGCACAACAGATGTGCAGGGGTGGAAGCCACAGATATGAAATTGCTAATGTAAGTAGGAAATCCCATTGCCAAATACTGAACACATGACACCCTCAGATGCTGCTATGGATGACATGGATACACCACATGATAGGACACATTCCCCCTGGACCACATGGGTTCCTGCACAGTAACACTTCATAATCATGAGACCAGATATCACCATCACTGCAGCAAGGGCATGGTTAGCAGCACCAACAACATGTACATCTGAAGCATGAGCACTAGAGAAAAGAAAGTTGCTTTATTCAGCATATGTGTTGAATGAAAACGACGTCCAGAAAAAATAGAGCAAAGGCCAATGGCCAGTCCATTGTCAAAGTTCAAACAGGGTGACACTGGCAGATGTCACCCTATGCATGCCTGCACAAAACCAGGGACAATCCACTAGGAGGGGCAACCGGGGGGCAGGCCAGGCACCGCAGGGACAGGATCAGGGCTCACCAGGGGAGTCAGGGAAGGGGTGGTGGGTGCTGGAGAGCCACTGACAACTGCAGTGGAGGTGTCTGACATGGTGTGTGCCGGCACAACTGGGGGCATGACTCAGATGTCGTGGGTGCCGGCACAACTGCAGTGGACCCTGCAGATGGAGTGGACAGGTCCGCCACTGCAGTGCCCAAGTCAGACAGGGCGGTAGTGGACTCCACTGCAGTGCCTACCTCCAGGGGAGGAGAATGGGGAACAGGCAAGGTGGGTTGGACAGAGGGGAGGACACCCTCACCACATCAGTGGCACAGACAAGCGCAGCGGGGGTGTGGTGCTGGGAGAGCAAGTGGCAGGGGAGAAGGCCTGATCCTCTTGGGGATGGTATATCTGTGGGTGGGGAACCTGGGGCAGGGTGTGGTGGGGGCACCTGTGCAGTGGGGGCCTGAGGGATGGAGGACGGAGACCTTGTGCCTGAGCTGCAGAGCGGTGGCGGGGTCTTGCTCTTAGGACTCCGGGGGGACTTGCGGGTGGGGGCCTCAGTCCGTCTGCGCCTGGGGGAGGGTGTCCGGGGGCGAGGGGCACTCTGCTCCGTGTGGGTGGGCTTCCTCTTCCCCCGGGATGCTGGAGCAGCTTCATCGGTGGGGAAGAGGCCGAGGTCACAGAGGAAGAGCTGCTGTGACTTTGGGGTTGCAGGTGAGGCAAGGGAGGGTGCTTTGGAGGGAGAGGGAACTGAGGACTGCGCAGTGCATGTGGATGCGTGTGTGTGTTCCAGGGCCCCATCCCCTGTGAGTCTGGCTTCAGTCCCCTGAATGTGCGTGCGTGTGCGTTTTGTCATTGGCGTGTGTGTCAGTGTGCTGGATGTGTGTGTGCTGGTGTGTGCCTGTGCCAGTGTGTGTGTGCTTGGGATGGGTAAGGTGCTGGGGAGTGTGGATGGAGCAGAGGCAGGAGGGGTGAGGGACCGTTTGAGGAGGGACACTGCTGCCGTCAGGG